>CM052707.1:98456828-98467778 GCA_028551405.1 Uromys caudimaculatus
GGAAGTGAGGGACAGACTGCATGGCAACTGGGAGACCAGCTCTAGGAGACTTCCCACACTGAGAACACTATGCCAAGTTAATGCAGTGGCAGTCGTCACAGGGACCCACATTGACTGATCTGTAGAGGCCCTCCTCTAGGCTCTTCAATCTCAAAACTGAGAAGCAAGGCAGAGGGATAGTTAGGGAGAAGTTGCTATCATTTGGGGACAGGGCTGTCACTAGGAAGACACCAGCATAGAATGAAGGTCTGAAGAAGGGATCAGGGGTTGCACCATGTAGCTTCCAGGTACAGCTGGGCTTCGCATCATTTTTGCATGCAGCCTCCCACTGTCGCAGTCCTCCTTTCCTTACTGTCTCTTCAGTGACAGTCGCAGCTTGTAAGGCCAGGTCTCCTATATGGAGACAGGGACATCATCGCATGAAGTTGAAGGTCAGAATAGCCCTGTCAGAGGATAGGCTTCTGCGACCTGGGCTTTGCAGGAGACGGTGGCACCACTGCAGCTTGACCCGAAGGGGAACATGTCCATGCACAATGGTCATGTCCAGCTTCACTCATAGACACTCAACTCCCCAGAGCTTGATCCTGGACAGCGTTCATGGAGCGGCCTTAGAGATCTCTGTCCACTCTTTGCTTTTGAGTGCTGGAAGCTCAGTTAGATTGGATCAGAGTTGCAAATATCTGTGGTCTTCTCTTGCCTCACAGTTGGAGAGTACTAGAACACTGGATTAGCAGAGAGTTCAACGCAGGTTAAGAAATCTGTAGGGATTAGGTGCTAAAGTTTCCTGAGAAGACATAGTCAATGGGGAGGAGGTCTCCTGAGCTTTCCTGTCTGCAGGAATTCTGGAACAGTGAGAGCTGCACTGGAGTGATCTGTACTGATGAAGTTTACATTTGGGCATAAGAGGAGATCCTCAGGGCTCCTGATGATATTATAGGTCACCCAAACAGATGTCACCTTATTCACCATTACTTTTGGCCATGGGTGGTTTGGGAGTTTATTCTGCTCTCAGGAAGGATTCCAGTACTTGCAAACAGCAGGCTTGACAGTGATTCAGGCCTTAGAGATTCCCTGTCAAAATGGGTGATATTGAAGAGGTCAGTATACTTGCATGCTCTAGGCCTCCCCATCCCTCTAAAATTCTCTCAGGAAGGATTCTGGTACTTGTAGACAGTATGTTTCAGTGATTCAAGCTTTCCTCCCAATCTGCATACCTTTCAGGATATATACACAATCTACTCCTACCCCTACCCCTTTCCAAATGGCGAAGTCCATGCATGCTATTTTTCTCATTTGGGCTCCGATGTCCATAGAGACAATACTATGTCATTCCCTGTGCAAGTACACAGAGTGAGTGCTCTTTTGGTGCACCTCAGGAACTTACTCCCCTCACAGATGGACAAAATTGTCCACCATCCAAAGATGGTAGATTCCTTGGTCTTGGTGTTGACTGAGATCCAGAAGTAATACTCAGCTCTCACACTTGAAGTCCACTTCCTTTGAGGTCTGAGCTCATTTCGTCAGCAATAGAAGGTGACTCAATTATTATTATTATTATTATTATTATTATTATTATTTATTTATTTATTTTTATTATTTTTGGTTTTTGAGACAGGGTTTCTCTGTGTAGCCATGACTGTCCTGGAACTCACTCTGTAGACCAGGCTAGCCTTGAACTCAGAAATCCACCTGCCTCTGCCTCCCAAGTTCTGGGACTAAAGGTGTGCACCACCACTGCCTGGCTATTATTATTATTGTTTCTGGTTTTTTTTCATTCAGCATCCTACTCTCATAGTCCTATTGTCCTTAATGTCCCTGTAGTAACAGTAGCACAGTGTTGGTGCAGGCTTGGTGTGTTCCTATGGAGACAGGGGAATCGTTGTCAAGGGCAGAATGGCCTTGTCAGAGGATAGTCTATTGGCTGAAGTGTTTCTGCAGTAGATGTGGACAACACAGACTCTCAACCCATCCTGCAGCTGGCACAGGATCTTCCAGAGACTGTGCATCCTGAAGGTCCTTACAGAAAAGTGAGGACAGAGAGGCCCAGATCCTCTTTTCACAAGTGCTCCCTGAATGGTGGAACAAGTTTAAATTCTGAGCATGGGAAGGACATGTCTTCATCTTGGTAGGTGATAGAACAAATGGGGCAGGAAGACAAACAAGAACTAGCTTATATGTCCTATGAGAATGAGTGTTATTTGGTCTTGGGGTACAGGGATTGAAGGCATTTGCTCAGGTCTTCTTGCCTGTTTATCAGATGCTTTGGGTGGCTACAAAAGAGGCCTGGTTCTTGTGAATGGAGTCTCTGTGGAGAATCCTGTATCATTGTGTACAGATTGGCTGTTGTTTGAGTGGTTGGGCATGCAGTACAGAAATGTGGGACTCCAGTCTCTCCCTCATCTACAGATGCTGGTGTCCATTGTTAGCAGATGTTCCACACTAATACATTAACCACAGAGCTGTGGCCCTGGGTGTCCTTCTGAACTGCAGGGAGACTTTGAGGTGGCCCATTAGAGCCTTGACAAGTGTTCCTCTTCCAGGCACCAGATCCTCACATTACATTCCATCTGGACACTTGTCCCTGTGTACAACAGCCTCACATCTTTCAATCATACCTTGCTTAGGAGAATTTTACTTCCTGTTTCTAGTACAGTGTTGTTATTTTGAAATGTGATCTTCTGCAACAATGAACCACTGCCCTCATAGTCAGGAATCTGGGGCCTACCTGGCCTCACAAGCACTAGCTTCTGTAGCACAGCACCATCACCTGCAGAGGAGAAGGTGAAAGAGAGAAAGACATTAGATGTGAGTGGGATTTAACTCCAGGTTCCATGGACAAGGCAGACTCATCCATTCTGAGAACCTCCTAGTGAATGAGAAGTCCCTTGGCAGATGACAAGAGTAAGAGCCAAAGAGCTCAGGAGGGAAGGACACTGGAGCAATTGCAGAGATGGGAGAAGTTATGGACCCTTTCCATAACACTAGCATAATGCTGTATGCCAAGGGTCTGAATGTCACAGTGGAGATTCAGGATATACTGCAACCATCTCCTCTCTAAGGGGAATGGTGGATACACAGGAAAAGGGTGTGCAGATCTGCTTCCCCATGTAGGTATTGAAGCAGTAATGTCGGAATTCACAGGGCTCAGCAGACTGCCTCTCCAATTGTATGTAGGGATACAATGAAGTGGCCCCTTTTTACTTTGACCATATTCATTCTGCCAGGCACCATGTCCCCAAGCAGTCTCTATCTGATTATTTTCAGCATGGACGACAGCTCTATATGCTCCTTCCACCCTGGCTGTACACACAGTCAAGCTTACTGATTACTGCTAGTTCAGTTGCATCAGATACCACCTAGGCATTCTACAACGAGATCTCTTCCTCATATGATAAGCCAAGGAGCAGAGTTTAATCCAGCTGGAGTAGAAATACATCTTACCAACCCAAGAGACCCCAGAAACATACACTTTTATGCTTTTTCCAATGAGAAAACATGAATAAAAAGCAAGACCATAAAATTCAGAGCTGAGATGCATCCTCCCATACTTGCCTACACTTTTGTTGGGTTCTGCATCCATCCTCTGTCAGAGGAGCCACTTTTTGGGGGGATGTATGCTCAGTTTTTGTCTTTGGAGCCCATGGGAAACAACAAAGTCTTAATAGCCAATCCCTGATTCTCATGCAGAGTCTCTTGAAACACCCAGTCTTCTGAGAGGGAGATGATGTTTCAATTTCAACGTCTTGCTCAGGTGGCAGGTGTGTTTTGTCTTCCAGTATGGTATTGCAGACACTTGGGGCAGCCACAGCTCCGGAAAGGAGGGCACAGCCAGAAAAGCTGCTCTTCTTTTGGGGACAGTGTAGAGCAATGGAAGGCATAGAGACACTTCTGGCCACCTTGTGTCCTGAGAGTGTCAGGGCAACAGGACCCTGCTCTCCTGAGGGCCGGATGTGGAGGAGGCCACAGTTGGGTTCACTGGCACTTCTTTTTCGGGGCAGACCAGAGGTAGAGATATCTACTGGTGATGGGGGTGGCGCAGGGCAGGGATCGACAGGTTTGGCTGAAGTGATAAATGTATACTCATACCCTTTGTTTACCTGTTCTTTTAAAAGCAAATATGTGCCCATTCTTTCGTCAAACCTTTTCTTCTGCAGGGATTCCAAGACCTCATTGGCCTTAAATCCCATGCCACAGAGCATATCTATGATGTTCAAATCTGGGGAGGTCACAGTCGGGATCTTTACCTCACATTTCATGACCCATGGATGTCTGTCAATGTCTTCAATGGAGGGCCTCAGCTCTGGGGAAACTGTGAGGATCTGGTGAAGTAGGTTTTCAAGTTGCCCAGAGATATAGGGTGGAATGTGATAGGTCCCCATGACAATGTTGTTCTCCATCTCTTTCAAGATGCTTTGTGGGAAAGGGTAGTGCCCAGTGGTGATAAAATAGAGTAGCACACCCAAACTCCACACGTCTGTCTTCCTGCCATCATACAGCTCCCCTAGCACGAGCTCTGGGGCATAAAAGTCCTTGGTACCACACTTCCGTTTGAGTAAGCTGCCAGGTCTACACTTGATGGCCAGCCCAAAATCTGTCAACTTTGCATTCCCCTCCTCATCTCTGAGTATATTCTGGGGTTTAATATCTCGATGGACAATACCCATGTTGTGGCAGTACTTAATGGCTGCCACTATCTGCCCAAATATTTTCTTTGCCTCTTCTTCCTTCAGTGGGCCATTTTCCTTTATTAATTCATATAAGCTTCCCCCCGGAGCATATTCCAGTACAAAGTTAACGTGACTTGATGTTATTAGAACCTGAAAGAGGCGAATGATGTTAGGATGGTTTAGCCTCTCCAATGCTGCTCTTTCTGACAGGATAATGTTGATGGTCTTCTTGCTGATCTCTACCATTTTGATGGCAACCAGGGCCCCAGTTTTCCGGTGCCAGGCCAATTTCACAGTGCCAAAAGAACCCTTACCAAGAAAGAAAAGCATCTTATACTGGCTTCCCAAATTTTTCATTTTGGGGTTGGTGGCCATGAGGCTAAGTGTTCCCTGTGCTCTCGTGCACACAGTTTTTGAGGTACAAAGAACTGACAACTAACAAACTAGACACCTAAGAAGAAGTCCCACAGGTCACCAAAACAGCTGCCTGCTCTGTATGGACAAACACGACAGACCAGCGCACAGTCTTACACAGAGGACACTAATTCTTCCATCACAATGGTTCTTTGTGAGGTCAGAGCACAAAATGCACCAAGCAGAGAAGGTTATAACCCATGGTGGCTAGTCTCTATCAGCTTTTACTTGAGCAGAACAAAGAGATAGATTTTTACTTCTTTAGTAATTACAGGCAGGAGAGTTCATCAGTGGCCTTTGTAGCTGGATGGTGAGTATGTCAAACCAACCATCTGTACTTTCAAGGATGAAGTCATTTTGGACAACTGTTCTGCAGAGAGAGGCTAAGTCATCACAAAATGTAACTAGGAGCTTTTCGACCCAGCCACTTTGTTCCCAGAATTGAACTCTGAGACTTAATTATTCACGGAGTAATACCTAGGCTAAAAGCTTTTGCCAGTTCCCCAGCTAGCTTGTAATTGATATAACCCATTTTCTCTAGTCTGTGTCTGCCACTCCTGAAATTCAAGCTTCTGTCTTCCTCAGAATTCAAGGCCAGTCTGCTTCTCAGAGTCCTATCTCTCTCTGCCTGATGTCCTACCTTCTATTTCCTGCCTTGATTAATTGGCCATCACATTTTTATTGACTAGTGATGCTTGTATACAGTACCAAAGAGATTCTCTTTATATATTCCCCTCTATAGTCCATCTAAACGTCCTTCTCTAACATTAGTAAACTACAATCCAGAGGAATAACTCTGAAAACCAGCAGGTAAGAATTACATTCACAGTGTCCATTCTCTGTATTTGATCATATTGGGGAAAGTACTCTACAATCAGAACTATCTTGGTGATTGAGTTTGAGTTTCTATACAGAGATGATTTTCTATCAAACTATGCATTGATAAACCAAAAAATATCTCCTTTGACCTTATAACATTTTCTCAAATCCTAAACAATTTAAGTTGAAATCCCATCAGAGACCTGAGGCGTTAAATCACCTGAGTGTCCTGAAAGTACAGCACAAGCAGCTTCCAAATCTATAGAAGTGACAGAGACAGCTGGTTGTGCAGTCACCCAAAATGTCTATGAATCTTTGGAGCATCCATCTTTAGCCTTCTCATCCAAAATATCTGACAGAATTTTCCGTGAAACAGGAATTGTGAAGTACTCCTGACTTGTCCAGCCAGAGCTTGGCCATCGACTTCCCTGTGTTATTTATCCACAGCTTGGACAGCATTCTGTCTGCAGTTTAGGCAAGCACAGTTTCTTTCCTAGTGTCTAGCTTTTCACATTTGAAGGAAACTCCATATAGAGGTTCTTCAATGCTTATCTTCTTTGAAGTAGTGTCCGTGTCCTGCCGGGACAGACATGTCTCAGTTTATGAGCCTTTTCTTAACAAAACACCTTTAAAACCATATTCTGTAGATATTTGTGGTTTTTGAAGACTATCTAGATATAGTATATGTGAATTACTTGTTCATAGCTAACTACTATCTGCTCAAAATAGGATACATTTTCTGTAATCAACAATACTCATATCTAATAAGCCCATAAGTTTGATTGACTAACTAGTAACTTGCTTTTCTTTATTTTTCTAGACATTTTTAACAGCAGCCTTGAAGGATTATAATTTAAGATTACATCGGTACAATACCTTAGAGAAAGTTGAAACATCTACACATAGTATATTCTCACAAATAGAATCCTATTCTGTATCAAGATACAAAGACTATAGCAAATGTGAAAATATTTGGCTTGTTGATGTTCTTCAGTCAAAAAGCTGATTTAATAATGTACTGTTTTATTCACACACACACACACACATATATATGCCTATTAATAGCATATAATATATATATGCTATTATTCCTCTACCTCCATTCTTTTAATGCCTTCTCCCCTTTTGGACAGGAGCAAGAGTATGATAGAGGAAAGAGAAATGAAGAGAAAAAGAAATCCCTGAGTCTAAAGTTCCTTAATTTGATTCCATCCTTACCAAGTCAATTAACATCTTTTAACCAATTGCTCTTAAAGGAGGACAAATATAAATAAGCTGATTTATGACCAAACCATCCACCCCACTTTTGGTAAATGGGGTGTCATTCTCTTGAAATTGCTTCATGGTCTTTGGTGGTATCTTTTCCTTATGGGTGTCCAAAGAAAATTGGAACATTGTCCAGTGTTAAGAAAGTTGGTTATACTATTAGTTGTGCAAGTTCTGTGTACTGAAAGGTGCTGGGCTTAAACCAAGGCCCTCATGGAAAAGTATGAGAGCCTGGACCAACTTTAAAGCTTTCCTATGTTGCAGGATTTTCCCTGTCCAATTGCATTAGGGTAACAGTAGCCCTGTGATTGGGCAGGGAACAGAGAGGGTTAAGAGTTCCACAGGAGAGCATCTTGGAAGGGAGGAGAGGAGGAAGGAAGATGGCAGAGGACATGAACTAGTGCGGTGCCGCTGATGATTATGCTATCATAAAGGTTAGAAGTTTGAAATAACTTGTCTAATCTAGGTGGGTAGCTTTTATCAATTGGCTCTGAAATTATTGTATTGTGTTATTATTGATACATAAATCTGTTTGGTTAACTATATGCTTAAGAGTTTTAATTCTACCAGGTTATTGGGTGTTGAGATGGCTGATCATGAGGCAGGCAGTTACAGTGTGAGCCTGGTGGCAGAGATCCGCCAAGGGACTCGGTTCTGGAGAGTTGACGGGCTGAGAGAGTGAGACACTCCGCATGAGATCTGCTGCTGCCCACCGGTTGCCAGCCCGAGCACCGGAATGTGCCAGGTCTCATTTTTAATATTTCCCGCCACATTCCTAGAAGTGAGTTTTGATGAAACAGCTATAGATGTAGCCTGAGGCTGAGCTTAGCAGTATGCTAGAATGAATATGTCTCAGGGCAATAGTATCCTACTCAGCATCCCTGAGGGTGAATCTTGCCATGGCTTCTTTAACTTCATTGGTGTCTGTAAGCATATAAACTTTTACAGGTAACACACAGTTCTGCATATGATTGGAATGTGAGGGGTTCTCAGTCACCTAAAGGGCATTTGATGACATCTATTTGAGCTGGTAAGGCTTTTGTTTTTCTAAGTTAGCTTGCACTATATAACCTAAGTTTAACATGAATTTTCATTCATGCCATTTCAAAGGATGGCATGAATCCATCCTGAAGATCCTGTAGCCAACAAGATTTATTGGCAATACTTATGTGAATTCTTAGCTAGAGACATTTTCATGTCTCAGCCAGTCTAAGTACAGTCCCCATGTAGAGGGATCAGCAAAACAAGTTCCCTGTGTTGTTGGTCTTCGTGATTTCTTTCTTGTCTGTAGCAATGATCTTCAGGAGGTCTCTCCCAGTCAACTCTGAGTTTTATTAGTTTTGAAGGATGCCACAATTTTCCTTTTCCTGTTGAACAAGATCATCTTCTCTTCCCCATTCAGCTCATTTGCTGCCTTCTGTTCGGAGGTTAGCACCTATTTATGCTTATCCAAATCGGCAGTGCTTTATAGGACCTAGTGCTTTTTAGCTGCTTTTATTATCAGAATGCCAGGGAGGGAAGACAGGAGTGGGTGTGTGTGGGGGGAAATACCCTCATAGAGGCAGGGGTAGGGAGGTGGCATGGAGGGTTTCCAAAGGGGAGACCTGGAAAGGGGAAAATATTTGAAATGTAAATAAAGTATCAAAAAATTCAAGTCAATAAAGCTTGATACAAACACTCTTTGGAAGATCCCAGATACCCGTTTTATTCTATGTGAATTTCTTTTAAAGTCCCATAAGAGCTCTCCATAATTGCTTGATCTGTAAGTTAGTAATATGTATCATTTTTATGCTATAATGGAAAAATGTACTATAATGCATACACATGTTAAAGCATCATCAGCTCCTGTCTGCAAAGGCATTTCCAAGATAGCCATCATCTCTAATAAATGTGCAATTTCAGAACCATCCCTTTCAGAACTCAAGGCTAAGCTTCTTGGAAGTCTGAATATGTATCCAGTGTATAATGAATCAACATATGTACATACTTTAAAATTTCAAACTCTACAAAATGAAAGTCATAATCTATTATATGTTATTGCTTTAAAATTTAATTTAATTATAAATCAAAATCAGGATTTTTAACTGGGAATATTGAGACTCTGTGGGCTGCCATTTTCCTTTTTCAAGCCTTTGTGTAATTTTCTCCTCTGGAAATTCTGTTTCTTCTCTCATTCTAGGTTCCTGATTGGATTCTTTCAAGACCCTTTACACTGATTTTAAGAGTCCTCTCATCTCTGTTCTATGGTGTTTAACCTAGCTTTCCATACTATTTCTGTCTTATCTAAGTCAGCTTTATTCTGAACCTACTCAAAGGTGTCATATAAAACTACAATCATTACAGATCATATAATCATTTCTTGCTTACAGTCAAAACAAAATTATATCGGGTCCAAATGCCATGGGTCATTGTGTTTTTCTCCATTTCTTAATGGAAAAATATTATGTTTTACTCTCTGAAACTCTCTCCTTTCTTTGGACACTTGATTTAATATTTACAAACAAATTATTCCTTTCCAAGAATTTTATAGCCAGGTTCTATTGTATTTTAATGTTTTCCAATTGAATACATTTCCCCATGAGTAGGATGGGGTTTCTCAGTTCCCCCACAGCTCAGTGGCATGTTCTTTCTGCCTTTCTGTCTTTTTTCAGGCTCCTCAGGGCAGCACATGTCTATGGCATCTAGCTTCCATCTCTCTGCTTGGTCCCGCAGGCTGCCCTTGTTTTGGGGCAAGAGCTTCTCTTTGCCCTGTATCTGCTGCCCACCATGGGAAGGTCGATCAGGCTCCCAGAATGCCACTGCACTGCTTTTGTCTAGGGGCCATTGCAGGCTTTTCTCATAGGCACATGCTCCTTTCTGATAGGCCCAGGCTGCTCAGGTCCTCTGCTGCAGCAGGGAAGCTCATTAAAGCTGCAGCCTGAGAGAGACCTGTGATCAGCTCTGCCTCCTCCAGCTCTTTTGGCTCATGAGCCTCCAATTAGAGGGCAGCACCTGGGAAGTTCACTGAGGGTCCAGGAGGTTATTTATTTATTTATTTACATATTTATTTACATATTTATTTACTTATTTTTTTATTTTAGAACAGCCTTCTGCATTGACTCTCTGTGGTTGAGTGCTCCTTTTCTATGAAATTGTCTTCCAACCAAGAGTTCTCAGGCTCTAAGCCTGGATTCTAGCCTCACATTCAGTGTGCTATTGGTAGCTATTGCCTTCTACCCAGCCTAGTTTTTCCCAGAATAATGATCATTCCACTTAACTTAAATGCCTAGCCCACAAGCACTGGCTTATTCGCAGACTAACTTTTAACTTATGTAAAAACTTACGTGTTTATTCTAGTCAATGTCTGGCACATTTCTTGTTACCTGTCTTCAGTTTAATGAGTCCGACTTCCTCCAATTTCAGGGTCAAATGCGTGCTGTTGCCCCTTTCTCAGATTTCATTCTCTTTCTCTCTTTCTCTCTCTCTCACTCTCTCTCTCTCTCTCTCTCTGTTGGTGGTTCTTCATTCTATTTCCTGCCTCATTCTATAGGACATAAGCTTTATATTGGCAGGTGATGCTTCTACAGAGTACATAAGAAAGTCTCTCTATAACTGAGTTTTTTCAAAGCTGTGTTCTCAGTCTTCTGATTTTGTGATCTGGAGTAAGAAAGGCAGAAAGATCCATGGCCTGAGGAGCCCTTGTTCCTCTTTAACCTGAACGTGATATTCTTTTTTCTGGCCCAGAGTCTTGCTTCCAGTGTGCATTAAAGGGCCCCATTAGATGTGAAGGCCAGAAAAGAGGTGG
>CM052707.1:98468278-98492657 GCA_028551405.1 Uromys caudimaculatus
AAACTAGCTCATAAGCACTGGTAGGGACCGAGGAACCAAATAAAACAACAACTCTGTCCTGATCCACATCCCTTGTCCTGATCATATTCTCCTCAGACACGGGACCTGTTCTCCATCAAGCAGTACACTGGGGTGTTTCATTGTTGCTCCCTTGCAAGTGTATTGTTTATTCTCTTAGTGTAAATGTAGTCTCTCAGGCTACTGCCTCATTGTGGTAACTTAAACCTAGTATTAGAAGGTTGTAGCCTTCATGCAATCTTATAAAGACCTAGAGTGTTCTTCGCCTCTGTGACTTACTATGGAATAAACTCACCCTCCCCGGTTCTTTCTAATCGCTGGGAATGTCTCCCAGTAAAACAGCTTCCTTGTCTTCTTTTCTCTCTCTTCACTTCTCTCTCTTAAGTCACCTCTTTCCCCCTTTCTTCTCTTGAGTGTGAGGCATATTCTCTTCTGTCAAATATATCTTTGACTCATTACAGTTTCTGCCACACAATTAGATATATATTTTAAACGTGAACTACTTTCTACAATATTAACTTTACCTTTGTTGTTTGTGATTAAAGATGTGTATTAAGTGTGAATCATACCACTACTAGGAACATGTTTTACCAGGAAACCTCACAGTCTCTGGTATCAAAGTGTCCTCACATATCCTGCAAGTATTCCTGGACAGTGGGGATACCATTCAGCCTTTTATTTTCCCAGTTTTCATTCTATGGCTGTGATCAATGCCACGGCCAAAAGTATGTTAGTGAGGAATTGCTTTGTTGGTTTTTATATCGCAGGAAAATCCTTCAGAGAGGAAAGTCAGGGTAAAACGTCAGACAGGAGCAGTGGCAAGAACCATGGTAGAAATTTACTCACCTATGTTTTCTCCCTGGTGTTCTCAGCTTGACTTCTTACATGACTGAGAACCATTGCTCAGGGATAGTGCTCTGCACAGTGGTCTGTAAGAACCTCATCAGGGATCAAGAAAACAGCTCATGGACATGACCACAGGACAAAACGTGGAGGTAATTTCTTAGTTGAGTGTTTTCTCTCCTTGTGACTCTTGTGACAAGTTGACAAAATCCATCCAGTACTCTTGCCTTCTCTCAGTATGAGTTTATTTCCTTGTCACTCAGCATACTGAGAAGAGCCTGTGTTCTCTAAGAAGGTGGATGGCCCAATGATAGCCTTCTACTTGTTTCATTTTTTTAAAAGGCAGATCTGTGGTTGGTTTTACTTTCTAAATCTAGAAGTATATTGGAAAATTATGCAGTGAATTCCTATCCCTTTCCAAAATGAAGACAGTTTATGAAGGTTAGTCAGACAGTTCAGAAGCCTCTCTCTTCAAGCTAGGGGACTGAAAAATGATCACACAGGAAGGAAGCACTGGGGGCTTTGATAGCAGGACAGGCCTGGGATCCACAGTGTGTAGAGTTCCTCCTTGCCTCTATTCCCTGACCAAATGCTTTACTAAAACTCTGCTTCTGGCCTTTGTTTGAGGCTCTGTTACTTTTGTTGCCAACTCCTGGTCACTGTCCTCTGAGGTTTCTACTTCTTCCTTCCTGTCCCTGCCCCTGTCCCTGGAATTTCCTGCTTCCATCCTGCTGTCCTCTGAAAGCGCCAGTGCTTCAATCCTGCGTACCCCTTCTGCCTTGACATCCTTCCGGGGATCCTTCCAGCACTGACTGCTTGGTGAGCATGGAGAGCTGCCAGCCTCTGAAATCATGTCACATCCGGTTTTTGTGACTATTTCAGTGAAGATATCAAACAAATTCTCAGTTTTCCTTTGAGGAAGGCCATTTCCATCACTTTGGCATTGATGGTCTCGTCTAGCTGCTCCTTAAGTTCTTTTTAAGCATAAGTAATGTTGGGCATCTCAATAGAGCAGCACAGTATCATGGTCACAAAGCCCACATACAAGGTTATCAGGAGTGCTGGTCGACTGATGCGGCCCCTGAGTTGTGGGTCAGAGCAGCTGCCACGGCCTCTCCAGCTCCTTTCTCTTCAATCAGCTTTTCAGCTGACTGCTTGAAATAGCCAGTGGCAGTGGGAAGCAGAGAATCCAAATTCCTGATGGCATCTTTGCTGGAAGCTTTTATTATCTCTGTTGCAGAAGGAACACCTATTCATTTAGATTTAATTCCTGCTTTCTACTCCACTTGCCCTAGCTGGTACTCTTCTTTGTGCGGATAAAAGCAGATGCAAACCCCTGTCCTTCCAGCTCTGCCTGTTTGCCCTGAAAGATGAATGTTAAGACTCCACCTTTGGTGGACAGCTCTGAACACCCAAGTCAATCTCAGGGATGTCTAACTGGCGGGCAGCAACATTGATTGCCACCAAAACTACACATTTGCCATTTTGGAAACCTTTCAGTGTGATTTCCCCTTGCTTGTGCAGAATGTCACCATGTAAGGCCTGGGCATCCTGCTTTATGCATGTTTTTTGAGACAGCTCCTGGGCATCCTTCTAGGCTTCACTGACGAGGATTGTGTGCCCTTGGTGACCACTGTACACTCGGATCACAACCCTAATCACTGTTTCCCTCTCTCTCCAGTGACAACTAATCTCCAGGGGCTCCACAGTTATGGATGCTTTCTGAGTCTTTTTACCAATCAGGTCCCCCTGTTTGCATGTAGAGTTCATGTATTTCTTAGCAACATTAAATACCCATGAGGGCAAGTTGCAGAGAAAAGCAATGTTTGGCGGATGTCTTTAGAACCTTGTATGCCACATATAACATTTCTTCACTTGATCAGCAGAACCCATACCCAACATCTGGTCGACTTCATCCAGGACAACATGTTTAAGTTTGGTGAGATCTAACTTGCCATTCTGCAAGTGGTCTTTAATATAAGCTGGATTCCCAACCAGGATATCAATCCCACTCCGTATTCATTCAATTTGACCACTGTAGGGAGTTTCACTATTAAAACAAGCTACTGATAGCTTTTTGGTTATGTCATTGAAGTCTTTCGTCACTTGATTTGCTAATTCTCTTGTAGGTGCAGGACTAGTACCTGCAGGGCTCAGCCTCTCTTCCTCTCTTGTAGCTTACCTTCAAGTTTCTCAGTCAAAGGGATAGTGAAAGAGAATGCCTTTCCTGTTCCTGTCCGTGCTTGGGCAATTACGTCTTTCCCACTGTATGCATGGTGGAATATCTTTGCTTGTATAGGAAACAGGAAGTTCACCCCATGAGCCTTGAGAAGCCTGACATCCTGTTCAGATATGGGAAAACTAGAGCAAGCTCCTTCTTTCTGCTCCTTTTCTGTCTCACTTCTTTTTTCTTTCTTTCTTTTTCTTTTTTTTCTCAACAGTGTAATCTAAAAGAGTAATAAAAATGGTTGGGTTTCAGATCTTAATACATTCTTGGAGTGCTGGCCTCCAAGAAAGCATTATTTCAAATAGTTGAAGAATTATCTAACTTTTCTGACTCAATGTCAGTATGTTTAAATTTAAAAGACTTCATTCCTTAGTGTTGTAGTAGTTAATTTTTCAAGAGAATTAAATCCAAACATGTCAATGTCTGAGCTAATAAAAAAAATAACATGCCAGAAATATCTGGAACAGACAGGAGAGCAAACAATGCTAATATTACCTTTCCCTCATAACAATATTAATTCTTGAACATAAGTTAATTATACATTTATTATGCTGTTGTAAAACAGTCACGCCCAAATAAATTTATACCATGAAAAGATGTAAGATGTACACACACTATATGCCTGCTTAAGCACAGCTTTTTGTCCAAACGCCCTTGGCACATGTTGACAGAATGCTAATGTAGGTCTGGCTGTCATTTTGTAAAAGAAACACTGAAACTTCAAACCTCACCAAGCTGTTGTGACTCTGGTGCTGGAGACACCAGGAGAAAACCAATGGTTCTCAAACTTGAGCTTGCATCCCAGCCATTGGGACAGTTTGAAAAACACCCTGCTAGTCCCTGTTAATGAAGCCCCCAGATCTCTTCTTTGAGAGTTACATGGTATATGACTGTATTTCTGACAGTGCCTGCAGAACCCTACTTTGAGAACCACTGGCTTAACTAGGGACTGAGCACCAAACACCCCATTGTATTTCAGTTACACCGGCTGCTGTCCACTACTAAACTGCATGGGGCAGTGTGGAGCTGGTCCTTTGACACCATTGCTCAGCATCTTCTGATGTCAAGAGATACCTGGGCTTGGCCCTCCGGGCACTCCCCTGCTAGCCCGCAGTGCACTTCACAACTAAAGCCATATATAATAAATTTGAAATGTTGTATTTAATGCTGAAGAATTTACCCTAGGGGAAAGAGGTTGTAAAATGAAAAGGCACATCGCCATGTTGTCCTTGAAAATGAGTTATTTTTTTCAAAATAACTTCATTTTACTTCTGAGCCCAGTCTATGAGGTAAACAGGCTTTTGTACCTCAGGGATGGGGACAGGGGCTGTGGTCACTCCACAACTCTAAAGCAGGGTCTGGGCGTGAGAGCCCTGAGCAGCCAGAAGACAAATGCCTTCCTCACATTTAGAAGGAAGGTACCATACGAATCCTTGAAGGAGACCCCAGAAACAAACTTTTCAGTAGGGCTGGGAAGGAGCATTTCTGAGTTTGCTGCAAAATCACAAACAAAAGCAGCGCACAGGCTCCAAGGCACAGGCAGGATGCTCTGTACTTCTAGGCCCATGACATACCCTAATCAGCTCACTGAGCCAGGCTAGCTAGCATGTCTTCTGTTTAGGAAAAGGGGTCTGCAATGGTGGAGAGAGTCCTCAGCACCTACTGCCCCATCTCAGCACTGCACACTCTGCCCTGAACTCAAAAGGGTCTTCCAAGTCAGGTGTACTCTAAGTGTTCACAGCAGTGAAAGGCAGCCCCCATCTGACCCTGTGACCCTTCCATTAAGTGCTTTCCCAATCACAGGGGACAGCAATGTACCAAGAGAGCCTGCCCAGGCAGCCCAGGCTGGGCCAGGCTAAGATGAAGCAAGCATTATTGAGGGCCTGAAATGGCTGTTGTCAGGTAAGTGGAAGCTCATGTGCTCACTGTGTACAAATGAGGGGCTCATCTTAAGTGGCTCAGTGGGGAGCAGGCCTTGTGGTGGTCTCTGGCCTCCACAACAGAGAGTTGTGTGCATAGCTGTCCCTCAGTAAGGTGCAGTGTGCTGGAGCTATGCTTGGGGTGTCAGCTGGGGAGGGGGCCAGCAGTGGGCTCAGCAAAGTGGTGCCAACAACAGACCACCTGATTAAAGCTGGTGTCACCACGTGATATCAAGAACACACAGCTCCTGGCTCCCACAGCATAACAGTGTCTAAACCCAAACGTGGAAAGGCTTGTGAAATAAAGGGGACTTGTTCTAGGTGGGGGACAGTCTTTAGAGGAACAAAACAGCCAGCTATCTTCTGAAAGGATTACCTTAGGACTAAGTTAAAAGGACACATGCTTATCTCTCCCTGAGTCAAATTTAAGACTGCTACTGTTGGTTCTTCCAGAGGGTCATGAAAAAAAACCAAACCACCTTAAGTCTTGAAAAAAGAATTCAGTTTGTTTAAGAGAGCAACAGTGCTGGGGGAGACCCCAGATCATCTGGCTCACAAGCTGCTTTAGCATCACCTGGCCTCAGGGAGCATCCCTGGGTATCCACCCACTTTCTGTGAGGACATTTAAAAGCCTTTTCTTTTTGGACCTTGTCCCGATAACTGGGAAGGTGACTTTTACAGGGCATCCCTTGCTGCTTCTGGAGGTGATCTTGAATTATAGTAGTCTTCACAGTCACATAGCATGCAGGACTCAAGTTCAGTGAACTACAGAGAACCTTCTCCCGATCTGACAGCAGCTCAAACCTAGGAAGGTTCTCAGTGGCTGCAAACTTGCTGCCTTTGCCATCCCCCTCGCCCCTTTCAGAGCTGGCCAGGAGTTTGTTCTTCCTCCTCTTCCATTTGGGTCTGGCAGCCTCATATTCAGCCAACTCCTCCATCTTCCTAATGCCATTGCGCTGGTACCACTGCAGCTCTCGGATATTGGCAGGAAGCATCTTCTCTTTGTGCATGTTTTAAAAAAAAAACCAACCATCAAATTCTTTGCAGGACATAAACTGGTAGAGTGGCTGTACTTTAAGCTGCAGCTATTTCTCCTCCTTGGTGATCTTTCTCTTCAATGTCTTCTTCTTCTCCTTCTTGTCCTTGCCCAGGAATACTGGTACCAAGTTAGAGTCTTCGGCAGTGTTCTTCTGTTGGTGCCTCTCCTTCAGCTTCCACACATACATGTCTACATGGGGCATGCTTGAGCTCAATCTGTACCACATCATCATCATCATCATCATCATCATCATCATCATCTCCATCATAATTCACAGACAGCCTACTGATGAGCATCTCAGCATCCTGGTCATACTCGATCTCATAGTCATCCCGCAGTGGCATGTAGCCCAGCTGCTGCTGCTCAGCCACAGAGATGTCCAATGGGGGCAAAGGTATGGTCAGGCTAAATGAGACAGGGCCTCCACTTGGGAAGGTATGATGTGCCACCAGGTTGGAGATGGTTTTAGGGGTGCAAGCTTTCCCAAATTTCCCACGTATATACATGCTAGCGTAGTGCTCCATCACTTCTGTAGAGTCCATGAAACACACAGCCACATCCAGTTGCTGAAGCTGAACTGCTCGGTGGCATTTATGATTTAAATATATAAAATAACTAAAATCTAAAATTGCCACAGGGCCCAGCTGTGCAACTCCTGTGTTATATACTCCAAGGACTCATAGTCAACATATCACAGAGATACACCCATAGCAATACTTGTTTTAGTCCAGTTATGAAGCTAACCATTGTGTTCTTCAAGAGATGAGTGAGTACAGATATGATTCACACATGTGGAACTATATTTGGTCACAAAAAATAAAATTATGTTGGCTACAATCAGACTTGGTGCATCTAAACACTGTTGTATTAAGAGAATCAGTCTGAGAAAAACAGATTTTATAAGTTTTCTCTCATTTGTGAATTTTAGATTTTGTATAGATGCAGAAAATAGGTATATATACATGACATGAAAGTAGAAATGAAACTATAGCAAATAAAGGAACAAAAAAAAAATGCCCAGGACAGTCACCATAGGGACAAAGGAATTATTGGCTCAAAGTATTGTACATGAAAATTCCTGAAAAGAAGTTGTGTCTAGTTGTGAAAAACTCCTCAGAGAAGTTTGAGTCTGCAGAGTCTTCAGGAGCAATTAACATTTCAGTACTGTGGAGAAATTTGAATATTCGAGGATCATTATCTTGGCTATTTTTAACTTCTGGAACAGCTAGTCCTTGCCCCATTCTGTATCTGAATTATTATCTTGTGATAATAAATAAAAAATAACTTAGAAGCTATTAACTTAGCAGAATATTAGCTTCCACCATTCCAAGAGCTAAGAGTATCATCAATAGCATCTTAGCACTATAAAATAACTCTCATAATCTCATTGTCCCTGACTTTGTTGTCCCAACTAATGTATCTTAAACTTGTCTTGATTCATGACTTTCTTTGTTCTATAAAACTATAAAAACTTCATAAAACTGCTTCTGAAGTGGAACAAGGAATTTGGGGTAGCCTAAATCTGCATTCCTGGGCCATTGTGACTCAAAATAGCTCCAGAATAAACTATATCTTTAAATAAAAAGAAAGGAATAATTGTGTTTGAAATGTTCATTTTCCAAGAAGCAAGAAGATGTCAGTTGGTCTCATGTACTTCGGCAGCATCGGAACAACTTTCTGCTGGTTCACATTTGTAGATGGCCATGAAGATGAATGTCATTTGAAGGAAAAGATTTCATCTGACTCTTGAATAACAATTTATGTCAATGGGAATTTAGCCTATTCCTTATTTTATTTATATTGTATAGATTTTTCTTTCTTATTATAAAAAAAACTTTCAGGTTATTGAGAAGTATATTCTAGTTGTTAAAATTTTCTCTTAATATTTGATGAAGAATGAAGTGTGAAGAATGCTTGTAAATGTAACTTTTAAGCATTTAGCCTCCTTCAAGTTGATTTATTTAATAAGAGATCTGTAAATTAGATCATCAAAGTTTCCGTGTGTTAGTAAGAACTATGGACTTTTTTTTTAATTTTGTTCATAATTTAAATTTTGGTAAAACCTATGTCATAAGTCCAACAAGACAATTATGAAATTAGCTGATTGTCAAATTAATACAGTGCAGCTACATACATGAGGCCACTAGATGGCAGTGTCTCATTTTCAGTGAAGTATGTTTTAGAACCTTGGGTCTGGACACTGTCATAAATTACCATTCTTTTTTTTTTTTTTTTTTTTTTAGGTGGCCTTGCCTGACAATAAATATTTTAATTTTTTTGCTTTATTAAGATGACAAATAAGTTTCAAGTTTATTTCCTTTTTTGTTTGCTATTTAAATACAAAGCTAAGCCACAAACAGGTACAGCCAAGACAGTTTTATCTCACAGTTACACCCTCCTGTCGGATCCTCCTCCAAGTCTGACCACTGACTGGGCTAGCAAAGGGGGTGGGGAAGACTTTCTTAGGTAGCACCATCGTGAGGCTGGGAGACAAGGGTGTTGGGGACAAGAGTGGTTTATACCTGGCTCCTGAACCCCAGCCCCCCGGACTGAAGGTGAATGGTTAGTCCTCCCCAGGGAGGGAGAAGGAAGCCAACTACTCTTGCTCTCACAGGTCAAAACTGAAGCATCATCCTGGTTCTCTGGCTGCTAAGCCTTGCCAGCTGCCAGGTACCCTAGTGCCAAAAACACCTGGTGCCTGAGGCTGGCAGGGGTCCTAGACCGACAGCTGACAGCATCTCCATGGGATACCAGGGGTTCTGCCTTGACAGCAGGTAGAGAACTTCTCACACAGCAGAACTGGGGTTGGGGAGGGGTGTGGGCTTAGTAATTTCAGGTCCCACTACAAAACCTCACTTTTGATTAGAATAGAGTACCATCTCAAATCTTCTCTACACAAACCAACCAGCCAAGCCAAAAAAAGAAAAAAGAAACCCCAGAAGAAAAGAAAAACGCATTCATTTCACTCCCTTCAAAACCTATGTACATGTTAAGTTGTTTTCTGTGGGATTTTTTTTTTCATTTTTTTCTTTTTTTGATTTTTTTAAATGTTTTTTTTTTTAAATAAATTTAGTGTTCACATTTCTATAAAGAATTAATGCAGTTTCAGGAGACCTGCCCTTCTCGGGCAGGAGAACAGTGCTTTTCCCGGCCCACCTCTAGTCTGACTGCCCACCCTGATGCTTCAAGGTGCCTGGAAAAGCCATAAGCCTGTGGAAGAGTTCTGTTCCTGGCCGGGCCTCCGAGCCCCGGGCTCAGTAAGCTTTGGAGAAAGCAGAGGGGAAGACTGGCTTACTGTGAAACTTTTGCTAAAAAATATTCATACATGTCAATGTGTACGCCTGTCAAGACGCTGAGGAGAACAAGAGCTTGGAGACATCCCGTCCAGGCTGTGCGTGGGGGCGGCAGCACCCTCACACCGGCCTGTCCTTGGACGTGGGGTGTAGGGGAGTCCTGGTTTTCATCTTGGGCAGAGCCCGGCTTCCTAGTTCATGTTCAACTCCATTCTCTAAAACCTGTGCCGAGTCTTAACACTGCGCGGGAAGCACAAACGTTCAGCTTGTATGCAAAAAGGTACAAAAGGAACTAGAATATAAAAGTTTTGATAATATAAGGCCATCTGTTCAAGTCCACCTTGGAAACCTGTAACAGATATTTAAATACTACATGAAAAGGCATCTTTAATATACTTTTTAAAAACATTTTAAGTAATTAGCTAAGAGTAAGTGTGTGTGTGTGTGTGTGTGTGTGTGTAAAAAATTAATTTCCCTTTGAGGGCACTTTGTCCTTTGAAGGAGGCAGGGTGGCAGGGAGGCCACACGGTTAGTGCTTCAGCCAAGGGTAGGCTTCGATGGAGGCCTTGCTGCGGTCCCCATAGTCGTACAGGAGCTCCTTCCCGGCGGCAATGTCCCGGGAGGCGATGAGGATGAGGTGAGGCACGCCATCAATGTCATGCAGTTTGGTCTGGCAATTCCCACACTTACTGTGATTGATCAGTCGCCCCAGACGGTTCGTTTCTTGAGTGGCATCCACACAGTAGGTTTTGCTCAGATATTGAAAATAGTACATGTAGCAGCCCGTAGAGGGGTCCTGTGCATACAGAGCCTCCCGCTTCTTGGCATCGGTGATCTCAATGAGGTCCCCATGGTATTCTACCACAAAGTCTCCCCGGGAGAACTGCTTGGTAGCAATCACACCCCTGCCTTTGCCATCAATTAGATCAATCTTCATGCCTTCTTCCTTCCCACTCTCAATCAGCTCATCTATCTTCTTCCTTTCTTCAGACTGTAGCTCAGCTTTGCTCTTCCTGGAGCTCCTTCGCACAGGGTAGAAATCTGTGAGCTTTCTATTTTGCTGGGTTTTCCCTTGAGACTTTTTCCCAGGGGCCTGTTTGCCCTTGAGGGGCTTTTTCAGGGCTTGCTTAGCAACTGCTACATTGGTAGAATCACACAATGGGGGTGGTGTTTTTGGAGGTTCTGCTGCTTCGGATTTTTGGTTTGGAAAAGGCGTCAGGGGACCTCTCCTGATATCTTTGCTCTTCTGTTCATCTGACTTCACAGCGCTTCGGATAACATTCCCAGCGTTTCTCTTCTCTTCCCGCTTCCTGTAGATTCCAGCTAATGGTTTCCCCGGGCATTTGACCTCGTGATGTGCAACCGATTCTCTTCCTGAAGTGGAGAGCGCATTCCTGAGCATTTGTTCGGACTCATGTAGGCATAGATCTTTGACTGCCCAGCAAACACGTTCTCCTGCAGCCCGGCTAGGCCCATGGCGGCGGCCGGCGCCCTCGCCCTCGCCGCGGCCCGGCCACCAGCGTTGCCGCCGCCGCTGCTGCTGCTGCTGCCGCCGCCACCAGCGCCGCCGCGGCGCCCCGGGAAAGGGCCGGCGGCGCCCCACGGCGCACGCTTCGCTCATGGCCCGCAGCAGGCCGGGCGCCCGCGCGCGCCGCAGCCGGGGCCCGGAGCGAGGCCGGGGACCATAAATTGCCATTCTTAAAACCTGTATTTTATTCTTTTTCAGTTAAAGCAAAAGTGGCAATGACATAATAGAAAATAGAGCTCGTGGAAAGTTAGATTGGTCATGATGGGTTGGAATTACTTAATATATTAGTTGAATTTCTTAGGTAAGGGACAAGATATAAGCTGAGGATTATTAGACAGAGAGAAGGAATAATAATAATAATAATAATAATAATAATAATAATAATAATAATAATAAAAGATTCTATGCTGGAATATCTTCTATTAGTGTCTCTGAGAGACAGATATTGCTCTGAAGATTGAAGAACTGAGCTCCATAGCAAGTAATGGGAGGATAGAAAGTCTGTGTGGCAGGGTAAAGAGGATTTAAGAGAGAAGTTTCAGAGATACATTGTAAAAGGGCATTGAATGCAGTTCTTGAGTGGAAAGACAAGCTTCTCAGAGCCTATTGCAGCATGGTAGGAGGAACATTGACAGAAGCCATCTAGGAAAGGCTAAGGCAAGCAAATGAATTTTCTGAAGATGGCCCATCATTTGGTTTGGCTCTGATGGTTGGGTGAGATCTAAAAATGCAGGGTCCTTAGAAACTCCATCCCAGGATTGCTTCTTGCTCATGATTTTACTTTCCTGTCACTACTACACAGCCTAATGATGGGAATTAGTCCTCACACTTGGGCTAATGCTGTGTAGACACATTGATAATTTCATAATTCCATTAATGATTTTATAGAATTCCTAAATTTATACAACTAATTTCAAGCCCAGTGTAAAATAAACCTGCAACTAGAGCACTGTAAAACTTCATGTGTCACAGGACAATTGCACTTTGAAAAGAAAGCAAATTTATGATCAATGAAACATTCCTTCTAGGTTAGTTGTGAGATGATTATCTGGTAACTAAAGGTCATAATCTCGGAATGGACAATTTATTTTAGTATCAGAAGGCAGATGATTTGTCACTTGATAAAACTGTGATAACTTGTGATGTAAAAATTTTTGCTTTAAATTGATAATGAACATATAGGTCTAGTAACATATAATGAATATTTATTCAGATACTAGTCCTAATGGAAAGACATGTAAATGATTCTGCTGTGACTCCTTAAGTCTTATCAATCTAAGACATGAATTATTGCCTTAAACTTACCATGAACTTATTGGAATGTAAATGTATTTAGAAATTCCTGTAATCAATTATCCTGTTGTAAATGTTCTACCTGATAATTATATGAGGTAACATTTTAGAGAAAGTATATATAATAACAACAAAAGTAAGGTTTGTTGGAGCTTTTCTTTCTCTGCTTCTTCAATAGTGTGTGGTTTTTCTGTGGGTGTGACTTTCTTCATTTCCCTTTTTCTCTGGTTCACAAACACTTAACAAACTGTAAGTCTCTTGCCTCATCAGTGAGGGATATGCTAGTCAAAGCAGTCTTAAGCAACTAACTTTATTCCTTTACTCCTGCTGCTAATCAGCAGAAGTTATTTGCCAGGAACCAGTGGCTTTTATCTGCAGAATAGCAAGAGAGAGATAGTTACCAGAGATTATCAGCTTCTGGTCCCCAGAATGTTAAGAGAGAGTTACATGGCTAGAGATCATCAGGCTTTGGCCTTTGTCTGAATCTGTCCATTCTCTAGGAGAACCTGCACAGGTTTGAGATATGATTGGTTTAAGGCAATGTCAATTTGAGACATTTCTGTTGATGATCAAGAGAAGAGGGCTGCTTTGTCAGAATGATAAAGAAAAAAAGGGTCAAGGGCTATTTCTTTTTCCAAAATAAGGTAATGAGAGGATTGTGAATTTGACATTTGGAAAAATAAGGGAAGGAGGAGAAAGTTGCTCTGGTGACATTAAGGGTAAGAGATCAAGGGAGTTAAAAGAAGTCATATATAGAGAAGTGTTTTAGGAGGATAGAATGAGGGGGGACAGGATGGATGAAAGTTGGGTAAAAATAGGTCAGTATTATTGAAGACTGGAAATAATTTTGTTACTGTGGGAAAAAAAACCAATTTTGACTTGAGGACAATTTAGTCATTGAAGACAGGCAAATTTTAATGTGACAATAAATTAGAAAAATATTGCAAGTGTTTACAGGGTGGGTAAGTATGGAGACAGAAAAAGGCAGGAAATGAAAAAGTTCTGAACACATTCCACAATGTTATCTGAAGTGCTGTAAATATTGCAGTCATAATGGTAATGCCTGTATACTGGTTCTTGATGTTAAGTTTGTTATACTTTCAGGAAACATTACAAGTAACTAAAAACCAGGAACTGAAGATATTGTTTTATGCTCTTAAAACAGGGCTTGCATCTGTTAAGGATATGGGTTAAGACCACTACACTGTGAAGTATTTTGGTGATAAAGTCCAAAATCTAAAAACAAAATAATACTTGTGCATGGAAAAAAGGCATTGGAAGTAGTTAAAGGCATCGAGATTTAATGAAACATTTTATATAAATGTTAAAACAATCATGTCTCATTTCATGATACAGAATATAGCTCATTTACTGATTCTAGAAAAACTTTAATAACACTGACTCTGAATATGATCTATTGTGTAATGTGATTATAAATACACAAAGGTCAGACATATATAACTTAACTAACTTGATTCAATGGGCTGTAATACACTTTACAGTTAAATGGCCAAAATACTAAACTAAAAATGGATAAATGAACTGGACATCATGATGCTATATTTTTCATTGTGATTTTCTGTTCCATAATATTTTGGGCAGAAATAAGCATAGAAGAGGGTTGAGATAAATTTCAATTCTCAAGTCTCAAAATTTTCACCAGATTATTCAAAGCTCTCTAGAAATTATGCGCTCAGACATTAGAAGGCTCACTGTGAAAAAAATTTATTGTGTGCAATTCAGAAATAAAACCAAAATGGCACAGAAACCACAAGTATTTATGAATTAAAGTAAGTTTTCCTTTGATAGAATGTGTTGTCCCTGAAGAATTTAACAGCTCTAAGTGAAAATTAAACCAAACCTAAACTGTTCCTCACATAATGATATGGGTTAACATTCCTAGATTGTTACACAAAGGAATGATGGCATAGAGGCTGTGAAGAGGAGCTCAACCCATTTGGGGGAAATAGTCCTCAGACTGTATGGGAATATAATGTCAAATTTTGATGAAGGACCAAATTTAGATTGCATTTCTCTCATTCAAGGAAGTAAGTTTGAAACACTGTTCAATATGTTTCTATAATATGTATATAAGCATATATAATAGATTTTAAAATGACATTTGCAACAGATGAAGAAATTGAACAAAACCATCCAGGATATAAAACTTGAAATATAAACAATAAAGAAACCACAAAGGGAGACAACACTAGAGATAGAAAACCTAGGAAAGAGATCAGGAGTCATAGATGCAAGCATCACCAACAGAATACAAAAGATAGAAGAGAGAATCTCAGGTGCAGAAAATACCATAGAAAACATTGACACAACAGTCAAAGAAAATGCAAAAATCTCCTAACCCAAACCATCCAGGAAATCCAGGACACAATGAGAAGACCAAACCTCAGGATAATAGGTATAGAAGAGAGTGAAGATTCTCAACTTAGGATAAGGTGTTTCCAAAGGGGTGAACTGGAAAGGGGAAAACATTTGGAATGAAAATAAAGTAAATATCCAAAACATATAAAAAATAAATAAAAAGATAAAGAAGGACACTTCATGTTTGTCAAAGGAAATATTTTCCAACATCAATTCTCAGTTCTGAACATCTATGTTCCATATGCAAAGGCACACACATTCATAAAAGGAACTTTACTAAAGCTCAAACACACGTTGTACCTCACACAATAGAGGTGGTTGACTTCAACACCCCATTCTCAGCAATGGACAGATTATGGACACAGAAACTAAACAGAGACAGTGAAACTAACAGAAGTTATGAACCAAATGTGTGTGTGTGTGTGTGTGTGTGTGTGTGTGTGTGTATAAAATTTCATACTAAAACAAAAGAATATTACTTGTAAGCACCTCATTGTAACTTCTACAAAATTGACCTTACAATTGGCCTCAACAGATACAAGAAGTTTGAAATAATCCCATGCATCCTATCAGATCACCATGGACTAAGGCTGGTCTTCAATAACAACAAAAACAACAGAAAGCCCACATACACATGAAAGCTCAACAATGCTCCACTCAATGATTACTAGATCAAGGAAAAAATAAAGAAATTAAAGACTTTTTAGAATTTAATGAAATTAAGGTACAAAATACCTAAACTTACAGGATACAATGAAAGCAGGGATGAAAAGAAAACTCATAGTTCTGAGTGCCTCCAAAAAGAAACTGGAGAGAGAATACAGTACTAGCTTGACAGTACACCAGAAAGCCTTAGAAGAAAAAGAAATAAATCCACTCAAGATCACTGGAAGTCAGGAAATAATCAAACTCAGGGCTGAAATCAATCAAGTAGAAACAAACAGAACTATAGAAAGTATAAACAAAACCAGGAGCTGGCTCTTTGAGGAATTCAACAAGGTAGATAAACCGATAGCCAGGCAAATCAGAGGGCACAGAAACAGTGTCCAAATAAACAAAATCAGAAATAAAAAGGGGGACATAACAACAGAAAACAAAGAAATTCAAAAAATCATCAGATCCTACTACATCAGCCAATAATCTACTGCTGGAGACCAAATGGCCTTGTTTGAATCTAAGGCTTTGCACTTCCTAGCTAGCCAGAGGGTCCCAGGCCTTAGCAGGCATTCCTTTGATTACTCCCCTCTGCAGATGTCCTTCCAGGTGATGGTTTGTTTATAGTAGCTGGTGGCTCCAGAGAAACCTTGAGACATCCCCACTGTCTTGAGGTTTGTTATGCTGATTTACTATGTGTGATATGTGGCTGCAATTAAGCAGCCCTGAGAAACTTCTCCCCCTCTATCTCTTCCTGTCCTGTAGTGACCTCTAGTAACTTTCTTACTCCTGCCCTTCCCCACCTTGAAATATCTATATAAACGTAACAATAAAGCCATTTTTTTGGAGCTTGATCGGACCCTCCAACTTGCTCCCAGGCATTCCTGGTCTCTTGTTTTTCTTTCCATTATCTGCAGCTCCCCCCTCAGCACCTGAGTGTCCTGCAGGCAGGGCACCTCGGACCCAGGTCGATAGTCCCTCCCGGGAGGGCCCCCCCGGGCAGGGCAGGACAGTTAGCTCTTCGCAATCTACAAAACTGGAAAATCTAGATGAAATGGAAAATTTTCTAGACAGATACAAGGTACCAAAATTAAATCAGAATCAAATAAACCATCAGTCCCATAACCCCTAAATAAATAGAAGTAGTCATTAAAAGTCTCCCAACCAAAAAAAACTCAGGACCAGATGGGTTTATTGCAGAATTCTATCAGATCTTCAAAGAAGAACTAATACCAATACACTTCAAACTATTACTCAAAAATAGAAACCGAAGGAACACTACCCAATTTGTTATATGAAACCATAATTATGCATATACCTAAACCATGCAAAGACCCAAAAAGAAAGAGAAATTCAGACCAATTTTGCTTATGAATATAGATGCAAAAATGCTCATTAAAATTCTCACAAACTGCATCCAAGAACACATCAAAACAATCATCCATCTTGATCAAGTAGGCTTCATCCCAGAGATGCAGGTATCATTCAGTTTCCATAAATCCATCCATGTAATCCCCTATATAAAGAAACTCAAAGGCAACAAACAAACAAAAAACACGGCATGATCATGTTATTAGATGCTGAGAATGCATTTGACAAAATTCAACACTCCTTCATGTTAAAAGTTAGAAAGTTTAGGAATTCAAGGCCCCTAACGAAACATAGTAAAAGAAGTGTACAGCAAACCAGTAGCCAACATCAAACTAAATGGAGAGAAGCATGAAGCAATTCCACAAAAAAAAAAAAAAAAAAAAAAAAATCAGGGACTTGATAAGGCTGCCCACTCTCTCCCTATCTATTCAATATAGTACTTGAAGTTCTAGCTTGAGCAATTAGACAGCAATAAAAGGCACAAAGATAGGAAAGAAAGTAGTCAAAATATCACTATTTACAGATGATATGATAGTATACTTTAGTGACCCCAAAAATTCCACCAGAGTACTCCTAAACCTGATAACTTCATAAAGAGGCTAGATATAAAATTAATTCAAACAAATCAGCAGCCTTCCTCTACTCAAAGGATAAACTGGCTGAGAAAGAAATTATGGAAAAGACACCCTTCACAATAGTCACAAATAATATAAAATATATAGGTGTGACTCTAACCAAGCAAGTGAAAAATCTTTATGACAAGAACTTCAAGTCTCTAAAGAAAGAAATCTAAGATCTCAGAAGGTGGAAAGATCTCCCATGCTCGTGTATTGACAGAATTAATATAGTCAAAATGGCCACCTTGCTGAATGCAGTCTACAGGTTCAATGCAATCCCCTTCGAAATGCTAACTCAATTCTTCATAGAGTTAGAGCAATTTGCAAATTAATTTGGAATAGCAAAAAACTCAGGATAGTGAAAACTATTCTCAACAATAAAAGAACTTCTGGGGGAATCCCTGACCTCAGGCTATATTACAGAGAAATCTTGATAAAAACTGAATGGTATTGGTACAGAAACAAGCATGTAGATCAGTGGAATAGAACTGAAGACCCAGAAATGAACCCACATACATATGGTCTCTTGATCTTTAACAAAGGAGCTAAAAACATCCATTGGAAAATGGACAGCATTTTCAAAAACTGTTCCTGGTGCAACTGGTGGTCAGCATGTAGAAGAATGCAAATCGATCCATTTTTATCTCTTTGTACAAAGCTCAAGTCCAAGTTGATCAAGGGCCTTCATCTAAAACAAGATACACTGAAACAAATAGAAGAGAAAGATGGAAGAGCCTCAAACACATGCTCACAGGGGAAAATTTCCTGAACAGAACACTAATGGATTATGTTTTAAGATAAACAATCAACAAATGGGACCCCATAAAGTTGAAAATGTTTTGTAATCAAAAGACCCTCTCAATAGGACAAAATAGCAATCCACAGATTAGCAGAAGATCTTTACCAATCCTTCATCTGAGAGAGGGCTAGTATCCAATATATATAGAGAACTCAAGAAGTTAAGACTCCAGCAAATCAAATAAGCCTATTAGAAATGGGGTACAGACCTAAACAAAGATTCTCAACTGAGGAATATCGAATGGCAGAAAAGCCCTGAAAGAAATGTTCAACATCTTTAGTCATCAGGGAAATGTAAATCAAAATGACCCTGAGATTTCACCTCACAATAGTCAGAATGGTTGAGATCAAAATCTCAGGTGACAGCAGGTGCTGGCAAGGATGTGGAGACAGAAGAACACTCCTCCATTGCTGATAGGATTGCAAACTGGTACAACCACTTTGGAAATCAGTTTGGCGGATCTTCAGAAAATTGGTCATAGTATTACCTGAGGACCCAGCTATATCATTCCTGAGCATATACCCAAAAGATGCTCCAACATATAACAAGGGCACATGCTCCACTGTGTTTATAGCAGCCTTATTTATAATAGCTAGAAGCTGGAAAGAGCCCATATGTCCTTCAACAGAGGAATGGATACAGAAAATGTGGTACATTTACACAATGGTGTACTTACTCAGCTATTAAAAAAATGACTTTATGAAATTCTTAGGCAAATGGATGGAACTAGAAAATATCATCCTGTGTGAGGTAACCCATTCACAAAATAAAAGACATGGTATGCACTCACTGATAAGTGGGTATTAGCCCAAAAGCTTGGAATACCCAAGATACAACTCACTGAACACATGAAGTTCAAGAAGAAGGAAGACCAAAATGTGGGTGCTTCAGTCCATCTTAGAAGTGGGAACAAAATTCTCACAGGAGGAAATATGGAGACAAAGTGTGGAGCAGAGAGTGAAGGAAAGGCCATCCAGAGACTGTACCACCTGGAGATCCATCCCATATACAGACACCAAACCCAGACACTATTGCAGATATCAAGAAGTGCTTGCTGTCAGGAGCCTCACATAGTTGTCTCCTGAAATGCTCTGCCAGAACCTGACACATACAGAGGCAGATGCTCACAGACAAAAATTGGACTGATCACGGGATCCCCAATGGAGGAGTTAGAGAAAGGACTGAAGGAGTTGAAGGGGTTTATAACCCCATAGGAAGAACAACAATATCAACCGACACCCCCCCCCAGATTTCCCAGAGACCAATCCACCAACCAAAGTGTACACATGGAGCAACCCATGGCTCCAGCTGCATATGTAGCAGAGGATGGCCTTGTCAGGCATCAATGGGAGGTGAGGCTCTTGGTCCTGTGAATGCTTGATGTCCTAATGTAGGGGAATGTCAGCGTGTGGAGGCTGGAATAGGTGGGTGGGTTGTGAAGCACCCTCATAGATGCAGGGGATTGGGGATGGGATAGGGCATTTCCAGAGGTGAAACCTGGAAGTGGGCTAACATTTTAAATGTTAATAAATAAATAGAAAAAATAGAAAGTTATCCTTCACCTGAGAAAGGTATTTTGGAATCTCTCTGGATCATACAAATAAACTACAGTTTCTAACACAGAAAAAAATGTCATTTGCTTATTTGTATATGTGGTTCCCAGATGTTGGTGCTATTGGAATGTGATTGATTTTTTTATGACAGTATGTAACTAGCATATACATTTTACTGCTGCATGGTATCAGAGGTGATATTTTGTTCTAGGCGTAAATTACTTAATGAAACTGCGACAATTATCAGCAAAATTATCAGTTCCTGCTTCTTTAAATATTTTATTTATTTGCATTCTAAATGTTGTCTCCCTTCCTGTTCCCTCCTCAAGAGTTTCTCATCACACATCTCTCTGAGAGGATGCTTCCCACACCCCTCTGTATTAATGATAAGGACAAAGTCTTGACAATGTGCTGATGTTCCTACCAAGTTCAGAAATTGATCAAGTCTTTTTCTTGAACAAGAGTGATCATAATTTTCAATTTTATCCTTCCCTTTTCCTGCATCTCCTGCTGTTCTGTTTTATAAATTATAATCCATGCCTGTGTGAATGACATATTGTAAATCTACTTGTCCCTGCACTGTGTGAGTGTCACTGGGTGCCTGTTTCTGAAAACTGAGATTGGATCTCACATTTATTGAGCAGCACAGAAAACATTAAATGGGAAAGGAATGTTAGATATGTTTGTGAATTTGGTAATAAATTTAAAATAGTCAAGTCACCAAATGTAATGGACTTAATTAATCCAGACAAGAAACACTAATATAATTATTATTCATCTATCTATCTATCTATCTATCTATCTATCTATCTATCTATCTATCTATCTATTTACATTTAGCAAAATATTTCAGGTTTTACTTTCAAAATTATTATATAGAAGTTTTTGAGAATATGAGTTTCTTTTATCAAACAAAAAACTATTTTCCTTTGTATACAAATATACCTGAGTGCTGTTATATTACAAAAGATTTAATATTGTAAATATATCCTTATTTTGTTGCCTCTGTTATAGAAAATTACATTTTGATTAATATCTAATTTGTATGGTAATATAGTGCTATAACATTTATCATACAACAAGAACAATGTTATTATATATGTGTTATAGAATTCCATCAAGTTTGTGTTCCAAGGATGTAGAAAATTTAAATCTGTTTTAGTGTTTCATTGCTGTGAAGAGAAACCATGACCAAGGTAACTCTTATAAAAGAAAACATGTATAAGTCACATACAACTGAGGCTGCACCCTGACCAATGTCCTTCCTTGGCTTCTTACAATGCCAAGCCTCAGTTGCTCTCACTGACCCCTTCATACCTACAAAATCAGTACCACCTCCATGATTCTCACACATTACTAAGTCCAGCTACAGCATGAGGTACAACCTTGGCTAACTCTGGAACACAGCGTCTTTGACCGCTCAGAAAACACTTCCCAAATTTCATCTCATTGATGCTGGTCTCTCCTTAATCACCACCAATTTATTAGCTCCAGCTAACCAGCATCAATTGTTCCAGTAGTGCTTCTATTCTGGACTGTAACGCCAGAGACATATGACCAAAGCTACCAAGTTCCGATGCTTGCCGGGACTGGAACATAGCCCCTACTATTACATTATCACCAGTTTTCCATTTTCCAACTGCTTCACTGCCTAAACTTGCCTGACCTAAAACTTGCTCTGTAGATTGACCTTGAACTCAGTAATCTGCATGGCTCTATCTCCTAAATGCAGGGATTAATGGTGGGTGTCACCACAACTGGACTTAAGCTTTTCTTCCCCAAGAACTTGTTCTGTCTGAGGATGGCCTTGAACTCAGAGATCTATTTGCCTTTGTCTGCTGGGATGAAAGGTATGTACCACCATGCCTGGGCCCATTCCTATTAGGATAGCTTTTCATGGACACATTTCCTCAATATCATATCCTGATTAAAAGCCTCTGTCTTCCAGCCTCAAGATCTACATCACAATCATTTCTGGATTGTAGTTCATTCTAGATTAAAAGTCCAATTCTGCCGGGCAGTGGTGGCACACACCTTTAATCCCAGCACTTGGGAGCCAGAGGCAGGCGGATTTCTGAGTTCGAGACCAGCCTGGTCTACAGAGTGAGTTCTAGGACAGCCAGGGCTACACAGAGAAACCCTGTCTTGAAAAACCAAAAAAAAAAAAAAAAAAAAAAAAAAAGTCCAATTCTTTGTTCAACGCCAAACTCTTAGAATAAGCTTAGCTGCATAGGATCTTCCCCTGAGATTACCACTTCCTTAATCTGTGTATCTCCTTGTACCTAGGATTCAGTGCCATTTTACCTCTGAGTGTCCCCTTATTACTTGAAGGATGCATTTTTTGTTTGTTTGTTTTTAAGCTTGCTATGATTGGTCAGAATGCTCTTCATGAGAGCAAGCCAGAGAATAAAGTCTCTGCTGGGTTTTTCTGTGATTTTCTTTGTCAATGCAATTAGTCTGATTCTCTTAGCCTCATGCAGTCTTCAGAAAACAGCAAGCAAACAAACAAACGACAACAACAAAAAACAGCCACATTCTTCAACAAAATATCACAAAACAGTCTTTATGCCACATAATAAAATTCTTCTCTGATACCTCTAGGTCCAGGCTTCAGTTGTGCCCATTCCAAAAGTGTTGCTGAACCCCGAAAAACCACCAAGGAGCTGATTCCAGTGCAGTCACACTAGGGTCTTTTTATGAAGCTTGAGATCGGGCTCACCACTCAATGCAGCAGGATTGGAGGCTGAAGACCCGAGCCCAGTTTCAAGCAAGCATTTATAGAGGCAAGCAAACAAGTAAGAGGGCTTTCAGCTTGGCACACATCTGATTGGGGGTTTATTATTGCCTTTTAAAATGATTGGCTGGTGCTGGAAGCTAAACCATAAACTTAACTTCTGATTTCCTCCTGGTTGTTAGGGAGTGACTTGAAAACTAGTGCTAGGTTCAGGCTTGTTGGGGAGTAACCTGGAAACCCATACTAGGCTCAGGCTTGATGCTTAACTTGAGTTCAACCTTAGGTCAGGTTGCCTAAGATGGAGCTTGATCCAAAGATGGAGTTGGTCTGATCTCTCACTTTCACAGTTCAAATCTCCCTCAGCAACAAAGTCTTCATATATCTACTAGGATAAACTATTATGCCTCACTTAAAGTATTCTGATGCCTCTCAAATCTGTAAGTCCTCAAATCCACATTCCTCCAAACAAAAGCATGGTCAATCCTATCACAGCAATATCCCAGTCCCTGGTACCAACTTCTGACATACTTAAGTTTTCATTGCTGTGAAGACACACATAACCAAGGCATCTCTTATAAAGGACAATGTTTTATTGGGACTTGCTTATAGGTTCAGAGATTCAGTCTATTTTCATCAGGGCTAGAATCATGGCAACATCCAGACAAGCATGCTGCTAGAGGAGCTGGGAATTGTATACCTTTTTTTTTTCTGAAAGCAAACAGGAGAAGACTGACTGTTACATGGTTAGGAGGAGGACCTCATTGTCCTCCAATACAGGGACACACTTCCACCAACAATGTCACAACTACTCCAAAAAGGCCATTCCTTTTAATACTGCAACTCCCAGGGCCAAGCATATTCAAACCACCACACAATCTTATGTTAATTTTGCTGACATTATTTGTTATATAAATTTTACAATGTATGCATAAATCAAAGTAGATTTTGAAAAAATATAGGATTTTGATATTTACAATAGCATGAAAAATATAATTAAGATTGATTAATTACCATTTTTGGACAACTTTATACCATGAGGAAAACACCATATTTCAACACTGAAAACACGCATTTGGTTCAAGTATTAGAAGTGATGCAATGATATGTCTACATACAGAATGAGCCTCTAATATTTTATCTTTTCCTCCATTAAATTGATTTTATATATTTGGTATTTGTTAATTCACTTTAATATTTTGAGTATATTGAACTCTAATTAAATTTCTTCATTTAATCTCCTCCCTCAAAATCATATTATATGCAACTCAAATCTCTCTTTCAAATTAATAACCTCTTTTTTCATGATTATTGCAGGCATATTTGTATTTACATGTTTATACTTCATATACATATAAATGCAAATATTCAAATGCATATGCATACATATGCATTTATAATGCAATATATCTGTATATATGCATATTTATTTCCTTTTTTATTGGATATTATCTTTATTTACATTTCAATCATTTACAATGATTCTGGTCTGGGCCCATATCAGAGAGGGGCTGGCCTGGCCCAGTGCCTGCTCTGGAGGTCGCGTAACTTGTGGCAACCCAGCTAACCCACCCTCTCTTTTGTGCTCTGGTGGCTCTAGCACCCAGCCATCCTCCACTTTCCCCCTCTCAGCTACTCGGGCCAGCTACACTGTGCAGTCTACCCCCAGAATGGAGAGCATCTTCAGCCTGGCCCTGGCCCCTGCCAGCCAGCCACCTGCGCCTGGAAGAGGAGTCACAGTGGGGTATAGCTGCTCCCAGCCCCACGCCAACCAGGGCCCCACATCTAGCAGCCAGACCCAAGGTCCTGTGCCTACCTCTACATCCACCCACCAGGTACCACAGTACCATCCTATTCAACAAGATTGTATTTAATTTTTTGCATGTATGAGTGTGTTGCCTGCATGTGTGTCTGTCTACCACATGTATACAGTGCCTGTGGAGGCCAGAGAGGAGCGTCAGATGGCCTGGAGCTGGAGTTGAGACACTTGTGAGCTGCTGAGTGGGTGCTGGGAATTGAACTTAGATCCTCTGTGAGAGCAGCTGATGCTGTAAGCACTGACCATCTCCAAGCCCCCCACACCACCAGGGAATGTGTTAGTGCTGCATGGGGACA
>CM052707.1:98493157-98509775 GCA_028551405.1 Uromys caudimaculatus
TCTGGCATTCTGGCATTCTCAGCCATCCTGGGGGCTTTGTGGCTGTGAGGGCCTGCAGTAGCTCTGGTTGGCTCTGAAGGGCAGCAGAGTGAATAGGTCCCAGGCTCACCCTCGTGGGTGGCTCTGTCTGGGGTGCCTCAGGTGGGCCACCTGTACCGCACCTGTCAAGGAGGGTCTGTGGCAAAGGGCATCAGGAGATTTCTTCTCTTCTGCTCCTGGTTTCTCTGTCTTTCATTCCTGTGTCACTGTCACTAAGTGTCAGATCTACTGCGTGGCACAGGACCACTGTCTATGCAGGGGGTGGGGGATCCTGGGTGGGTCGATATTGTCTCAATAAAGCAAAACTACAGGCAAGTGTGGTGGCACACCTTTAATCCCAGCACTCAGGGGGCAGAGGCAGGCAGATTTCTGTGAGTTTGAAGGCAGCCTGGTCTACAAAGTTCCAGGACAGCCAGGGCTACACAGCAAGACCATGACTGGAAAAATGAAAGGAAGGAAGGAAGGAAGAAAAAGAGGAAGGAAGGAAGGAAGAAAAGAAGGAAGGAAGGAAGGAAGGAAGGAAGGAAGGAAGGAAGGAAGGAAGGAAGGAAGGAAGGAAGGAAGGACAGATGGACGGATGGATGGATGGACGGATGGACAGGAGCTGGCAGGTGGCCAGTAGGTAAAAGCACTCACTGGCTGCTAAAATTTATGGCCTGCATTTGATCCCTGGGATCCACGTGGTGGAATAAGAGAACTGATTCCCACAGATTGTCCTCTTGATTTCCACTGCGTGCTGTGGCACATGCCTCCATCCCCATGCTTACACATGTACATATGTACACACAATAAATTAAGAAACAAAGTGATTATTTTCAATGGCTTGGAATGTAGCTCAGCGGGTAGCATAACATACTCAAAGACATTTGGTCTGTCCCCAGCACTAGCTACATAAACTGGGTGTAGGGCAACTCCTGTCTTCCTAGCACCCCAGAGGTAAAGACAGGGGAGCTATTTCATCCTTAGCTAATGTAGGATCATGAAAGGCAACCTGGTTTCTGGTTGAGCTAAGGTTTGAAAGCCTGGTGACCCAGCAGGAAATAACCATGCAAGGGATGGTAGGCATTTTTGCCACACTCCTGGACACCAGGCTCCTGACAGGAGGCTGCAGCTCTCCTTAGGTCTGTGGCCATCAGTCACGTAAAGGCAACACCCCAAGCCCCTCCACAGGTAGAGGACTTAGCCTTAAGACAGATCTCCATTTTAATGAGGTACCTAAAGGCCTGGAGGCTTAGCCAATAAACTCCCCTTCCCAGACACTCCTCCCTGCAAAACGTATTTAACCTCAGGCCCACCCTGAGAAAGGGGGTACAGTTTTATTCCGCCATGACAATAAATGCCTTAAAACCATGGACTGCCTCTTTTCATTGGGATCCTCTGTGGGGAGTGATGGAGAGAACCTTTGTCTAAAGAGCTGGCTACCTAATCTCCGTGGAAGACTTCCCAGAGCTCCCATCCTCAGCCTCCACCAAGCCAAGCTGCCTGCTGACAAGCCAAGGACTCGGTCCCTTGTGGGACCCAGTCTGGGCTCTCCTCTCTCTTTAGGCCCTGGGCTAGATCCAGCCCGTGGGCCCCCATTCTCAGCTCTTCTGAGGCATCCAGCAGTGCCTGGATGCCCAAGAGTCTGAGAACTTCTTCACAGGCCTGGGCACCCCCAGCCAGCTCTGGCTGCCCCTGGGACTACAGGCTGTGCTCCCCCACCCTGGGAGTGGGATAAGTGCAGTCAAAACTTCCCACATCTGCCTCCCCCAGTGGCCTGAGCCCTGGGGTAGATATGGGACACCATTTAACCAACAGGCTAAGTGGAGAGTTTGAGGTCAGCCTGGCCTATGACAGCCTGTCCCATCAAACACGGCATTGGATGAGCAGGGTCCAACCCTAGGGGCAGCTGGCTGTGCAGTGCCTCCAGTGGTCCCTACCCTATTGCACCCAGCTTCTTACCACACTGCCCCCCTTAGCATCCCACCCTACTGCCCCCTCCAGTGTCCCACCCTATGGCTCCCCAGTGTCCTGCCCACCTCCCTGAGCTGCTTTTCTCTCTGTGTCCCTGTCTCATGGAACCCTCCAGGTGGATGGTCACAGCTGCCGAGAAAAAGCGACCAAGAGCCGCTCAGACTCACTGGAGCAGCCAGCCAGGTCGCTCTGCAGGCCAGGTGGGCTGTGGGGATTATCTGAGGGTCAAGCATGGTCCGGTTGGAGGGTTACTTAGACAACACAAGGGGGCCACATGTGAGTCCGCATGGGAGCACACAGGACAGGCCTGTGCCAGGGAGGAGGAGGCTGAGCATGTGGAGGCTGAGCTCCAGAGATGGAGCTCAGGGAACAAGCACTTTTATCTGCAGAGCCATATTGCCAGCCCTAGTCTTCGTTTTAATTTTTCCTTGAGATCTGGCAAGCTGAGCTGAAGCCATTGCAGGCAAGCTGAACCCGCACAGAGAAGGCTGATCCGCCAGCCTGAGATTTATCCTGGCGCTACAGCCACCCAGATCATAGGGGTCCAGCCTGGGCTGCAGTGTGGTTAAACATGCTGTGGACCTGCTGCCTGCCTGTATCTGTACTTTCCTCTGTCTCTCCCTCCTACGATCAAGCTCCTGCAGCCCAGACTTGGATGCGGTATCGCCAGGCCCACAGCGACCCTAGCCCTCCTCCCAGAGGGCTTCACAGAAGTTGCAGGTGCAGTCCCTCTGCAGGCTCCCCTGGGCTCGGATCCCTGGGTAGCCCTGTCCTCTGGCCCTGGCATCCTACCTTTACCAGTGATGCGCTGCCATTCCTGGACAGACTCCCGAAGCCCAAGGCGAGCCCCAGGCCGTCCCCTATGCACTACTGCAAGGTCTGCAGAGTCAGCTGTGAGGGGCCGCAGGTCAGGACTGGCAGCCGGACAGCTTAGTGTCACTTGTCACCACTATAGTGGTGAGAAGACAGGAGGGGGTGGTTGGGTGGGGGAGCACCCTCATAGAGGCAGGGGGAGGGGGTAGGGTGTAGAGGGTTTCTGAAGAGGAGACCTGGAAAGGTGAAAACATTTGAAGTGTAAATAAAGAAAATATCCAAATTAAAAAAATAAAAAGAAGCTAGTATTTCTGTAAGAAAGGAAAACAAAACAAAAACAAACAAAAAACTATAGTGGCAGGTGTGGCAGGCGCCGCAGTGCTGGCCTGTCACACCGCAGTGGAGGCAGGGGAATGGGGAATTCAGGCCATCCTCAGCTCCTGGTGAGTATGAGGCCAGTCTGGCCATGAGCCTCTGTCACAGTTCCCTTGCAGGACCCGGGTTTGGCTCTCAGGTTCACTTGGCAGTCCCGTACCCTGTGACCACAGCGCCCTCTGTTGGTCACATCAGGCTTGCAGTGCACAGGACACACCCCACAGAGAAAATTAAATTAAACTTAAATGTATAGAGAATGTACTGAGAAATAACCTGTCAAAATCATAGGCTGTTTTCAGAGATCCTTGAGGTTAGAGTTGGCCTTGGCAACACACAATCGCCCGCAAGCACACACATACATACATCACACAGCACAGAGACAAACACACACAGAAAGACCCATACCCAGATAAGTGCACACAGACACACGTGCATGCACACACTGGTTTGGTATAGAGAGTATTGTGCTCTTGCTCTGTAGCCAAAGCTGGCCTTGAGCGTTCAATCCTCCTAACTTGGTACCCTCTTAATTTTAATCACCTGGAACAGGTCTGTCTGTTTCTGGGCGATCTTCAGTCCTCTGCCCGTGACTAAGCATATGGCTGGCCTAGCTTTCACAATTCTAAGAACGGAGACTTTTTTCCGCCAAGACAGGCCAAGTGGTCTGGCTCTGTGGGCCCCGAAGCCCACAGGTGGCCCTGATTTGTGGGTTTCTCTTCTGCAGAGCCCCCATGTGGAAGAGCTTTGTGAAATCAAGTGCCTACGGTTGTGTGCAAGTGTGTCACATTCTCCAGGCAGCTCTGAAAAAATGATTTTCTGTCATTACTCTCTTTTTTTAAGTTATATTTATTTTATTTTCTGTGTATGAGTGTTTTGTCTACATCTAAGTCCGAGCACCACATGTGTGCATTGTCCATAGAGGCCACAGTAGCCCCATGGCCTCTGTGGTGCACATCAGGCAAATCCACAGTTTGCTTCTGTACCTTTCTCTCTTGAACCCAGACGAGCTGCCGTGTGAAGGAAAACGCAACACAAACTTAGTTCAGAAACAATAATAACTCAGTCTCTGGGTGCATCAACTAAAACCTAATCTTGTAAACCTTATCAAAGTCTGATTCCTCTGGTGGCGAATCCTTGCAGATCCACCATGGTACCAGGAGACTCTACTAGCTACATCTTACCTACTACATGCTGTCCCCGTTCCAAAAGGCACCTCTCCTCCTTTTCTCTTCTCCTTTCCAACCCAGAAATCTCTCTACAGGCCCAGTGATTGGCTTCTTTATTCATTAGGGTATTGGTTCACAAGAAGTCGCAGGTGTAACTAACTCCTTGTCTGAAGCCCCTCACAGGAGGGCAGAATTAGCAGAATACAAAAAGCCCGAAGGCTATCCACAACAGAGGCAAGCCAGTAAGCAGCTTCTTAGCATGGGTCCTGAGTCTGTTCTCACTTTCATTCTTTCCTTGACTTCTTACAGTGATGGACTCTAGTTAGAACAATTAGGCATATCTTTCCCTTTTTAAGTTGCTTTTTGTCAGTGTTTAGAAATCGGCAGAGAAGAAGCTAAAACAGCAGCTTAAATGAATGACTGTTTTATAGGGATCTAAGAGGGTTTGATATTTGTTTTAATTGCTTTGATTTTATGTATCTCTTTGTTTTGATTTTATGTGGTAGTGTTTGGTATACTACCTGTGAACATGATACCTGCAGAGATTACAAAAAGGCTTTAGTTGCTGTGGAACTGGAGTTACAGATAGCTGTGAGCCACTGTGTGTGTGCTGATAATCATACCCACACTTCTGAAACGGAAGCCAGTGGTCTCAACAACTGAGCCATCTCTTCAGTCCCAATGTATCTGTGTGTGTAATAACCATTCTCTTTACTGAATATGTACTGTTTAGTGTCAAATTTCTCACCATGGTGTTTTCATCAAGAGGAGAAATGACATCAGAGTATTACAATCTTGGCAGAGTGGTTCTTTCACTCTATTGAAGATAGCTAACAAGAGAAAATGGGAACAAAATATTAATATCCCAATTCACTCATTAGACATGACCATTAAACTTTGATTGTTTATCATCCAGAAGGACAATATTACCTCTTGTAACTAATTTATTTAATTTTCCAATTAGTGTTTCTGAAACTTTGAGACCTTCACAGTTATTTGACTTCTTTAGGTCTATAGAGTATATCCTGAGTACCCTGTACTTTTCGACTAATATCCGCTTACAAGTGGGTAAATACCATGCACGTCATTTTGCGTCTGGGTCACCTCACTCAAGACGATCCATTCAGTTGCCTGAAAAATTCATAATGTCCTTGTTTTTAATTGCTGAGCAGTAGTCCATTGTGTAAATGAACCACATTTTCTCTACCCAGGCTTCAGTGGAGGGATGTCTAGGCTGTTTCCAGTTTTTGGCTATTACAAATAAAAATGTTTATGAAAATAGTTGAGCAAGTGTTACTGTGGTAGCATGGAAAACCTTTTGGGTATGAATGCATGAGTGTTATTGTTAAGTATTGAGGTAGAACTATTTTCAATTTTTTGGGAAACTGCCAATTTGATGAGAGAAAAAAAATGTCTTATGATTTGAGTATTTACAGATTTTGTGCCATAATTTTAAAATATATTTTAATACAACTGAAAATCATTAACATTATTAATCATTATTAGAAAGCAATCAAAATCATCACATCTTGCACTGAAGTTAGAAATGATTGATAAAGCCTTTTAAAATTAAAAGGAGTCACAGTTTCATGATTTTCACCTATTGATATGGATTCCCTTGTCTGTTTTCATTAAAGAATGATCTGCAATCAAAGTAGTTAGTCTAGTTGCTCACACATTTGGCTTAAGCTTCTTATTCTAGGTAGAGACTTGATGAGATAATTGTTCTTTGGAGGTTTCCTTTATTACAAGTGTAAAATATACCAAAATTTAGTATTTACACTGAATGGAACATTACATGAATGTGTACTCTAAATTATGCAATTGTATTAGTTACTGATAATTGACCCACTGTGATACTGACAACATCATTGAGATTCAGTAGCTTGATGCAGAAAGAACTATAGGGCTTTGGGCAAGTAATGCTTCCAATAAAATGAGTACTCAGGAATGTAGGTATGATCTGTGATCATTGGTTTTAGTTATATGTGACAATGCTAGTTTCATCAGAGAAGAGGGCATCTCAATTGACAAAATTCCCTGATAAAACAGGTTATAAACCATCCCAATGGGATCTGTTTTGGGCAGGGGATGGCCCATCTCATTGTGCATGGTGCTAACTCCTAGGTGGTGACTTTGGGTTCTATAAGAAACCCAACTGTGCAAAGCCATAGGTGCAAGCCAATTAGAATCACTTCTCAATGTATACTGTCCTGCTTTTGGTTTCCTGTCCGGTTTGAATTCTTGTCTTGGCTTTTCTAGAGAAATGTTACTCAGGCCATGTAAGACAACTAAAACTTCTCTTTCCAAAAGTTGCTTTTTATTCATGGTATTCGTCCCAATAATAACCCTAATTAAGACATGATCACTGTTTAAAAGTGGATATTAGTACAAATACCTATTTGCAGAATGAAGTCAAATCTGTATTGGATATGGCAGAGTGTGAAGATGACTCAAAATTGACCATCAGTGATTCTTTTTGAGGAAAAATCTTTGATGTTCAGAAAGAAAAATGCTATCTTTTGTTTGTTTCTCATCCTAGGTTATATGTGTGGGTTTATTTGTCTCTTGTCATTGAGACCCAGAACATGTCAATGATAGAGGGAACAAACTCACTCATTGTCTTTTTCAATAGAACTTAAAGGTCAAAGGTTTTGTGTGTCAGGAGCCATAATGGGACAAGCTAATAACTAGCAGGTGATACATCCTGAAATGACCTGCTTTGGGTTTTTATACAATATGTGACAGTGCGCCCTTATTAAGCAAGGCTGTAAGGGATTCATTTTAGGAAAGATTCCTGCTATTAATGTGCTTTTCCTGTCATTATTAAACATATATAACAATCACTAAGTAGTAACACCCCTTTGGAACAGATCTCTGCAGATCCATGAAGATGTACTGTCTTGTAGTGATGCTATATAGAAAAATAGATGACTTAAGTCTTAATGATGATCCTATAAGAATTCCAAAAATTACATCAGTGATTATTAAGCTCTTTTATACTGGGACTGCTATCAGGTCCTTTTCTGATCGTCAAAACTGCAATGAGAAATCTGCCAATCTCCCAAGTGTCACCAGTTAATTGTTCTTAGATAGTAACCAGACTTACTCAGAGCACATTCCAAGAGGTTGTAAAACAATTAACCAAAGGCCATAAAAAGGGAACTAACGGTTTATTATAGGTGCTAGGACAGAAGATAAAATATTGACTGGGTTCATCTATACAAAACTTCACTAATAACTTAGTTATGGTTTTAAACTTTCAGTGAACCTGTGGAGCTGAGACAGGTGGTGGATGTTTAGCCAGATAATTACTCCTAATGGTATGCATGTAAACATTCTCTGTTGTAAACTTCTATTTCAATTTAGGATTTGATTTTGTGTGTGAACTTTTGATGAACTTTTTAACATGTGATCATGTATTCTGAAACACATTTAAGTGCTGAGGACAAAGAGAAGAGTCAGAACTGAGCTGAGAAGAACTGAGCTGAGAGAGGAACTGAGCTGAGAAGTTTTTAGACAGAACACTTTTTAGACAGAACTGTACTCAAGAAGAACTTCTAAGTATAGGCACAGCATTGGGAGAAAAAGTATTGAGCGTTAGAGCATTATTGTGCCATCAGAGCAGGAGGAGAGAGCAAGATTAGAAGGCGAATGCAAAGTGGAATAACTTAGAAACTATAGGTAACATTAAAAAAAAACTAAGAGAGCAATGTGCAGAATGCAGAGGAAAGCTGAAGAGAGCAGAAGGAACAGGCAGGCTTCTCCTTACCATGGGACCTGGCAGGCTTGGTCTTATTAAAAAGAACAAAGCTTTTTTCTTACAAACGTGGGTTTAATTTATTTAGCATTAAAAGGGTAGAAGCTTTTTCTTTCTATGCAAAAAAGATTGGAGCTCATTTTTCATCCAGAATGAGTGAGTTCTTTCTGCACTGGTGCTTGGTCTTTGGCTCCATATGCATATGTGTATGGATGTGTGTTTGTATGTATGTAATTGTGAGAATGCATGCGTGTGTGTGTGTGTGTGTGTGTGTGTGTGTGTGTGTGTAAGTATGTAATTGTGAGAATGCATGCAAGGCTGAGTCCAGCTGTTTTAAATGGAAATGTACAAATGAGCATGTGTGAATCTGTATATGAGCATATGTGAGTTTATGTACCTTTGCTTATATAAAAGTTTTTCCTTCTTTGAGTGGTATTCCCTTCTCCTGGTTCAATAGAAGTTTATTGCTCCAAACTTCCCCGTAGCCCAACAAGCAAGAGGCATCTGGACAAAGGAGAAAGGGCTCTAGCAATTAATCCTTTACTTTATCTCCTGCTGTTTTAGGATGAGGTGCTAAGTGCCAGAGACTGCAGTTTCTGGCCTCAGAGGATCACAGAAGGCAGGTCAGCTACAGCAGCATAGTAACTTAGACTTAGATAAGTAAATTTTTAATTAATATACAGGATCCCTAAATATCTTGTAAGACAAAGTCTTACCCTCTGCCTAGGTTCTTCCCCTTTTGCTGCATCAAGAAGAACTGACAAGAAAAAAGATCCCCAATCTCAGGATGGCCCCTGACATTTGTGGGTGGGCTCATGTTCATATTTTTCTTTCTATTGCCTACAGAGTACCATCCTGCACCAAAGAGTCTGGAATGTATGTAAACAGGCTCCATGTGAGTGAGCATTAGCTCGATTCTTCTTTGCTCAATGAACTGTGGGAATATTGTTTTTATTAATGGGTACACACTGTCAGCTTTCAGAGAATGATGTGTCCTTGCATCAGTCTGGGCTGTTGGAGGACCTCTAGGCAACCCCTTGGCCAAACTGGACTGAAGGCAAGTCTGTTTCACCAGTGGGAGGCTTGCGAGGATACAAAGGATGCCTAATTCAGAGCCTGTATCCTGTAATGTTAAGGAGTCCTCAGTAGGGTAACCTTCATAGATTCCTGAATGTTTCCACTGCAATAAGTCTTCACACCAATGCCTAAGTGCCACAAAATTCCAGCTAGTTCCTCCTGTGCTCTCTCCCTTCATACCTGCCTGCATATGGTTGTTGCTTTCCTGCCACACTTTCCTCATTTCACCACAAAATCTGATCTATTTCCAATTTTCAGTAATGTCAATTCACACTCCTTAGAGTTCTCCTCATTACCTTTCCTCTCTGGGTCTGTGGATTGTAGCATGCTTATCATTTGTGTAACAGCTGTATTGTGTTATGCCTATAACTGAGAAGATACCATATGAGTTTTCTGGGCCTGAGTTGCTTCACTCAGGATAATTTTTTTCTATTTGCTTCCATTTTCCTGAATTTTTTATGATGTCATTTTTAACAGCTGAGTAATACTCCATTTGCTAAATGTACACTATTTTCTTTTTTTTTTTCATTTCTCTGTGAAGGGATATCTAAGTTATTTCCATATTCTGGCCACTATATATAAAGCTGCAATGAACAAAGATGACTAAGTGTCTTATAGTAGAATTGAGGATCCTTTGTTTATTTGTCCAAGTGTGATATATTTGTGTCTTGATATACAACAATTTACAGCATTCTGAGAAACCACCATATTGATCCCACCGGTAATAAAAGACTGTTACACTTACACCATATCCATGTGTTGTCACGTGTGTAATTAATATTAGCCATACTGACACAGGTAAGAAACTCAATGTAGTTTTAATTTGGATTTCTCTGATAGCAAGGGATGCTGACCATTTCTTTAAGTGTTTCTCAGCTACGTGAGATTCCATTCTTGAAAATCCTGTTTAGATATCTACCAACTTTTAAATCAGAATATCTGATTTTGTCATATTTTGTTTCTTCAGTTCTTTATAAATTTTGGATATTAATTCTTTATCAGACGTGGTTCTGGTTAAAAAAGTATTCTTATTCTCTTATTCTGTAAGCTGATGCTTTTTTTCTCCATTTTATATTAGTTATTTTACTTATTTACATTTCAAATGTTTCCAGTTTCCCCCTACACAAACCCCCTATCCCCTCCCCTCCCCATGCTTCTATGAGGGTGCTCCCCCACCCACCTACCCCATTTCTGCCTCAGCGCTTTTTTTCAATTGATGGTGTCCTTTGCCTTATAGAATCTTTTAGTTTCATAAGCCTCTCTTATTAAGAGTTGATCTTAGTTGTCTGCATTATAAGTCTTGTGTCCAAGAAGTCTTCTGATGTGCCAATTAGTTCAAAGTTATTCCCCATTTTCTCCTCTGTCAGGACCAATGTGTTTGGTTTTTGGTTGAAACCTTTGATCATTAGGATTGAGTTTTGTGCAGGATTATAAATATGGATCTACTTTCATACTTCTACATGTAGACTTCCAGTTTGGCCAGATACATTTGTTAAATATGCTTGATTTTCCTAATGTCTATTTCTGACTTCCTTAAAAAAAATTGAGTGTCCATAGGTATGTAGCCTGCCACATTGCTGAATTTTGTTATTATTTCCAGAGGCTTAAAAGGAAAGATAATTGAAACTATCCCATTACAATTGGGGACAAGCCAAGGATTCCCACTCTTCCTATGTCTATTCAGTATATTAATTGAAGTTCTGGCTAGAACAACAAGACAAGAAAAAAAGATCAAGGGGATACAGATTGACAAAGAAGTAAAGCTATCACTATTTGCAGATGATATGACAGTATACCTAAGCGACCCCAAAAATTCTACTAGAGAATTTCTACAGCTAATAAACAACTTCAACAAAGTGGCTTAGATAAAATTAACTAAAATAAATCAGTAGTTTTCCTTTATATAAATGAAAACGTGGCTGACAAAGAATTTAGGGAAACGACACCCTTCACAATAGTCACAGATAATATAAAATATCATGAGGTAACTCTCACCAAATAAATGAAAGATCTATGTGACAATAACTTCAAGTCTCTCAAGAAAGAAGTTGAAGAAGATCTCAGAAAATAGAGATATCTCTGATGCTCATGGATTGGCAGAATTAGCATAGTAAAAATGGTCATTATGCCAAATGCAATCTACAGATTCAACACAATCCTTACAAAATCCCAACACAATTCTTCAAAGACATGAAAAGAGCAATTCTCAAATTCATCTGGAAAAGCAAAAAACCCAGAATAGCAAAAACAATTCTTAACAATAAAAGAACTTCTGGGGGAATCATCATCTGTGACCTCAAGCTATACTAAAAGACAATAGTTATAAAAACTGCACAGTATTGGTACAGAGACAGACATGTTGATCATTGGAAAAGAAGTAAAGTCTCAGACATAAAACCAGACACTCATGGACAATTGGTCTTTGACAAAGAGGCCAAAAATCTGCAATGGAAAAAAGAAAGCATGTTCAATAAATGGTGCTGGACTATCTGGCAGTCTGTATATAGGAAAATGAAAATATATCTATATTTTAGTCATCTTGCTCAAAGCTCAAGTCCAACTGGATCAAGGATCTAAACATAAACCAGATATACTGAATCTAATAGAAGGGAAAGTGGGAAAGAGCCTAGAACTCACTGGTACAGGGGAAAATTTCCTAAAGAGAATTCCAGTGGCTCAGGATCTAAGATCAAGAATTGATAAATGATCCAACCGGTTTATGCCTGTGGTCTGTGCCATGCAGCCCCATACCCAAATAGTGCAGGGAAAGAGCTGCCCTCCCAGGAGTGTGGACAAGCCTGTGATCAGGGAGTAAGGCCAGTACCTCCGCTCAGAGGGATCTGCCGGGAACCTCCAGGACACAGGGACCTACAAACAGCCTGGGACAGCAGCCTTCCAGTCACCTTCTGTGGCCGGGGACCCCAGTCTGTGCCACAGAGCTCCACAACCAAATAGAACAGGGAGAAGGCTAGCATCCAGGGAGCATGGACAAGCCAGTGAGTGGAGGTAAGACAGGCACCACTGCTCAGATGGACCCATCTAGAATCTGTAGGACACTGGGACAAAGGAACAGCCTGGGACAGGAGCCTTCCAGTTTATACCTATGGTTTGTGCCACTCGGCTCCATACCCAAATAGCTCAGGGAAAGAGCTACACTCCCAGGAGTGTGGACAAGCCTGTGAGTAGGAGTAAGGCCAGCACCTCTGCTCAGAGGGACCTGCCTAGAACCCTCAGGACACAAGGACTGAGGAGTGGCCTTCTGGTTTCCTTCTGAGGCTGGGAGCTAATCCCACCACACAGGGCTCCATACTCAGTGCAAGGAGAGAGCTGGTCTCCCAGGCATGCCGACATACCTTTGAGCACAGGAAGACCACCACTTCTCTTCAAATACCTCAGTCAAGAGGGACTATCTTAGAGCCATCAGGACACAGAAACCAAGGAACAGCTGGGGACAGGATCCTTCTGGTTTCTTTCTGCACCCCAGAGCTGACTGTGTACCACAGCTCTCCAAATCCAAATTCCTCTCAGAGAGAGCTGGTCTCAAAGGAGTGCTGACAAAAAAGCTTGCAGAAGAGACAAGCCACAGTCAGAGAGAACAACACCAGCTAACACCAGAGATAACCAGATGGCGAAAGGCAAGGGCAAGAATATAAGGAACAAAAACCAAGGCAGCTTGGGATCATTAGAACCCAGTTCTCCAAACACAGCAAGCCCTGGATACACCAACACACCAGAAAAGGAAGACTTAGATTTAAAATCACTTCTCATGATGATGATAGAAGACTTTAAGAAGGAAATAAATAACTCCCTTAAAGAAATACAAGTGAACACAGGTAAACAGCTAGAAGCACTTAAAGAGGAAATACAGGAAAATACAATCAAACAGGCAAAGAAAATGAACAAAACAATCCAGGATCTAAAAATGTAAATAGAAACAATAAAGAAATCACAACACTGGAGATAGAAACCCCAAGAAAGAGATCAGTAGTCATAGATGCAAGCATCACCAACAGAATACATGAGACAGAAGAGAGAATATCAGGTACAGAAGATACCATAGAAAACATTGACACAACAGTCAAAGAAAATGCAAAATGCAAAAAGCTCCTAACCCAAAACATCCATGAAATCCAGGACACAATGAGAAGACCAAACCTCAGGATAATAGGTATAGAAGAGAGTGAAGATTCCCAACTTAAAGGGCCAGTAAATATCTTCAACAAAATTATAGAAGAAAACTTCCCTAATCTGAAGTAAGAGATGAACATAAATATTCAAGAAGCTTACAAAACTCCAAATAGATTGGATCAGAAAAGAAATTCATCCCATCACATAATAGTCAAAACACCAAATGCACAAAACAAGGAAAGAATATTAAAAGCAGTAAGGGAAAAAGATCAAGTAACATGTAAAGGCAGACCTATCAGAATTATACCAGACTTCTCACCAGAGGCTATGAAAGCTAGAAGATCCTGGACAGATCTCATACAGACCCTAAGAGAACACAAGTGACAGCCCAGGCTGCTATACCCAGCAAAACTCTCAATTACTATAGATGGTGAAACCAAGATATTCTATGACAAAACCAAATTTACACAATATCTTTCCTCAAACCCGGCCCTACAAATGGTCACAGATGGAAAACTCCAACACAAGGAGGGAAACTACACCCTAGAAAAAGCAAGAAAGTAATCTTTCAACAAACTCAAAAGAAGATAGCCACAAAAACACAAAAATAACATTAAAAATAACAGGAAGCAACAATCACTATTCCTTAATATCTCTTAACATCAATGGACTCAATTCCCCAATAAAAAGACATAGACTAACAGACTGGATCCATAAACAGGACCCAACATTTTGCTGCATACAGGAAACACACCTCTGGGATAAAGACAAACACTTCCTCAGAGTAAAGGGCTGGAAAACAATTTTCCAGGCAAATGATCCCAAGAAACAGGCAGGAGTAGCCATTCTAATATCAGATAAAATCAACTTTCAGCCAACAGTCATCAAAAAAGATAAGGAAGGACACTTCATCCTCATCAAAGGAAAATTCTACCAAGAAGAACTCTCAATTCTGAACATCTATGCTTCAAATGCAAGGACACTCACATTCAAAAAAGAAACTTTACTAAAGTTCAAAGCACACATTGCACCTCACACAATAATAGTGGGAGACATCAACACTCCATTATCATCAATGGACAGATCTTGGAAACACAAACTAAACAGAGACACAGTGAAACTAACAGAAGTTATGGATCAAATGGATTTAACAGATATCTATAGAACATTTCATCCTAAATCAAAGGAATATACTTTCTTCTCAGCACCTCATGGTACCTTCTCCAAAAGTGACCATCTAATTGGTCACAAAACAAATCTCAACAGATATAAGATGATTGAAACAATCCCATGCCTCCTATCAGATCACTACTGATTAAGGCTGGTCTTCAATGGCAACAAAAACAACAGAAAGCCTACATACACATGGAAGCTGAACAATGCTCTATTCAATGATAACTTGGCCAAGGAAGAAATAAAGAAAGAAATTAAAGACTTCCTAGAATTTAATGAAAATGAAAGTACAACATATCCAAACTTATGGGACACAATGGAAGCAGTGTTAAGAGGAAAACTCATAGCTCTGAGCACCTCTAAAAAGAAACTGGAGAGAGCATACACTAGCAGCTTAACGTCACACCTGAAAGCTCTAGAACAAAAAAGAAGCTAATACACCCAAGAGGAGAAGAAGACAAGAAATAATCAAACTCAGGGCTGAAATCAACCAAGTAGAAACAAAAGAACTCTACAAAGAATCAACAAAACCAGGAGCTGGTTCTTTGAGAAAATCGACAAGATAGATAAACCCTTAGCAAGACTAACCAGAGGGCACAGAGACAGTATCCAAATTTGTGGGGCAGTGATCTGTGACACGCAATCTGGAACCTGGTTGAGCACAGGCATAAAATCTGGGCAACCCAGTGGAACAATCTGCAAGGACCATAAAACATTATGTCAATCCTCCTGGGAGGCTTTTGGCTCCAGTCACGGTCACATACCATCCCTCCTCAGGTAGAGGCATGGCCACACAGCTCCAAGCCATCCCCATGTTAATGAGAAACTGAGAGGCTTAGCCATGCTCCTTCCCAGTTACTATATCTGCCTCGCCTCTCCCAGAAAGGCGGAGGTACAATTCCATCCACACCACTCCACATGATGAAAATAAACGTCTTAAAATTATGGACTGTCTCTTCATCTGGACACGCCATGGGAAGTGGATCTGGCCCTGGATTACGGAGCCGTGGCTACTCTCTCACTGAGGGCTTCCCAGTGCAACCAGATGATACCCATTCACACAAGCCTAAGCAGCTAGCCTGGTGCCCCAAGCCACTGAAACCAGGTCTCTGCGGAACCCCAACTGTGCTCCGGTTAGCCCGTCTGCTGCACCCTATGGTGACTGCGGTGCACCAGGCTAGAGAACTCCCGAGAATGGCCCCCTCCCCCACCCACGGGCAGGGCCCTCAAAGGATTCCCACAGCCCCCACCTGCCCGTCAGACTGTGTGGGAAGACTCGAGGCCACTTCCTGAGTGTCTCCTGTCTCACTCAGAGTCACAGTGCCTGGAACAGACACGTGGGGCTTCTTGCCACTGTGCCAGGCTTGTTCCAACACAAATTAACAAAATCAGAAATGAAAAGGGAAATATAACACCAGATTCTGAGGAAATTCAAAAGATCATCAGATCCTACTACAAAAGCCTGTACTCAGCAAAATTGGAAAATCTGGATGAAATGGACAAGTTAATAGACAGATACCAAATACCAAGGTTAAGTCAGAATCAGATAAACCATCTAAAAAGTCCCATAACACCTAAAGAAATAGAAGCAGTCATTAAAAGTCTTCCAACTAAAAAAAAAGGACCAGATTGGTTTAGTGCAGAATTTTATCAGACCTTCAAAGAAGACCTAATACCAATACTCTTCAATCTATTCCACAAACTAGAAACAGAAGGAACACTACCCAATTCCTTCTATGAGGCCACAATTACACTGATACCAAAACCTCACAAAGACCCAACAAAGAAAGAAAACTTCAGACCAATTTCCCTTGTGAATATCGATGCAAAAATACTCAATCAAATTCTCACAAACCGAATACAAGAACACATCAAAACGATCATTCATCATGATCAGGTAGGCTTCATCCCAGGGATGCAGGGATGGTTCAACCTCCGGAAATCCATCAATGTAATTCACTACATAAACAAACTCAAAGAAAAAAACCACATGGTCATTTCCTTAGATGCTGAAAAAGCATTTGACAAAATTCAACATCCCTTCATGATAAAAGTCTTGGAAAGATCAGGAATTCAAGGCCCATACCTAAACATAGTAAAAGCAATATACAGCAAACCAGTAGCCAACATCAAA
>CM052707.1:98510275-98525335 GCA_028551405.1 Uromys caudimaculatus
AGTGGGGAAAACTCTTAAACACATGGGTACAGGGGAAAAGTTCCTGAACAGAACACCAATGGCTTATGCTCTAAGATCAAGAATCAACAAATGGGACCTCATAAAATTGCAAAGCTTCTGTAAGGCTAAGGACACAGTCAATAGGACAAAACAGCAACCAACAGATTGGGAAAAGATCTTTACCAATCCTACATCCAATAGAGGGCTAATATCCAATATATACAAAGAACTCAAGAAGTTAGACTCCAGAGATCCAAATAACCCTATAAAAAATGGGGAACAGAGAATTCTCAACTGAGGAAACTCAAAGGGCTGAGAAGCACCTAAAGAAATGTACAACATCCTTAGTCATTAGGGAAATACAAATCAAAACAACCTTGAGATTCCACCTCACACCAGTCAGAATGGCTAAGATCAAAAACTCACGTGACATTAGATGCTGGCAAGGATGTGGAGAAAGAGGAACACTCCTCCATTGCTGGTGGGATTGCAAGCTGGTACAACCACTCTGGAAATCAGTTTGTTGGACCCTCATAAAATTGGACATAATACTTCCTGAGGACCCAGCTATACTACTCCTGGGCATATACCCAGAAGATGCCCCAACATGTAATAAGGACACATGCTCCACTATGTTCATAGCAGCCATATTTATAATAGCCAGAAGCTGGAAACAACCCAGATGTCCCTCCACAGAGGAATGGATACAGAAAATGTGGTACACTTACACAATGGAATACTACTCAGCTATTAAAAACAATGGCCTCATGAAATTCGCAGGCAAATGGATGGAACTTGAAAATATCATCCTGAGTGAGGTAACTCAGTCACAAAAGAACAAACAGGGTACGTACTCACTGATAAGCAGATATTAGTCTAAAAGTTTGGAACACCCATGATTCAATTCACAGAAACTGTTGGACTGAGTGTGGGGTCCCAGATGGAGAATTTGGAGAACTGAGTTTGCAGCCCCATGGGGTGGGAGCAACAGTGTCAACTGTCCAGGCCCCCGGGTGATACCAGAGACTGGATCACAAAACAAAAAATGCATATGGAGGGGTCCATGTTACTGGTCACAGAAGTGGCTAAGGAGGGTCTTGTTGACCGTCAGTGGGAGGAGAGGCCTTTGGGTCTTAGAGTGTTAGATGCCCCAGTACAGCGGAATGCCAGGGATGGAAGATGGGAGTGGATGGGGGGGGGGAATACCCTCATAGAGGCAGGGGGAGGAGGGAAGGGACAGAGGGTTTCCAAAGGGGAGACCTGGAAAGGGAAAACATTTGAAATGTAAATAAAGTATTAAATAAACAAAAAGAATTGATAAATGTGACCTCATGAAACTGGAAAGATTCTGTAAGGCAAAGGAAGGACATAAGCAATAGAACAAATCAGCAACCTACAGATTGGGAAAAAATGTTTACTAACCCCACATCTGATAAAGGGCTAATATCCAAAACATATTAAGAACTCAAGAATGTAACCACCAAAAATCCAAACAATGCAATCAAAAAATTGTGTATGGAACTAAACAGAGAATTTACAACAGAGGAATCTTGAATGACTGAGAAGCACTTAAAGAAAAGTTCAAAGTTCTTAGTGATCAGGGAAATGCAAATCAATCGAGATTCCTCAGATAATTGTAAATAGATCTACCTGAAGATCTCAGTAAACTGCTCTTGGACACATACCTAAAAGATGCCTCACCCTGCCATGGGAGCACGTGTTCCACTATCTTCATAGATGCCTTGTTTGTGATAGGCAGAAGCTGGAAAGAACCAAGATGTCTTACAACAGAATAATGGATACAGAAATTTGGTTAATTTACACAATGGAATACTACTCAGCTGTTAAGAAGGAGGACATCCTGAGTTTTTCAGACAAATGGATGGAACTAGAAAATATCATCCTCAGTGAGTTAACTCAGACCCAAAGTAACATACATGGTATGTAGTCACTAATAAGTAGATATTGGCCAATAAAAGTACAGAATACAGAGGCTACAATCTACAGAATTCAAATAGGTTAACAAGCTGAAGTGCCCAAGTGAGGATGCCTCAAATCCCACTTGGGAGGGAGAAGAGAGCAATCTCAGGAAGGGGGAGGGAACCATCTGGGTAGGAAAGGTGACAGGGAGGGGAGGATGGGGACATGATGAGGTATCAGATGGTGGGAACAAGACTGAAGTCTTGAGGGCCAGCAGAAAGAATGTAAACAGGCAACCTTGGGAGGTAGGAAGTGGGGAGATCCTCCATTATGTACCAGAAACCTGGGAGGGAGAGACTCTCAGGCATCAAAGAGAAGGGCCTTAGAGAAATTCCCTACAATTAGGAGAGAGAACTTGAAGAGCCAATCTCTGGCAGAAAGACAGGACATCAAGAGAGGGATGGGGTTGTCATTCCACAGTCAATAACTCTGGCCCCTATTTGTTCCTCTTTGAAAGAACTGCAGGGACAAAGATGGAGAAGAACCTAAGGAAAAGGAGGTCCAGGGACAGGCCCAATTTGGCATCCAGCTCAAGGGGAGGTCCCAAGGCCTGACACTATTACTGATGCTATAGTGTGCTCACAAGAAAGGGGCATATCATGACTGCCTTCTGAAAGACCCAACAAGCTGCTGAAAGAGTCAGATGCAGATATTTATACCCAACCAATGGACAGAAGCTGCTGAACCCTGTGGTTCCATTACGGAAAAGCTGGAAGAAGCTGAGAAGGAGAGAGACCCTGTAGGAGGACCATCAGTCTCAACTAACCTGGAACCTCGAGATCTCTTAGACACTGGGCCACCAACCAGATAGCATACAGCAGCTGATATGAGGCCCCCAACACATATACAGTAGAGCACTACTGGGTCTGAACTCAGTCAGAAAAGATGCACCTAACACTCAAAAGATTGGAGGCACAAGGGTGTGGGGAGTTCTGGTGGGTTGGGGGGTAGGGACATCTTTTTGGATCCATGTTGAGGAGTTATGTGATATGGAACAGTTAGAGGGGGATAAAATGTGTATTGTAAAAAAATTTAAGTAAAACATTTTAAAAACTGTCTTCAAGGCTTAAAAAATTCCATGTTGGTGTGGGGTCTATCTCATATGCCAACATATGGGGAACAAACTCAGAGAAAACTAGAATGAGATAGCAAAGACAGTGCTCAATTGAGAAAACAATGTGAGTGAATAAGGTATACCCTGAATAACAAATTCTGCCATTGTCATCCTATTCCCTCCAGACCCACATATACAAAAACATGTACACATATCAGAGAATGGAAGACAGGTTCTCAAGAGAGCTGTGTTTTTCAGATCTTGGTAGATCTTGCAAGAAAATTAGTATTGAATATTTGAACAACAACAACAAAAAGACATAATTTTGAAATGTAGAATATGGACCATATCCAAGTATTGATTTTGTTATTGACAGTTATACATAATTTCAAATATACAAAGTTGTACACATGTCATCCTGTTTTATGGCTTCTAATCACAAATACTGGTATCTCTCCATATTCTATCTAATTCATTTCATTCTTCCAATACCTCTCATTTTTTTTAACCTGATAGAACGTCTTTATCAGAAGGCCAATGACTCTGCTGTATTTTAGATCCCACTGTATAGCCCTGAGCATTTCTCAAGATGAGCTTTTAAGCCCAAATACCATGTTTGGGTTTGATATACTTCAGTTACAAGAATAGTTACCTAGAACTAGAGCTATAGAAGCCAAAAAGAATGGTTATCACAGATAATTTTCCAGAACAATGCACTTTGATGGATTGGGTTTCTATTTTTAATTAAATATTTTATTTATTTCTATCTTAAAGGTTGCCCTCCTCCAGGTACCTCTCCCAGAGTTCTTTAACCTATCCTTCTTTCCCTTCACCTCTGAGAGATTGTTCCCCCATCCCTTTTTCTTGGGGCATCAAGTCTATACAGGATTAGACACATCCTCACCCACTGAAGCCAGAAAAGACAGTCTTCTACTACATATGAGCCAGGGTCCTCAGACCAGCACATGTATGCTCTTTGGTTGGTGACTTAGTCTCTGTGAGCTCTCAGGGGTCCCGGTTAGTTGACACTGTTCTTCTTCCTATAGGTTTGCCTATCCCCTCAGCTCTTCGAATCCTTCCCCCAACTCTTCCACAGGGGTTGCTGACCTCAGTCCTTTGGTTGTCTTTAATTATCTGCATATGTCTCAGCCAACTGCTGGTAAAGCCTATCAGATGACTTGCATGCTAGGCTCCTGTCTGAAAGCACAAAATAGTATCAGTAATTGCTTCAGGGTTTGGTGCCTGCCCATGTGATACAACCCAAGTTTGGCAGATAACTGAATGGTCTTTCCTTCAATCTCTGGTTCATTTTTATTCCTTTAATTTCTTTTAGACAGGACCACTTCTTGGTCAAATATTTTGAAAATGTGTTGGTGACCTCCACTGGGGTTCTTGTCTATCTATTGGATGTGGTCTCTTCAGCTTTTATCTCCTGATTATTGGACATTTTGATGCATAATGTCACTCCCTGTCTCATCCTAGGTCTCTGGGACTTTCTAGGTCCCCTCTACCACTCATCCCCAGCAGCAAGATATTTCCATTCATTCTATTGGACCTTTGGTCTTCTTTCCTGTCTCTCTCCATACCTGATCCTGTTCCCTTTTCCCTTCCCCTCCACTCTCCCACTCAGTTCCCTCCCTCCATCTGCCTCCAGTGATTATTTTGATCCTCCTTCTAAGTGGGATTGAAGCATTCTCACTTGAGCCTTCCTTCTTGTTAAACTTCTTATGGTCTCTGTGTTGTGTCATAGGTATTCTGTAATTTTTGCTGGAATATCTTTTTAAAATACCAGTACAACATTATCTGACTTAACTTATGTGTCCACCATTATCATTGCTATATCATATCTTAATTCCCTCCTTCAGCTGTCTTGCAGTTTGAACCCATAAAGATAACCTGAGCTCTTGTCTGTCTTTAGTGGACTTGTAATATAATCAGAAACATATTGTTCCTTCTCACTTTTATTTGTGCCTTTTTCTTTCTTATTTTCTCTTTTAAAATCCTGTTCCTTTTCTCCATCTTTACTCAGTTAAAGACAGTATCTTCATTTAAGTAAATGATATCAAAGAAAACAAAATTCCTAGTCTAACATACACATACATCTGTCAGCATTGCACTCTAAACTATCAGTTTTCTTGGCAATTCAGATGAACTCCTCCATTGGCCTGAGCTTTGTAATGAAAAAAAAAATGTGTAAAAGAGTCATTCTGATCAAACTGTGAAGAATTGAAATGTTATTACATGCCCTGAAAATAATAGATAACCGAAATAATACAATAAGATGTGATTAAGTTTCTAACAAAAATTATCACACAGGTTTTTTACTCAGTTAGACTTAAATCTTTTTATGTTATTGTTGTTAATTTTACATCCATCCCCATTTCTGAAATTGTTATCAGCTTTAGGAGATCTCTGATAGAATTTTTGGATTACTTATATATATGATCATATCATCTGTGAATAGTGTTGCTTTGATTTCTTCTTTTAAAATTCATATCCCCATGGTCTACTTTAGTCGTTTTATTGCTGTTGCAAGAATGTAGATACTATATTGAAGACATAAAGAGAGAGGTAAAAGCCTTGCCTTGTCCATGATTTTAGTAGAACTGAATTTCATTTATCCTTATTTAACTAGATGTTGACTATTGGATTGCTCTTTACTGCCATTATTGTGTGCAGGTATGGGCACTGTATCCTTGATCTCACTAAGACATTTGACATTAATGAGTTTTGGAATTTTCCAAAGGAAGTTTCAGCATCTAATGAGATGATAATTTGATTTTTTTTCTTTTCAGATTGTCTATTTGGTGGATTACATTGATGGATTTTAGTATATTGAAACATTCCTCCATTGCTGGACTGAAGCCTACTGGATCATGGAGAATGATGTTTTTGATGTGTTCTCGGATTCATTTTGTAAGCATTTTATCGAGTATATTTGCATCAATGTTCATAAAGGAAATTGGTCTGAAATTCTCATTCTTTGTTGTGTCTTTGAGAGGTAAAGAATGAATTTGCCAATGCTCCTTCTTTTTCTATTTTGTAGAATAGTTTGAAGAGTATTGGTATTAGGTCTTCTCTGAAAGTCTGCCAGAATCCTGTGCTAAAAGCACCTGCCCTGGGCCTTCTTTTATTGGGAGACTTTTAATGACTTCTATTTTCTTAGGGTTTTAGGACAATTAAAATAATTTCCCTGATTTAGATTAAGCTTTGGTAAAGGGTAAGAGCATCCTCCATTTATTTATATCTTCTCCGTTGTGTGGGGTACTGACTTTTTAGGTGAGAAGGATTTTTTTTTTTAATTTTCTGTTTGTATTCATATCTCCCTTTTCATTTCTGATTTTCCTAATATTTATACTGTCTCTCTGACTTTTACTTAGTTTGATTAAGTGTTTGTCTATGTTGTTGATTTTCTAAACAAACAGGCTCTTCATTTCATTGATTATTTGTATTGTTTAATTTGTTTGTAACCGATTGACTTCAAACCTGAGTTTGATTATTTTCTGCTCTTTACTCCTCTTAGGTATGTTGGCTTCTTTTTATTTAGAGCTTTAAGGTATACTTTTAAATTGTTAGTATGGGATCCTCCAATTTCTTAAGGAAGAAACTAAGTGCTATGAATTTTCTTCTTGGCACTGTTTTTATTATGTCCCCTAAGTCTGGATACATTGAGCATTCATTTTCATTGAGTTCTAAAAAGTCATTAATTTTTTATCATTGTTTCTTCTTTCACTCTGTGGTAGCTGAGCAGTGAATTGGTCAGTTTGCTTGAGTTTATAGGTTTTCTGTTGTTTCTGTTGTTGCTGAAGTTTGGTCTTAATCCATGCTGAGCTAAGATTCAAGGGGTTATTTCAAACTTCTTGTATCTATTGAGGATTGCTTGTGCCAATGTTTATGGCAAATTTTGAAGAAGGATTCTTGTGGTGCTGAAAAGAAATATATTATTTTGTATTTCTGTAAAATGTTTTCTAAACTTCTGGTAAGATCATTTGACACATAAGGTCTATTAGTTGCATTATTTCTCTGTTTAGTTTCTGTTTCATTGTCTGCTTGACATTATTCATTAGTCAAATGGAGTATTAATCATCATTAATCAAATGGAGTATTCATGTATGCAGATACATGAAGGATTAGGACTTTAATAATGTAAATTTCACAAATGACAATACCTTTGAATTTGGGTCATAAATGTTCAGAATTGAAGTATCATCTGGGTGGAATTTTTCATTGATTATGAAGTGTCCCTTCCCATTTTGTTATTATTTTTGGTTGAAAGTCTATGTTTTTTACATATTAGAATTGCAAATCCAGCTTGTTTCTCCAGTCCATGTGCTTTGAAAAATCTTAATTTCCAACATTCACTCTGAGGTAGTGTTTATCTTTGTTGCTGAGATTTATTTCTTGTATATGGCAGAACAATCAATCCTGTTTATAAATCCACTTTGGTAGCTTGTGTCTTTTCATTGTGCATTGAATCTAATGATATTGAGAGATATTAATTTCCAACTATTGTGAACTCCTGTTATTTTGATGTTGGTGATGTTTTTGTATGTGGGATAAACTTATCTTTTTGGGGGTTTATTCCTATGAAATTATTCACTTCTTGTGTTTTCTTGGATGTAGTTATCCTCCTTTTTTTTAGTGACATCTTTTTATTATTTTATTTTATTTGCTTTTTACTAATTCAGTTTACATGCAACTCACTGCCCCCCGGCTGCTCCCCCATCCCCTGAACCATCCCCTCTGAGTGGGTCCCCCCTGTGTATCCCTCCAAACTGGCACTTCAAGTCTCTGCAGTGCTAGGTATAGCCTCCCCTCCAGTTGTTTGGGACCCACTTGAAGACCAAGCTGCACATCTGCTACATAATGTGCAAGGGCGGAGGCCTGGGTCCAGCCCCTATATGTTCTTTGGGTGGTGACTCAGTCTCTGAGAGCCCTAAGTGTCCAGGTTACTTGATTTTTTTGGTCTTCCTGTGGAGGCCTATCCCCTTACAGGCTGCAATCCTTCCTCCAATTCTTCCATAAGAGTCCCAAAGCTCCGTCTCTTTTGGCTTTTTGTGTCTCTATGGGTCTGAGGCAGCTGCTGGGTGGAACCTCTCAGAAGACAGACATGCTAGACTTCTGTTTGCAAGCATAGCAGAATATCATTAGTAGTGTCTGGAAGTGGTGTTTGTCTATGGAAAGTGTCTCAAGTTGTGTTGGTTAATGTTTGGTCATTCCCTCAGTCTCTGCTCCATTCTCTGTCCCTGCATTTCTTTTTTTTTTTTTTATTGGATGTTTTCTTTATTTACTTTTAGGGAGGCAGGAATGGGTGGGTAGGTGGGGGAACACCCTCATCAAAGCAGGGGGGGAATAGGATGGAGGTTGTTGTAGGGAAACTGGGAAAGGGGATAAAATTTGAAATGTAATTACCGTCCTTGCACTGGTGTTTTCCTTCTAGTCCTATTTTAAAGACTGAATTAGCAGAAAGATTTTGTTAAAATTTGGTTTTGTCACGCCATATCTTGCTTTTCAATATCACTGTTGATGAAAAGTTTTGCTAAGCATAGTAGCTTGGGCTGCTATGTGTGGTCTCTTAAAGTCTGGAAGACATTGGTTAAGGCCCTTTGGGCTTTTAAAGTCTGTATGAGAATTTGGGTATAATTCTGATAGGTCTGGCTGTATATGTTACTTATACTTGTCCACTTGCAGCTTTTAATATTCTTTATTTGTCCTGCACATTTAGCATTTTGATTATTATGTAGTAGGTTTTCCTTTCTGGTCCAATATGTTTGATGTTCTGTAAACTTGTATGTTTATATAGCCATCTGTTTCTTTAGGTTAGGAAATATTTCTTCTATGATTTTGTTGAAGATATTTTCTGGGTGATTCAGGTGGGAATCTTCTCCTTCTATAACTATTATTTTTGGATTTGGACATTTTGTGGTGTCCCAAATGTGAAGGAGGTTTTGTGAGAGCAATTTTTTATTTGGCATTTTCCTTGAGCAATGTAGAATTTTTTTGTATCTTATCTTCTATGCCTGAGATTCTCTCTTTCATCTCGTTTATTTTGTTTATGATAATTTCATCTGTAGATTTGATTCTCCTTTCTAACTTTTCCATTTCCAGGATGGCCTGTTCTTGTGTTTTCTTTATTGAGTTTTTTTCCATTTTTAGGTCTTGAATATTTTTATTCATTTCCTTCATCAATGTGATTGTATTTTCTTATATCACTATATTTATTCAATTTTTCTTTAATGGATTCTACTGCTTTATTGTATTTTCCTGTATTTCTTTAGGGGACTTATTCATTTCTATTTTAATAACCTCTATCATTTAAATATGATTAGATTTAAGGTCATTTTCTGTGGTTTAGGTGTGTTAATATATTCAGGGCTTGATGTAGTAGGATATCTGGGTTCTGGTGATGTCATATTGTCCTGGCTTTTGTTGATTGTCATGGCTTTTAGCCATGTGGTTACTCCTGATGTTGGATGACATGGTAGTCTATGAAAGCATCAGACCTCTGTGATTGCACATAGAGCTGGTTGTCCCAGGTGGCAACAAGCCTCCAGGGATGAGGTAGAGCATGTAAATGATATCAGACATTGATGTGTGGACTTCAAGGTGGAGTGCAGAGGGGACAGACCCTATAGCTTCTAGGTTTGTCAGGTGACTCTCTCAGGGGCTGTGGGATGATCTTGGCATCTATTCCTGGGAGATCCTTCATGTTCCCATATACCTCACCTCTAAACAGGAAGCTGGATGGCCACCACTTGAGATCAGCAGCTGTGAGCCAAAGCCAGAAGTCTCAGAAGTGTATGGCAGTGTACTGAGTCGAACAGCAGAGGGAGACAGAGGTACAAGAAGCTCTGGATCAGGTAATAAGAATTATAAAATGATTATATATATATGTACATATACATATATATATATACATATATGTATATAATTTCACTATACTTAAATACGAGAAACAGTAAATATATTTTGTGGTTTTTGGAATGATATTTTGAACAGTTTGACAGAGATGGATTTAAAGGAAATAGACATGTTGCCAGTTATCATTACTACAGTATATACTTCTTGGTTTACCATGTCATCTCAAATTACAGGGCCCTATATAAAAAATGATGAGTCTGAGAAAAGGAATTAGAAGGAACACTGGAACTAAAAGTATGGGATTTTATAGTTCAAAATAAGTGATAGAGAAAAGAAAATGAAGATTGAAACAAGAGCTAGAAAAGATGTTAGAACAAAATATGCAGAAATTCATAGGTCAGACTGAATAGCAAAGTGATAGCAATAAAATTTGAAAGCAGAGTATAGAGGAAAATTTACTAAAGCTAGTAAATCAAAATAAGGTACATGCTACAATATCAGAATTACAATGTAAAGAGGAATTAAAATTGTAGAAGCAGGGCCTAGAACATAGAATACATGAACTTATGGAACAGGAGGAACAATAAAAGGAGAAATATGAAGAATGGGCACAGACATTAAGGGAGGAGGTTAAAATATCAATTAGGGTAATACTCAGGTGGAAAGAGAAGATAAAGTTAGAGAAAGCCAACCAAAGCTTGCGTGAAAACAAACTTTAGCTTATCCAGTATTATAACAAAGACCACCAGACAGTGATCATCCACAGGGTCATCAGGACTTTGAATGGCGACCCATGAAGGTTGTAGAACTGAGAAAATTTAAGGAAAGTTTCATTAATTTTGAAATGGATTTGCAGTTTGAAAAACAAATTCTAACTTTTTGGGCTATTAAAAATAGAATAATCCCCCAATATCGGAAGGATGTGGCAAAAGCAATATTAGAATCTGCATCACATTTGCAATGGTTCTGATGGTGGAGAGAAGAAGAGAATGAGATAGTATGACAAAATAGATCCAGAGGTAGAGATATTTCTCAAGATTAACTGCTTGGTGAATATCGTTTTACTGGGATAAAGGTGCATGATGAAGAAACCCTGACATTGTGTTGCTTGTCAGCCTTAAATGCCTGGAAGTCACAGAAACCGGGAAAAGACTTGAACCAGTTTTTCAAGTCATGTAAGGTCTAAAGGAAACACTCCCTGACTTTTTGCAAATGTTTAGTGCCAGGAGTAAAATTACATAGAAAACATCATTCAGGAGATACACTTGTGTTGAAAATTTTTGTTAGGTTATAGAAGAAAGGAACCTTTTGGATTATGAGTAGTGAAGAGGCAGAAAGAAAGCGTATGTCATGCTTTCAAGTGAATTTAAGAAATTAAAGGAATGATATACAGCTGTCAATTTGACATTTGCTTCCACCAATACCAGTTCTCTCAGGAAACCACATAAATAGCTAAAAGATAATGAGACTACTTGTTTGTCCTAGCAAATCAGAAAATCTTGAGGAAAAATGAAGAGTATTAACTTCCCCTCCATTTGCACTTTGTAACCAGTTCTGAATCATTTAGCATTAATGAAGTAGAATTAATGTCTTTATTATCAAATACCCAGCCTAAATTATTACAAAAGAGGACAAAATTTCAAAGATAAAATGATTTAAGCATTTCTTTTCAAGTTAATGATTTTAATGTAAGTGCTGTTATTTGTGCTTGTGGTTCTCAGATTCAGAGTATGGGAAGAGTAGAACCTTCCAGACAAATGAAGAATAGACTGTTTTTAGGCCAAATAGATTCCACGTGGGTGTGGCATTCACCTGATATCCCAGCATACATGCAACAACATAGAGGAAACTAGAAAAACTAGCCAACAATGGACTCAGTACAGAAACTAGTGTGAGTGAATAAGGTATAGCATGAACAAGGAATGCTTCCAATATCAGTCTGTTCCCTCCAGACATACAAGTACATGCACACAAATCAAAGAATAAAATTGAAGAGCTTCTATTAAACAAAGCATACTGTTAATAGGACAAAATGGCAGCCTGCAGATTGGAAAAAGATCTTTACCAACCCTACATCCAATAGAGGGCTAATATCCAAAATATACAAAGAACTCAAGAAGTTAGACTCCAGAAAACCAAATAAAACTATTTTAACATGGGGTACAGAGCTAAACAAAGAATTTTGAACTGAGTAATCTCGAATGCATGGGAAGCACCTAACAAAATGTTCAACATCCTTAGTCATCAGGGAAATGCAAATCAGAATGACCCTGAGAATCCACCTCACACCAGTCAGAATAGCTAAGATCAAAAGCTCAGATGACATCAGATTCTGTCAAGGATATGGAGAAAGAGGAGCAATCCTCCACTGATGGTTGGATTGCAAGATGGTAAAAAAACCACTTTGGAAAACTATCTGGCAGTTCCTCAGAAAATCAGAAATAGTTCTACTTGAAGATTAGATTTACAACTACTGAGCATATTCCCAAAAGATGCTCCAACATATACCAAGGACAGGTACTCCACTACATTCATAGCAGTCTTACTTATAATAGCCAGAAGCTGGAAACAACCCAGATGTCCTTCAGTGGAAAAATGGGTACAGAAAATGTGGTACATTTATACAATGGAGTACTACTCAGCTATTTAAAATGATTTCATAAAATTTGCAGGCAAATGGATGAAACTAGAAAATATCATGCTGAGTGAGGTAACCCAGACACATTGTATGTACTCACTAATAAATGGATATTAGCCCCCAAACTCAAAATACCCATGATACAATTCACAGACCATATTACACTTAAGAAGAAGGAAGTCCACAGTGTGGATGCTTCAATCCTACTTAGACTTGGGAACAAAATAATCACAGGAGGTAGAGGGATAGATGGACCAGGGAGGGAGAGATGATGACAAGGAGAAAAGGTGAGGGCAAGATCAGATATGAAAAGTAACAAGAGACATAGAGAGGATCAGGAAAATAAGTAGAAATATATAGCAGTCTGGGGTGGACAACTGTGGGTAGCCACTAGAATGTCCCAGAAACCAGGGAAACAAGAGGTTCCCAGGACCCACCGGGAATGACATTAACTGAAACACCCGACAAAGTGGCACTAGAACCCGTAAAGACCACCTCCTGTAGATAGGCCACTCATCCATCTCAAAAATTTTAACCCAGAACTGTTCCCATCTAAAGGAAACACAGGGGCAAAAAATGGAGCAGAGACTGAAGGAATGGCCATCCAGAGTCCACTCCACCTAGAGATCCATCTCATCTGCAGACACCAAACCCTGACACCATTGCTGATGCCAAGAAGTGCTTGCTGACAGGAACCTGATTTAGCTGTCTCCGGAGAGGCTCTGCCAGCACCTGACAAATAAAGATGCAGACACTCACAGTCACACATCAGAATGAGCCCAAGGACTCTAATGGAAGAGTTAGGGGAAGGAATGAAGGAGCTGAAGGGGATTGCAACCCTATAGGAAGAGCAACAATATCAACTAATTGGATCTCTCAGTGCTCCCATAAACTAAACCACCACCTAAAGAATATACATGGAGGGATCCATAGATCAACTACATATGGAGCAGAGGATTGCCTTATGTGGCATCAATCAGAGGGGAGACCCTTGGTCCTCTGGAGTCTTGATGCTCCAGCTTATGGGGATGCTACAGGAGTGAGTTGGGAGTTGGTGGATGGGTGGGGGAGCACTCAAGTAGAGGCAAGGGAAGGGGGTGGGATGATAGGTTTGTGGAGTGGAGACCAGAAAGAGGGACATTTAAAATGTAAATAAAGGAAATAACCAATTTTAAAAAATTATTAAAAAAAAAAAGAATTGATAAAAGTTCCTCCATGGATCTGGGATATTTTTCTCAGCTATCTAATAATGTAAGGAAAAATGAATTAGAAATGTAAACTAGGGAGCAACTTCCGGCAACGGCTGGGAACCTCAGCTTGGGCCACAGGGCTCCATAGCAATTTAGCGCCGGGACAAAGATCCCTCTCAGGAGCTCGGAAAAGCCGGGAGAGGGCCAAAGACATACCCCACAGCTCCCAGGAACTGCCCCGAACCCGAGAGACACAGGGACCGAGGTAGGCGGGCTTAGAAACCCCCCTGGATCCCAACAGCGGGCGGCTGAGGCAGAAAACTTTTGCGTGGGACACTAGGATTCCATAGTCAAGCAGCTCCGGGACAAAATTTTCTCTCCCAAGATCGCGGAAAAGCCCCGAGCGGGGGCAAAATGAGCCCCAGAGCTCAATGACTTCGCCCGGTTTCCGCGGGCCACAGAGACTGACAGACAGCAACTTCCGGCGGCGGCCAGGAACCTCAGTTTGGGCCACAGGGCTCCATAGCAAATTAGTGCCGGAAAAAGATCCCTCTCAGGAGCTCCGAAAAGCCGGGAGAGGGCCAAACACACGCCCAACAGCTCACCAGGAACTGCCCTGAACCCGAGAGACACAGGGACCGAGATCAGACCCGGTGCCACAGCTCTCCAAACCCAAACACCTCTCAGAGAGAGCTGGTCTTCAAGGAGTACTGACACAGAGACCTGCAGGAGGGGCAAGCCACAACCAGACTGAGTAAGATCAGCTGACAACAGAGTCAACAAGATGGCAAAAGGCAAGGGCAAGAACATAAAGAACAGAAACCAAGAGTACTCTGCACCATCAGAACCCAGCTCTCCCACCACAGCAAGCCCTGGATACCCCAACACACCAGAAAAGCAAAACTCAGATTTAAAATCATTTATCATGAGGACGATAGAAGACTTTAAGAAAGAAATGAATAACACCCTTAAAGAAATGCAAGAGAACAGGGATAAACAACGAGAAGCCTTTCAAGAGGAAATGCAAAAATACATTAAAGATTACAGGAAAATACAAACAAACAGGCAGAAGTGCAAGAAAACACAATCAAACAGACAAAGGAAATGCTCAAATCTATCCAGGAGATAAAAATAGAAATAGAAACAATAAAGAAATCACAAAGGGAGACAACCCTGGAGTTAGAAAACCTAGGAAAGAGATCAGGAACCATTGATGTAAGCATCACCAACAGAATACAAGAGATAGAAGAGAGAACTAAGGAGCAGAAGATACCATAGATAACATCGACACAACAGTAAAAGAAAATGCAAAATGCAAAAAGCTTCTGACCCAAAAC
>CM052707.1:98525835-98624471 GCA_028551405.1 Uromys caudimaculatus
AGGCCAGCCTGATCTACATAGTAAGTTCCAGAACAACTAAGGGCTACGCAGAAACAAAGTAAGATCCTGTCTGCAAACAAAATAAATCTTTTTTTTTTTTCTTAAGCCCATGATTAGGAAGGTCATATTATTATGGTAGCTTTTTGCTTTGTTTTGTTTGCTAAATGAAAATAATGGCAAAGTCCTTCTAAATATTTATGTTTATGCCCAGATTCATGCTGCTATCAACCTTGGTCAGGAAAGCTTCTTTTAGAAATAGGAACAATTAATGTAAAAGTTCATGACTGTCCAGCATGATGAAAATAAGCGTTGAATGTTCAGTCTAATTGAGGCACTTATATCTACCTTTCCCAAACTCTGGAAACATCATAGAAGAGGGGGTAAGATGAATATAATAGAGTCTGTAATACAGAGCTCCACAGCCAAATAGTGCAGGGAGAAAGCTAGCACTCCAGGAGTGTGGACAAGCCCGTGAGTGGAGGTAAGATGAGCACCACTGCTCAGCGGGACCCGCCTGGAATCCTCAGGACACAGGGACCAAGGAACAGCCTGGGACAGGAGCCCTCTGGTTTACGCCTGTGGTCTGTGCCATGAGGCTCCATGCCCAAATAGGGCAGGGAAAGAGCTAGTGTCCCAGGGGTATGTACAAGCCTGTGATCTAGAGTAAGCCAGCACCTCTGCTCAGAGAGACCTGTCCAGAACCCTCAGGACACAGGGACTGAGGAGTGGCTTTCCGGTTTCCTTCTGTGGCCAGGGAACTGATCCTATGACACAGGGCTCCATACTCTGTGCCAGGAGAGAGCTGGTCTCCCAGGAGTGCTGACATACCTTTGAGCAAAGGAAGACCACCACTTTTGTTCAAATTCCTCAATCAAGAGGGACCCTTGCAGAGTCATCAGGACACAGGAACTGAGGAACAGCTGAAGACAGGGTCCTTCTGTTTTCTATCTGCACCCCAGAGCTAACCCTGTACCACAGCTCTCCAAACCCAAATTCCTCTGAGACAGCTGGTCTCCAAGGAATACTGATGCAAAGGCTTGCAGGAAAGACAAGCCACAGTCACAGAGAGCAAGACCAGCTAACACCAGAGATAACCAGATAGCGAAAGGCAAGGGCAAGAACATAAGGAACAGAAACGAAGGCAACTTGGCATCATCAGAACCCAGTTCTACCACCACAGCGAGCTCTGAATACACCAACACAGCAGAAAAGCAAGATTCATATTTAAAATCACTTCTCATGATGATGACAGAAGACTTTAAGAAGGAAATAAATAACTCCCTTAAAGAAATAAAAGAAAACATAGGTAAACAGCTAGAAGCCCTTAAAGAGGAAATACAGGAAAATACAATCAAACAGGCGAAAGAAATGAACAAAACCATCCAGGATCTAAAAATGGAAATAGAAACAATAAAGAAATCACAAAGGGAGACAACCCTGGAGATAGAAACCCTAGGAAAAAGATCAGGAGTCATAGATGCAAGCATCACCAACAGAATACAAGAGACAGAAGAGGGAATGTCAGATGCACAGGATACCATGGAAAACATTGACACAACAGGCAAAGAAAATACAAAATACAAGAAACTCCTAACCCAAAACATCCAGGAAATCCAGGACACAATGAGAAGACCAAACCTAAGGATAATAGGTATAGAAGAGAGTAAAGATTCCCAACTTAAAGGACCAGTAAATATCTTCAACAAATTTAGGAAAATTTAAGAAAACTTCCCTGACCTAGAGAAAGAGATGAACAAAAACATTCAAGAAGCCTACAAAACTCCAAATAGATTGGACCAAAAAAAAAAAATTCCTCATGTCACATAATAGTCAAAACACCAAATGCACAAAACAAGGAAAGAATATTAAAAGCAGTAAGGGGAAAAGGTCAAGTCACATATAAAGGCAGAAGTATCAGAATTACACCAAACTTCTCACCAGAGACTATGAAAGCTAGAAGATCCTGGGCAGATCTCATTCAGACCCTAAGAGAACACAAGTGCCAGCCCAGGCCGTTATACCCAGCAAAACTCTCAATTACCATAGATGGTGAAACCAAGATATTCCATGACAAAACCAAATTTACACAATATCTGTCCACAAACCCAGCCCTACAAAGGATAATAGATGGAAAACACCAACACAAGGAGGGAAGCTACACCCTAGAAAAAGCAAGAAGATAATCTTTCAACAAACCCAAAAGAAGATAGCCACGCAAACATAAGAATAACATTGAAAATAACAGGAAGCAAGAATCACTATTCCTTAATATCTTTTAACATCAATGGACTCAGTTCCCCAATAAAAAGACATAGGCTAACAGACTGGATACATAAACAAGACCCAGCGTTTTGCTGCATACAGGAAACGCACCTCAGTGTTAAAGACAAACACTACCTCAGAGTAGAAGGCTGGAAAACAATTTTCCAGGCAAATGATCCCAAGAAACAACTAAAAGTCATCAAAAAGATATGGAAGAAACTTCATCCTCATCAAAGGAAAAATCTACTAAGAAGAACTCTCAATGCTGAACATCTATGCTCCAAATGCAAGGGCACCACATTCATAAAAGAAACTTTACTAAAACTCAAAGTATGCAATGCACCTCAAACAATAATAGTGGGAGACTTCAACACCCCACTCTCATCAATGGACAGATCTTAGAAGCACAAACTAAACAGAGACACAGTGAAACTAACAGAAGTTATGGACCAAATGGATATAACAGATATCTATAGAACATTTCATCCTAAATCAAAAGAATATACCTTCTTCTCAGCACTTCATGGTACTTTCTCCAAAATTGACCATGTAATTGGTCACAAAACAAATCTCAACAGATATAAGAAACTTGAAATATTCCCATGCCTCTTATCAGATCACTACAGATTAAGGCTGGTCTTCAATGACAACAATAACAACAGAAAGCCCACATACACATGGAAGCTGAAAAATGCTCTACTCAATAACTTGGTCAAGGAAGAAATAAAGAAAGAAATTAAAGACTTCCTAGAATTTAATGAAAATGAAAGTACAACATACCCAAACTGTGGGACACAATGAAAGCAGTGTTAAGAGGAAAACTCATAGCTCTGAGTGCCTCCAAAAAGAAACTGGAGAGAGCATACACTAGCAGCTTAACATCACACCTGAAAGGTCTAGAAGAAAAAGAAGCTAAAACACCCAACAGGAGTAGAAGGCAAGAAATAATCAAACTCAGGGCTAAAATCAACCAAGTAGAAACAAAAAGAACTATAGAAAGAATCAACAAAACCAGGAGCTGGTTCTTTGATAAAATCAACAAGTTAGATAAACCCTTAGCCAGAGTAACCAGAGGGCACAGAGACAGTATCCAAATTAACAAAATCAGAAATGAAAAGGGAGATATAACAATAGAATCTGAGGACATTCAAAAAAACATCAGATCCTACTACAAAAGCCTATACTCAACAAAATAGGAAAATCTGGATGAAATGGACAATTTTCTAGACAGATACCAAATACCAAAGTTAAGTCAGGATCAGATAAACCATCTAAACAGTCCCATAACCCCTAAAGACATAGAAGCAGTCATTAAAAGTCTCCGAACCAGAAAAAGCAAAGGACCAGATGGGTTTCGAACAGAATTCTATCAGACCTTCAAAGAAGACCTAATGCCAATACTCTTCAAACTATTCCACAAAATTGAAACAGAAGGAACAGTACCCAATTCATTCTATGAGGCCACAATTACACTGATTCCAAAACTTCACAAAGACCCAACAATGAAAGAAAACTTCAGACCAATTTCCCTTATGAATATCGATGCAAAAATACTCAATAAAATTCTCGCAAACCTATTTCAAGAACACATCAAAATGATCATTCATCATGATCAAGTAGGCTTCATCCCAGGGACGCAGGGATGGTTCAATACCCGGAAATCCATCAATGTAATCCACTACATAAACAAACTCAAAGAAAAAAAACCACATGGTCATTTCATTGGATGCTGAAAAAGCATTTGACAAAATTCAACATCCCTTCATGATAAAAGTCCTGGAAAGATAGGAATTCAAGGCCAATACCTAAACATAGCAAAAGCAATATACAGCAAACCAGTAGCCAACATCAAACTAAATGGAGAGAAACTTGAAGCACTCTAAAATCAGGGACTAGACAAGGCTATCTACTCTCTCACTATCTAATCAATATAGTAACTGAAGTTCTAGCTAGAGCAATTAGACAACAAAAGGAGGTCAAAGGGATACAAAATGGAAAGGAAGAAATCAAAATATCGCTATTTGCAGATGATATGATCGTATACTTAAGTGACCTGAAAAACTCCACCAGAGAACTGCTGCAGCTGATAAACAACTTCAGCAAAGTAGCTGGATATAAAATTAACAAACAAATCAGTAGCCTTCCTATATTCGAAGGATAAACAGGCTGAGAAAGAAATTAGGGAAATCACACCCTTCCCAACAGTCACAAACAATATAAAGTATCTTGGTGTGACTCTAACCACACAAGTGAAAGATCTGTATTACAAGAACTTCCAGTCTCTGAAGAAAGAAATCGAAGAAGACCTCAGAAGATGGAAAGCGCTCCCCTGCTCATGGATTGGCAGGATTAATATAGTAAAAATGGCCATCCTGCCAAAAGCAATCTACAGATTCAATGCAATCCTCATCAAAATTTCAACTCAGTTCTTCATAGACTTAGAAAGAGCAATTCTCCAATTCATTTGGAACAACAAAAAACCCAGGATAGCAAAAGCTATTCTCAACAACAAAAGAACTTCTGGGGGAATCAGCATCCCTGACCTCAAGCTGTACTACAGAGCAGTAGTGATAAAAACTGCATGGCATTGGTACAGTGACAGGGACGTAGATCAATGGACTAGAATTGAAGACCCACATACCGATGGTCACTTGATCTTTGACAAAGGAGCTAAAGCCTTCCAGTGGAAAAAAGACAGCATTTTCAACACAGGGTCCTAGTTCAACTGGTGGTCAACATGTAGAAGAATGCAAATTGATCCATTCCTGTACAAAGCTCAAGTCCAAGTGGATCAAGGACCTCCACATAAAACCAGATACATTGAATCTAATAGAAGAAAAAGTGGGGAAAAGTCTCAAACACATGGGCACAGGGGGAAAGTTCCTGAACAGAACACCAATGGCTTATGCTCTAAGATCAAGAATAAACAAATGGGACCTCATGAAATTGCAAAGCTTCTGTAAGGCAAAGGACACTGTCAATAGGACAAATCGGAAACCAACAGATTGGGAAAAGATCTTTACCAATCCTACATCCGATAGAGGGGTAATATCCAATATATACAAAGAACTCAAGAAGTTAGACTCCAGAGAACCAAATAACCCCATCAAAAAATGAGAAACAGAGAATTCTCAACTGAGGAAACGCAAAGGGCTGAAGAGCACCTAAAGAAATGTTCAACATCCTTAGTCATCAGGGAAATGCAAATCAAAACAACCCTGAATTCCACCTCACACCAGTCAGAATGGCTACGATCAAAAACTCAGGTCACAGCAGAACATTCCTCCACTGCCGGTGGCATTGCAAGCTGGTACAACCACTCTGGAAATCAGTTTGGCAGACCCTCAGAAAAATGGACATAATACTACCTGAGGACCCAGTTATACCTCTCCTGGGCATATACCCAGAAGATGCTCCAACATGTAATAAAGACACATGCTCCACTATGTTCATAGCCACCATATTTATAATAACCAGAAGCTGGAAACAAACCAGATGTCCCTCATCAGAGGAATGGATACAGAGAATGTGGTACATTTACACAATGGAGTACAACTCAGCTATTAAAAACAATGACTTCATGAAATTCGCAGGCCAATGGATGGAACTTGAAAATATCATCCCGAGTGAGGTAACTCAGTCACAAAAGAACAAACACGGTATGTACTCACTGATAAGTGGATATTAGCCCAAAATTTCAGAACACCCCTGATTAAATTCACAGCAACTGTTGGACTGAGCATAGGGTCCCAGATGGAGGAGTTAGAGAATGGACTGAAGTTGCTGAGGGAGTTTGCAACCCCATGGGGAGGGAGCAACAGTGTCAACTGGTCGCCCCCCCCCCCATGCTTCCAGAGACTGGACCACCAACCGAAGAATGCATATGGAGGGACTCATGTTGCTGTCCACATGTGTAGAGAAGGGCCTTGTGGGCCATCAGTGGGAGGAGAGGCCCTTGGGTCTGAGAGTGTTAGATGCCCCAGTATAAGGGAATGCCAGGGAGGAAAGATGGGAGTGGCTGGGTGGGTGGGGGAATACCCTCATAGAGGCAGGGGGAGAGGGGATGGGATAGGGGATTTCCAAAGGGGAGACCTGGATAGGGGAAAACATTTTAAATGTAAATAAAGTATCAAAAATAAAAAAAAAATAAAAAAAAGATAATAGCCAGGTATTGGTGCATGGTACAAAATACTGCCTTCTGGGGACTAGAAAGATGATTCAGTGTTTAAGAGCACCCGTTGCTCCTGCTGAGGGTCTGGGTTCAATTCCCACATGGCAGCTTACAACCATATGTGACTCTAGTTCCAGGGAATTAAAAGCCTCTTTCTGACCTCTGAGGCACTTATGCATATGGTGCATATACATACACGCAAGTGAACACTCATACACATAAAATAAATCTGTTTTTAATGGTGTCTTCTAGATATGACATGACCATTATAACATGAACTCACATCAGCAGTAGTCATGGGAGCAAGACCTGAACAACACAGAACCTATAAACATGTCACCATGGGTAAGGGAAGGGGTTTATGAGGTCCTCCCCCCACCAGAGATGACTGCTGGAAGGGAAAAGTCATTTTCTTCAGTGGTGTAGCACTGTTAAGTTGCTCCACATGAATGGCTAGTCTGGTCTATATAGTGAGTTCCAGAATAGCCAGGGCTATGTAGAGAGATTCTGTCTTTAAAAAAAAAGGGGGGGGGGGGTCTCACACAGAAAACATACTCTGGTGAAACGGTTCAACTGGTAAAAGCACTCACTGCCATTTCTAACAATCTAAGTTCATTCTCTGTCACCCATTTTCAAGAGAACTGATGCCAACAAGTTGTCCTTTGACCTTCTTATGATTGCTGTAGCACTCATATCTATACACACATTTCACAAAAAAAAAATGTAATTTATTTTTAAATAGGTAAAAATAAGAATGAGGACTTGTTACTAGGAAGAAAGGGTTCAATGGAAGTGAGAGGGATTGAGAAACGGTAACGGGGGTTGGAGACTCACTACATACTACATACGTGTATAAAGCTGTCAAAGAATAATGAATGAAGACAGTAAATTAAGAAAGCAAAAACAGGACCAGTAAGGAAGCCAGGTAGAGTGGCACACGCCTTTAATCCCAGCACTTGGGAGGCAGAAACAGGCAAATTTCTGTGAGGTCGAGGCCAGCCTGGTCTGCATAGTGAGTTCCAGGACATCCAGAGCTACATAATGATATTCTGCCTCAAAAAAATAAAATAAAGAAAACAAATGACAATAACTTTTGGCAAGAAGGAAAAAGGACTGTATTTGGTATTAGCGGGAATATAAACTAGTACAACCATTATAAAAGTTAGTATGGAGGGTTCTCAAGAAATGTTAAATGATTACATATGCCCAATGTTGTGAGTCACAGGTAAAGGCACCCCACTGATTCTTGGGCGCCTCCCTTGTCCCAGGTCTCTCTCTCATCCTGGAGATGCTCTACCTCCTCACCCCTGTCAGCTGCAAATTTCCATTCATTTTCATGGCCAAGTAGCCATCTTTCCTGTCCCTCCCCACACCTGATCCTGAACCCCTCATTCTCCTCCCCATTTCCCCTCCCTCTCAGTTCCTTCCCTCTATCTGCCTCTCATGACATTTTATTACCCCTTCTAAGTGAGATTCAAGCTTGCTCCCTTGGGCCTTTCTTCTTGTTTAGCTTCTTTGAGTCTGTGGTGTATAGCATGTGTATCCTGTATTTTATGGCTAATACCCACTTATAAGTGAATACACACCATGCCTGTCCTTTTGGGACTGGGTTACCTCACTCAGAATGATATTTTATTTTATTTTATTTTATTTTTGGTTTTTTTTGAGACAGGGTTTCTCTGTGTAGCCCTAGCTGTCCTGGAACTCACTCTGTAGACCAGGCTGGCCTCAAACTCAGAAATCCACCTGCCTCTGCCAAATACTGGGATTAAAGGCGTGCGCCACCACTGCCCGGCTAGGATGATATTTTCAAAGCCACCTCGTGTAGCCAGGTAAGAACCCCAATGGAGCAATAGAAACACCAACCCACCCACAAAACTTTCAACCCAAAATTTATCCTGTCTACAAGAAATGCAGGCATGGGGGATGGAGCAAAGACTGAAGGAATGGCCAACCAATAACTTGAGACTCAATCATGGGCAAGCACCAAACCCTAACACTATTAATGATATTCTGTTATACTTGCAGACAGGACATGTTGTCCTCTGAGAGGCTCATCCAGCAGCTGACTCAGAGAGATACAGACACCCAGTGCCAAACAATGGACAGAGCTTGGGGACTCTTATGGAAGGATAGTGGGCCCCAAGAGGATAGGAACTCCAAAGGAAGACCAACAGAGTCAACTAAACTGGACCCTTGGGGCTCTCAGCATCTGAACCACCAACCAAAGAACATACACAGGCTGGCCCTAGGCCTCTCTGCACATATGTAGCAGATTTGCAGCTTGGTCTTCATGTGGGTCCTGAACAACTGGAGCAGGGGCTATCTCAAAAGCTGCTGCCTGTACATGGAATATGATCTTCTAGATGGGTTGCCTTGTCTGGCCTCGGTTGGTGAGGAAGTGCCTAGCCTCCCAGAGACTTGAAGTGTCAGGATGGGAGGATACCTGGGGTGGGGGTGGGGGAATCCCCACCCACTCAGAGGAAAAGGGGCAGAGGGATGGGGGAAGGATTGTGGGAGGGGGTGACAGGAGGGCAGTAAGTGGATTTAAAGTGAATAAGTAAAAAAATTAAATTTAAAAAATTTTTAAAAAGAAAAAGCTACCATATGACCCAGCTACACTTTTCCTGTGAGAGCACTCTCTGCGTAGAGAAACTAACACAACAGTGTTCACTGCTGTTTATTCACAAGTCTCAATGTTCATTAATAGATAAACAGATAATAAAAATATGGTACCTATATACAATAGAATTTTATTCAACTGTAAAAAAAAATGAATTATGAACCAGTACCCACTGCTGCAGTCTCAGCAAATAAAAGCCAGTTTGAGAGTGCTGGCTGGCACAGGCAATCTTCAGTCCAACTTGGCTCCTTCTCTAAATGCCTATAAAGCTGCAGCGTGAGTGAATTTATGCCTCAAAATAAATATCAGTAGTCACCATCCAGGGGCTTGTCTCCCACTGTCCCTCTGCATCCATCACAGCCACTCACTGATATTCCAGCCACAACTAGCTCACAGCTGGAGCTGGAACTGTATTTACCACTACTCACTCCTCTTAACTGCTGCATTAATTACTTTTCTAATGCTGTGAGAAAACAGCCTGAGGTGGTTTGAATAGGTTTGCCCCACCCCCACCCCCACTGATTCATGTGTTTGAACGCTTGGCCATAGAGAGTGGCACTATTAGGAGGTGTGACCTTATTGGAGGAGGTGTGGCCTTGAAGGAAGTGTGCCACTCTGTAGGTGGGCTTTGAGGCCTCCTATGCTCAGGCTCTGCCCAGTGCAGAAGAGAGGCTCCTCCTTACTGCCTTTAGATCAAGATGTAGAAATCTCAGCTCCTGTAGGGACAGTTCTGATGCTAAGGTCCTGTTCCCCAATTGGCTCTTGATCTATCAGTAAAGAAGCCATGGGCCAATTGCTGAGTGGAAGGGATAGGCGGGACTTCCAGATACCCGGAGGGAAGCAGGCAGCCACAAGGGAGGAGAGACAGAATTGGAGTGCTTCTGAGGGAGAAAAGGTGACCAGTCATGTGAGATCCCGAATGGAGCTGAGGCCTGCGGCCACTCCTACAGGCAGGAGGTTGGGGATGTAACTGAACAACTAAAGTTTAGGTGGGAGGTGCAGAGATAAGAATATTAATAAGAGCCAGGCAGTAGTGGCGCACGCCTTTAATCCCAGCACTTAGGAGACAGAGGCAGGTGCATTTCTGAGTTCGAGGCCAGCCTGGTCTACAGAGTGAGTTCCAGGACAGCCAGGGCTACACAAGAGAAGCTCTGTCTCAAAAACAAAACAAAACAAAAACAAAAACAAAACAAAAAAGAATATTAATAAGGGCATGCTTTTCCAGGTGGGAGATAGTAGTGCCCAGCAATTGTGCTAAAAGGACAAGTTGAAAATGAACAATTGTGTGTGTATGTGTGTCTTTTATCCATGGATTCAAGGGAAGCTGGATGGAGCCAGTAGTGCGCCCGTTTCCAGAGCTTAGCAGGGTAGCAAAGCTACACACAAGCTCCTCCAGCATCTAGTCTGCCTACACAAGGCCATGCTTCCTACCATGATAATAGACTGAACCTCTGAAAGTGTAAGTCAGCCCCAATTAAATGTTTGCCTTGATAAGAATTGCCTTGATCATGGTATCTCTTCACAGCAATGGAAGCCCTAACCAAGACACACCATAACTGAGGAAAATTATAAAAGTATTTGGGCTTATGGCCCTGGAGGGTTGGAGTTCATGATGGTAAAGAGAAGGCATGGTAGCAGGAAGAGCTGACAGCTTACATCTCCAAAAGCAAGTAGGAGGCATAGGGAAAACTAACTCAAGTCTTTTGAAGCCTCAAAGCCGATTATCCCCTCTGGAACACTTCCTCCAGCAAGGCCACATCTCCTAATCCTTCCCAAACAGTTCCAACTGGGTACACCAAGTATCCAAACATATGAGCCAATAGGAGCCATTACTGTGTAAGCCTCCACAGAGCACAACCACCAGCAGCTGTCTCCATGACTGGTGTAGCCCTTATAATCTTAGAGTGAACACTCCACTATTGAAAAACAAACACTGGATAAAGTCCTCAGCAGAGTAAGTGCCAAATTCTTGGGGCTAAACAACTACAACTAGTGGGCTAGATAATGAGTTAAGGGGCAAAGAGCACTTTGTTTTTCCAAAGGACCCAAGTTTGGTTCCCAGCACCCATATCAGGTAGCTTACAACCTCCTGTAACTCTAGCTAAAGGGATCTAATACCCTCTTCTGGCCTCTGAGGACATGTACACATACATGGCATGCATTTACACATACATGTAATACAAAATAAAATAAATAATGAAAGAACTAAGACTAGGAAACCTGGGTGTTAATCCACCAGACAGAAAAACAACTTACCCTGTCCACTAGGAGGCATTACAAAGGAGCACAGTTCTACCAAAGGCAGCACTCAGACAGGAACATTAAAAGGTACTCAGGTGGGTAGGTCTGCCACAACTCTGTAAAGCTGTCTGTCCTTTGGGAAACTGACTCCCTTCCTCAAAGGCAGCATGTGGCCTGTTGGTATCTGGACAAGAGAGCAAGGGTAATCTGACTTGGAAACTCTACTAGGAAGAAGACTATGCCTACGGAAGTCCTCAGCTGAAAGGACACACAAGCTTAATTTAACCAGGCTACTGAGCTAACATTCTTCTCCCCTCAAACTGGGGGTGGAGTCACAATTATCTCACTAAAGTTAAAACTTTAGACAAATATATTCTATTTTCCTACGTGTGTGTGTTTCTTTATTGGTTCTATGTATCTTTTAGATACACAGGACGTGAGAGTATTACATTTGTGTGTGTGCGTGTGTGCACACATGTCATAGCACACTTGTAGAGGGCAGAGGACAACTTGTGGAAGTCAGTTCTTTTCTTCTACCACTAAAAATTCAAAAAAGGTGGATAGGATTTCTGAGGATGGTAACAAATGCTATCCTTTGGCCTCCACATGTACATATACACCACACATGCACAAAAATAGAATATGGAGGGAATAGTCTCACAACAATGTGATATGCTTAATGCTGAAGAACTATACACTCAAAAATACTTGAGTTGCTAAAATTTGGTTTTTGTATATTTCATAATATTTTGGTTTTCCACTGGTTTTTTTTGTTTTGACATAGATCCCATATAGCTCAGGCTAGTCTTAAACTCACTAGCTAAGGATGACTTTAAACTCCTGATTCCCGTCCATTTCCTGAGTACTAGGTGACAAGCATGGGCCACAAAACCCAATTTAGACAGTGCTGGGCTCGATGCATGATAGCAAGCACTCTCCAACCAAGCCGCACCCCTAGTTCCTGTTTTTCATTTTCATGTTGAACTGGTTTATAATAGAGTCTCACTTTATATCCCAGGCTAGCCTCCAATTATATGGCCCAGAGAGAACCTGAACTCTAAATCCTTTGCCTCGGCTTCCTAAGTAGCTGGAATTACACATGTACAGACCATCCCAGGCTCCCTGTCATGTTTCTGAATGGAATAAAATGGCCGGAGTCACGAGTGCACAAGGAGATGCATGTTGAGATTTTCATAAAGCCACACACAATAAACTTGCCTACCCCAGAATCAGTACGAGTACATAAGTAAGCACTGCACTGTGATACCATGGAATCTCTGGTGTCACTAGGCAATAGAAAACTCCTTTAATGCTAGGGATAGCACTCAGGCCCTCCTGTACGCCACTGTGCTATGACTGAACCACCAGCTAACCCTTTTAAGGGTTAATCTTAGTTGTCAACCTGACTATAATAAAACTGGAATCGAAGCTGCTAAATGCTCCTGTAAGGGATTTTCTTGATCAGACTATATGAAGCAGAAAATACCCACCCTAAACACGTGTGGCACTTTCTGATGCCAACCCAAAGGGGCATGGAGGAAAAACTGCTTTCTGCCTGCTTGCCCTCAGTCCTACTGCCAAGCCCATCTTCCTTGCTGCTGAGGCTTTACTTCAAAAATATGAGAACAAACTTCTATGGATTTCAAAGTAAATTAAAATCCTCAGCTTTCATTGAATCTTCCAGGTTTTCAGTGTAGATTCAAACTACCCAAACATTCAGCCTCAGGCTGGAGAGATGGCTCGGCGGTTAAGAGCACTGACTGCTCTTCCAGAGGTCCTGAGTTCAATTCCCACATTACTACATGGTGACTCACAACCATCTGTAATGGGGAATCCGATACCCTCTTCTGGTGTTCATGAAAACAGAGCACTCATATACATAAAATAAATAAATAAATCTTTAAAAAAAAAAAAAAAACTTTATCAAAAGTTTTTAAAAAAAAATTCGGCCTCATGGACAGGGTTGGCTATCCAGATCACACCCTGTAAGACACACTAATAACCCCATATATACATCTTATCAGTCCTATTCATTCAGAGAACACTGACTGATATACCTTCTACTATATCCTCTTTTTTCCTTTGTTTTGTTTGTTTTTGTTGGCTTTTTGGTGGTGACGGTGGTGGTTGAATTTGTTTTGGAAACAGGGTCTCCTGTATCCTACACTGGCCTCAAACTTGCTATATAGCCTCAGAATGATCCTGAGCTCCTGATCCTCCTGCCTCCATTGCCCCAGTGCTGGGATCATACATGTGAGCCATGCATGGTTTTATGCAGTGCTGAGAACTGTATCTGGGGCTTTCAGCATGCTAGGCAAGTACTCTATCAACTGATCGGTATTCATACAGTGAGTAGTAATCAACTGAGCAATATCCTCGGCCCCATGACACTTACGTGACCCCACACACAAGCAGTCACCACTGAAAGCAATGTCCTTATGTGGTACATGTCTGCATACACACACACATATATTCTACAACAAAAGAGCACAAAGCTGAAAAATATCAGAAACAGGTGGGAAAGGGTTAAATCAGCAAATGCATAAAGCTGGGGGGAGCGGCCAAAGAGATCAAGTGGACAAACTAAACCCAAAGGCAACTAACACCCTAAAGGAGTTAGACAAGGGAAGAGTGCCATCTAGCTCCCTCTTGCTGCATCCCACTGTGTTCTAAAGGACTGGGGGAATGTCTACTATTAATACTGACAATATATATTATTAATTATACTCTCTCCTGATTAACACTGACAGCATACCCCTTTGCCTACCATGCCTGTGGCAGGATAGGCAGCATTGTCAAGTAAATAGATACCAGAAAAGACAGTTTTTGCTACCTATAGAGAGAATCTCTTGTGAACTGTACAGAAGCATCATCTCTCAATTAAAAGCTGGTGGTCTATTCCCTGAGGCAGGAAATAGAAGGTGGGACATCTGGCAGAGAGAGGAATGAATTCTGAGATAGAGTTGAGGGCAGGAGGAGATTCACCTGGGACTCTAGGAAAGTCAGATGTGTGATACTTAGGACAGGCAACCACCCATGTGGCACTCATACAATAAATGGGATATATAAGTTACAAGCTACTCAGGAAACAAGCCAAAGCTAATGGCCTAATTGTTTATTCATAAATAATGAAGTCTCAGAGTTATTTCTGAGAGCTGAGTGAGGGTAGAAAAACATGAGGTTATAGCCAATATCAACAGCAAAACTAACCCCACCTCCAGCTTTCACCATCTTACCAAGGCAAGGAAACAATTCTTGCCTCTCTTCTAGATGGTTGCTACCGACAGACAAGTGTGAAGATGCAACCTCCAGCCCTCACATTTAGATTTCAAATGTAAAACTCACAGTGCAATATAAGCCGTGCTTAAAACTTAACAAAGTGACTTTATTCATGACTGCAAGGAAATGGAACTGGTGTAGATGTCCATTAATAAAGAAGTGAACAATAAAAATTAGATAGAGAGTCGGGCAGTGGTGGCGCGCGCCTTTAATCCCAGCACTCAGGAGGCAGAGGCAGGTGGATTTCTGAGTTCGAGGCCAGCCTGGTCTACAGAGTGAGTTCCAGGATAGCCAGGGCTACACAGAGAAACCCTGTCTCAAAAAAACCAAAAAAAAAAAAAAAAAAAAAAAATTAGATGGAGCATAGTGGCAATAGCTTTTAATTCTAGCACTCAGGAGGCTGAAGCACACATATCTCTGTAAGTTTAAGACCAGACTAGTCCACGTAGATGTGGGGCAGTGATCTGTGACAGGAAATCTGACACACGGTTGAACACAGGCGTAAAATCTGGGCAACCCGTGGGATAATCCACAAGGGACCGAAAAACTTTATGCCAATGCTCCCGGGAGGCTTTTGGCTCCAGTCATGGTCACTGTACCACCCCTCCTCAGGTAGAGGTGTGGCCACAGAGCCCCAAGCCATCCCCATGTTAATGAGACACCTAGAGGCTTAGCCATGCCCCTTCCTAGTTACTATATCTGCCTCGCCTCACCCAGAGGGGCGGGGGTACAATTCTATCCAGGCCACTCCACACGATGACAATAAATGTCTTAGAATTATGGACTGTCTCTTCATCAGGACCCGCATGGGAAGCGAGGGATCTGGCCCTCCGTTAAGGAGCTGCGTCTAATCTCTCGCCGAGGGCTTCCCAGCGCTCCCAGACGGTACCCATTCACCCAAGCCTAAGCAGCTAGCCCAGCGCCCCAAGTCACTAAAACCCAGGAATCCCAGCTGCACTCCGGCTAGTCCATCTGCAGCACCCTGGGGTGACTGCAGTGTCCCAGGCTAGAGAACCCATGGAGATGGCTGCCGCATGTTCCCCGAGAATGGCCCCCTCCCCCACCCACGGGCAGGGCCCACAATGGCTTCCCACAGCCCCCACCTGCCCTTTGGACTGTGTGGGAAGATGCGCGTCCACTTCCCTCGTGTCTGCTGTCCCACCCAGAGCCGCAGCGCCCAGAACAGACACGTGGGGCTTCATCCCACCACGCCAGGCATGTTCCCAACACATAGAAAATTTCAGGATAGCCTGGGCTATATAGTAAAACACAGCAATAAGCAAGCAAGCACAAATTGGGGGAGTAAAACACAATGGATTTTACTGAGCTATAAAGAAAAAGGAAACCATGAAATGTGCAAGAGAACTCACTATTGCTCTCAACAGAATTAAGCAAAGTAACTCAAACTCAGACAAAAATCACCTGCCTTGTGTACAGAACCAAATATATTCATATGTATCTTATATATGTATACAATTTAAATGTTTTAAGTGCCTATATAGGATGTAAAATCATCTTATATATGTATACGTATATGTATATATACACATATAATATGTGTATGGCTTAGTGTTGGTAGAAGCTATGAAACTAGACAGGAGATCAGGAGGAAAGAAGCATTAAGGAATCGGGGAGGGCGGGCAATGGGCCACTTGTGCCATGAGATAAGAAAGAAGGTTATGAGGGTAAGGAGGTGTTTCGAGAAGTATTAAAAAGAAGGAATGTACAGCACATGTTCCCACACTACACCCTGGTTCTCATTCCCGGCGGGCTGGCCAGCCATGCACTGGCGGGCAATGGCCAACCTGCTTTCATCTCATGGAGCTCTGACTCAGCTTCATGATCTCTCCATCCAGCTCACTAGGTTCCCACTGGCAGGTCACTACCACGCCAGCCCCATGCTTCAATACCCCCATGGCCTCTGTGGTGCACATTAGGCAAACCCACACTTTGGTACTGTACCTTTCTCTCTTGAACCCAGACAAGCCACCAAGTAAAGGAAAACACAACACAAACTTAGTTCAGAAACAATGATAACTCAGTCTCTGGGTGCATCAACTAAAACCTAATCTTGTAAACCTTATCGAAGTCTGATTCCTCTGGTGGCAAATCCTTGCGGATCTGCCATGATACCAGGAGACTCTACTAGCTACATCTTACCTACTACATGCTGTCCTGTTCCAAAAGGCACCTCTCACTCCTCCTCCTCTCCTTCTCCTCTCCAACCCAGAAGTCTCTCCTACGCACCCAGTGATTGGCTCCTTTATTCATTAGGGGATTGGTTCACAAGAAGTCACGGGTGTAACTCACTCCTTGTCTGAAGTCTCTCAGGAGGGGAGAATTAGCAGAATACCAACAGCCCCAGGGCTATCCACAACAAGAAGGTACATTCAGAACTTGGGGCAATGAGAGAAGAGAGGTGAAAAGAATCAATAAAACAAATTTGGTTTGAAATGTCATAATGAAACTATGTTAATGTAAATTATGCTAATTAAAATTGTTAAACCAAAAATAAATAAATAAATTAAGAACTTAAAGCAAAGCAAAGCAAGCTGGGATGTAGCTCTAGTTAACAGAGCATTTGCTCAGCAATGCACAATGTCCTGAGCTCATCTCCAGCACCACTGCTGAGACACAGGGTTATGGGGCCAGCTGTGTGTACCCTGGGTTGTGAGGGTTCCACCCAGGCTCAAAGGGGTACAGTTGTCCAGATTGCCATGAGTGGACGATTCAGGTTCAAATTCTAGTTAGAGCTGGGTGTGATGGCAAATGCCTATAATTGTATCACTTGGGAGGTTGAGGCAGGAGAATCCTAAGTTCTAGGCCAGTATAGGTTATAGCAAAAGAATCAGGGACCAAAAAAAAAAGGAGGAATGGAGCTGGGAAAATGGTTTAGAAGTTAAGAGCTGCTCTTCCAGAAGACCCAGTGCTCACGTGGCAGCTCACAACCATTGGTAACTCCAATCCCACGAGATCTGGTGCTATCTGATGGATAGCATGAGCACCAGGCACACATCTGGTACACAGATATAAATGCAGGAAACACATAAAATAAATGCTTCTAAAGCACTTATGTGTTTTCTGCATATATATATCTGGAAGATGGCTCAGTTGAAGTGTTTACCTTATAAGCCTACAGACCTGAGTTCCATCCCTACCAGAAATCAAGTGGAAAAGTCAGGCATGACAGCACACTTGTAATCCCAGAAACTTGAGTTCAGGCCTATGAGAGATACTATCTCAAATACAAGGTAGAATGCAGCTGAGGAATGACACCCACCAGGAGTTGTCCTCTGAACTCCATACATGCATGCATACACATCCATTACACACACAACCTAGTGAAAACCCGTGACACGCATATAAGGCCTGAACCTGAGAAGGTAAGGACGGACTGCTGAGAGTTCAAGGCCATCATAGTCTGGCTACATAGTGAATTCTAGGCCCTTATGAGCTATGGAATGAACCCTGTACCAAAAAGAGACATATACATACAGGTATATGCATCTCAACTCAGATACTATGTGATGCGTGTAATTTCATTTCTACCACCTGTAAAAGGAGCACAGGGAATGGAAGTAGCCCTACTTCCTAGCAACTGAAAATGAACAAACAAAAGGTGGTCAGCCTACATGATTGGATACTGCTGAACTGTGAAACAAAATGCTGGCACACACTGCAGCTCAATGAACCAGGAAAACCCCCCGTGTTCATGAAAACAACCATAAATATCACATATATAGCCACGTGTGCCCCTCACTCTTGTAATATCAGCTCTTGGAAAACTGAGGCAGGAAGATTAACCCAGGTTGGAAGCACAGATCATAGTGAATCGAAACCACTTGGAGAAACAATATGTGACCATATCTAAACAAAAGAATTAAAATTAGAATAAAAAAAAAAAAAAAAAAAACGGCAAAAGCAAAAAAATCACTTCAGGTGTGGTTCTGCATGACCTTAATCCCAGCACTCAAAAGATAGAGGCAAGAAGGATCAGGAATTCAAGTAATCCTCAGCTACAGTGATTCAAAGCCACCCTGTGATATGAAATGACAAAAAAAAAAAAAAAAAAAAAAAAGACCAGAGATATTGCATCAGGTAAAGGCACTTGCTTCCGAGCCTGGCAACCTGAATTTGACTCTTGGGACCCAAATACTGAAAAAGGAGAACCAACTCCCGCAAGTTGTCCTTTGACCTACACACAGCCACCACAGCATGCAAGCACACACATTCACACACACACAATACACAATAAATGTATAAAGAGTGCACATGCAGAGATGCATGGGGGGAGGGGGGAGAGAAGAGAGACCTGCACATCTATTTGTATGAACACTCCACATCAGGGAGACCCCTGCAGACAGAAAGGGATTAGCTGCTTGGGGGACGGGGGTTCTGGAGAAGAAGAAAAGGGACCGGAAGTAAGTACTGATGGGAGCAGGATTTCTTAGCTTACTTTGTGGTGGTGGCTGCTGGTGTCGTGTTGAGGAAACAGGGTTGTATATAGTTCAGGCTAAACTTGCGATTTTCCAGCCTCTTCTTGCCAAGTGCTGGGATTACAGGAGTGCACCACCAAGTTTCTCTAGGGTGATGAAAGCCTCTCAAAACTAGACTGAGGTACGAGGTAGTAACCTCACAATACTGTGAATGTGCTAAATGCCACCAGTCTGTGAGTTTGAAACAGTAAATGGTTAATTTTATGTTACATGAATTTTCTTCTTCAACAAAGAAAAGGAAATAAGGGTGCAAACAGGACGTGGACACTCAACAGCCCTCCCGGCCCTCCCCAACTTCCCACACATGGCCCTGGCACACCCGTTCCTGGCTACCTGAATACCGCTTACAGCCTTCACTCACCACATACCCAAACCTGAGCCCACACAGACCACATCAGCTCCCACATGGACTGCACAACACCCCTGAATGTCGAAGCCTATGAGTAGGGTGGGAATGGCACTCCAGTTGCCTAGAAATCCTTCCTGTTTACCAAAGTAGGCTGCCCTTACCCTAAGTATAAACAGTAAGAGTGAAGGACAAAACAGATGTGGCTGGGAATGCAGCTCAGCTGGGAGAGTCTGCACATAGGAAGTGAGGTAATCCTCCTGCCTCAGCTTACTCTTCTAATCTCACCACTTGTAAAACATGGAATGACAAGAATGAGCAACCACACCTGGCTGTGTGTATACACTTGTCATACACAAAGCCTTGGGTTCCATCCCCAGCACCCCACAAACCAGGCATGGTGGTACACACCTGTAATTCTAGCACTGGGGAAGGGGAGGCAATCAAAAATAGTACAGCGTTATCCTCAGCTATATAGGGATTTCAAAACCACCATGGGTTACAGGAGACCTGCTTCCAAGTAAAAGATCCTAACTGGGCAGCCTCTGCTTTGCACCTTGGGACTCTCAATGTTAAGAAAACCCACAACTAGATAAGTCCAGTAGGCACATGAAAGAGCCCAACTCTCACACACAGACAATCACACACTGCAGAACCACAGTGAAACAGAACACCACAGTGGCCCAGGTGTGGTGGAACACAACAGCAACCCCAACACTGGGGAAACTGAGCCAGAAAAATAAGGAGTTTGAGGCTAGCCTGTACTACATAGTGATACTCTGTTAAAAAGAAAAAGGACATGACAGCAGATTGTTTGGAGCCACCAAGTATGGGGTAGTTTCCCCCAATAAGAACCCAAACACTCCAGATAACTCCAGATCCCAGATGGCTGCACAAGTAACAGGTGAATTTATAGCCCAGCATGGACCCCTGGCACAATCCTGGCCCACTATGGCCTGTAGCAGACAGGCATAGTGCATAGTTTCAAGTAAAAACTGTTTGCCCCTAACTAGCCTAAAAGCAAAGATCATCTTCCTAATTTCAGATGGATGGATGGATGGATGATGGATGGATGGACGGACAAAGGTTGGGTGGGTGGATAGATAGATTCTCACTATATGGTCCAAGTTGGCCTGCAGTTCAAAATCTTCCTGTCTTAAAGCTGAGGTTACAGAAGAGCTTTTCTCCCAACCGGAAATGGCCTACTGTGGCTCTCCCTCTCTTCTCCCTTCCCTCTCACCTCTCCCCATCCCCACCACACACCCCCACAACACTGTTGGTCAAGCTGAGGACCCAAATGTCAGTCTCCAGGGCCAAGCAAAGCCTCGTTCCCCACCTACCTCCAAGAGGTTCTACCATCAGCCAACGCTCCTCATCCTGGCTCAAGCATCAACTGCTCTTTCAAAAACCCAGCCACAACACACTGCTCAAATCCAGAGGCTTCATCCACCTTCCCTTGTAAAGGACTGGGTTCCCACTTCCGGGAAGCCCTCCTGGTGTACACGCCCACCTTTTGCACCCTGCATCGCATTATCAGTGATCAAGTCACTGCCTACCAGGCATCAGAGCTCCAGGAATTCCTTTTGTTGAGATCTATATGTGTTGGGATGGGTAAAAGCTTATATTTATGTGTTTGTGTGGTGTGTGTGTGTGTGTACACACATCTGGGTGTAGACGTATATTTGAGGGTCCACATGCATGTTTATGTATTTATGTGTTTGTGTGGTATGTGAATGTGTGTGTGTGTGTGTGTGTGTGTGTGTGTGTGTGTGTGTGTACACCTGGGTGTAGACATATATTTGAGGGTCCACATGCACGTTAGGCATGCCTGTGCATGTGGATACCCAACGTTGATGACAGGAATTATTCTGGATTGTTCCTCCAGTCAGTACCCTGCCTCAGCGCCGAGGCTGGACCACAGGCAGGCCTCCACACTCATCCACCACTTACATGGTTTGGGGTACAACGTATATTTCCACGCTTGTGCAGCAGATGCTCTCGTCCCTGAGACATATTCACCAGCCCCTCCCCTTTGTTTTTGGAAACAAGGTTTCTCCCTGAATCTTAGGCTCTCAGGCTAGACTACCTGAGCAGCTAGTCCCTGGGACCCTCCCGACTTCATACCCACCCTCAGGAGTAAGGTTATAGGCAAATCCAACTTTCTCCACAGGTGTTAGGGATCTGAATCCAGGTCCTCTTACTTGCATGGACTCAGAGCTCCGAGGTTAACAGGAGACACAGAGATGCCAGGGAGTCCTCTCCTCTGCCTGTTGGGGAGATTCCAACAGTCCCCACCATTTTACTTAGGAATCTGAGTCTGAGAAGAGCTCTGCATTGTTACTCAGAAGTCAAGTTGTATTAACAATATTTTCTTGTTTTCTCTATGTCTATGCTCAGGCATCTTGGACTTCAATTATCACATGGGGACAGCCCCTCCCTACCTCCCAGGGCTAACTCATCACTAGACAGTAAACAACCTGTCAGCTTAGAACAGCATTGTCTCATAGAACATCAACCAACTATGTCTAGGGAAGAGAGGAAACAAGGTCTCCCTGTTTAGCCCAGACATTCCCTGAAGTCCAGATCTTCATGCCTCAACCTCCCAGTGCTAGAATTACAGGTACGTACCATCAAGCCTATTACTTCTAACTCTCCTACCTCCCCTTCCCAAGTGCTGGGATTACAGCTCTGCAAAAACAGGGGATAGCCAAGTTCAAATCAGGATTGCCCAGCTTCCATGTCCCAGAAGAAGCCATGGCAAAGGAACGCCCAATAAGGAAACACTACCTCAGGTCTCCTCTTCTTCTATTAAGCCCACTGTTAATATTGAGTGTGGGCTCAACACCCAGCCTCTTTATAAAAGAAGCTGAGTACAGGAGGAAATGTCCAGGACACAAACCCATGTTCTCTTTGCTGAAGGCTCCCCTTTCAAAGGTAGAAGGAGATCCAGAAGAGACTGTAGGCTACCCAAGTCAAGGGAAACAGAGGCTAGAGGCAGACAGAGGGGTGAAGAAACTTTAATAGCCACCCATCAATGTCAGCGGCAGGAATATCTAAACCATGGTAAACCCATTTCTTAGGAGCATCCTGGGGCCGGCCCCTCAGTCCCAGCTTTGGCAATTTTCCAGCCAAGCTCACCACATACAGAGGGAGTGTCTGAGGACACCCCAGTCTCTAGGACCACATCTGTAGAAGATTAAAAATCAAAGGTCTCTGTGGCTAAAAGAGCCCAGGTTTTGAAGCTGAGAAGCCAGCGTCTACCCGCATGTTCCACTGCGGCTCTGTCCCAGTCTGACTGCACTCAGGGCCAGGTGGTAAGCATGTGTCCTCAGATCAGAGAGGTTTTCCTTTCTGACAGCAGCAGCGACTCCTTCACGGCCACCAACAGCCCTGATGAGGGCAGATAACCCTGACCTCGAACTCGTAGCAATATGAGAAGGGTGGCTGAAACCAGGATGGCACTCAACACCCCTGTAGGGGACAGACAGATGGTCAGGAGTGGGACAAGGAGGGTAGAAGCTATCACAGACTAGTAAGTGGAGAGTCTGCTGTGTACTCCCTCCAATAGCCCCAAGCTCCTCACATGGGAAAACCTATCTTACCAGCAGCTGCAATAACCCCATAGGCATTTGCGTTTCGGGATGGGTCCCCAGCAGAGGCAAGTGTGACTCTCCTGAAAGAGGTCTCATTCTCCACGGTCATAGAAGTCCTTGTAGTTGTGGCATTCTCTTCCTGGAATATCTTGTCAGTTTCTGTGTCAGTGTCTGCAATAAGCCCAGGCATCAATAGTTGAGGGGCACCCAAGGCTTAGCAGTATGGTACACAAGGTTTCTGGTGCCCAACTCTTAGAGTTCATTCTGATCTAAGACAGAGTAGAGTTGGTGGGAAATCACTAATCCTGATGATGTGTTGTCCACCACCACAGGGACGAAGGCCTGGGAGGATGCATGTGTTCACATCCTCAAACTAGTCACCCATGGGAAGATAACAAATGTCCTTAAATAACTGCCAGCCCTCCCACCCACACAGGTATACCAAGATCCCAGAGCACAAACCACAGCTGAGCTCATCACTGGAGTCAGGACAGTCTGGGTGGCCATCACAGCGCCACGTGTGTGGGAAACAGACATCATCCAGTATGCAACGCAGCTCGCCCTCCTGACAGGGTGGGCGGCTACAGTTGAGGTTCTTGTCAGAGCCAGCAGAGCAACCACTGATGTTGTCACAGGAGCAAGGAAGGGCAGGCTGGGGTTGGCACTGTCCAGTCTGAGCACATGGCTCAATCCCTGAAACACAGAGTCAATCAGTATGCAGTATGCCAGGCATGGTGGTGCACACCTTTAATCCCAGCACTCGGGAGCCAGAGAAAGCAAATCTCTGAGTTTGAGGCCAGCCTAGTCTACATAGTGAGTTCTAAGACAGCTATCAATATGTAAAGAAAGCCCATCACAAAAAAAAAAAGAGGAAAGCCCAGTGCTCTGGTTGCCTGATCCTCTCTAAATCCTAACGTCCACAAGCAGCAAACTAAACTGAAAGCAGCATCTCATTACTTTAGCTACTTTAATCCTAGCATTCAGGAGGCAAAGGCAGGTAGATGTCTGTGAGTTTGAAGCCAGCCTGATCTATATAGAGAGTTTCAGCCCATGCAGGGATAAATAAAATAAAATTTAAAAAAACAGCTTCTTCGGGGCTGAGTAGATAGCTCAGCGAGTGAGTCCAGTGCTTGTTGTACAAGCATGTGGACTGAGTTTGATCCCCAGTCCCCAGGAAACATCAGGGGCAGCAGGGCACATCGCTAACCACAAGGCTAACAGTACAGACAGCTGGATCCTGGGGGCTCTTGGGCCAGCCAGTCTGGCTAAAACTGGAAGCTCCAATTTTAGTGAAAGATGATCTCAAAAAGTAAGGTGGAGAGCAACAGAGGATAACACCACTGTCAAGCTCCGGCCCTACACACACACACACACACACACACAAACATGCTGGCAAACACTGCTGCACACACTTGTACCCAGACACACACTAAATAAAATAACTCTGTGTAAAGGCTTGCCCTATGTAAAGCCTCTACCTGATACTCCTGTCAATTCCACCTTCCAATACCTAGTCTTCCTCATCATGTTCCTCCTTTACCTGCTCAACCTCCCTACAAACCGGCCTTAGATTCCAAGTCTTTGGTTTTTGTTTTTATTTTTGATTTGAGACAAGGTCTCACTGTGCAGCTCTGTTTGGCCTGGAACTTGCTATATACAACTGCTAGCCTCAAATTTACAGAGACCCACCTGCCAGTGTTTCTGGAGTGCTGGGATTAAAGCAATCGCAGCAGTCTAGACCCATAGACTCCTCCGTGCCCTGCTTACCCAGCCCCACTCAGCCAGCTCTAGAATCACAGCCTTTTCCTAATCCCCTCATCTCCATAACTGGCACCAGTCCAAACATCCATTCTCAACCCCTCTCCAGGAATGGCCACTTACTACACTCTTCCTCGTCACTGCCATCAGAGCAGTCCTGGTCCCCATCGCAGCGCCAGGAGAGGGGCACACAGTAGCCACTGGTAAGACACTGGAAGGTGTCTGTCGGACAGGAGCCAGCTCTAGGGTCTGAGAAATGAACATAAATGAAGCCTTGGGTGGGTGGGATCCAAATCTAGAATATCTTCCAAGAGGATGTCCCAGGGTGCAGAAACAATATTGGTAGCCACCCCCTGCAGAGCCCTGTGTTTGGGGCCCTGGAAGTTCATGAATGCTGCCAGTAGACAGTGCTGCTAGTCTCCAGTCTACTGAAACACTATGACCACACAGAGCTGGTGACAAGAGTCAGGACTCAAACCCAGGTCTTACTGACCCTTGAGACCATTAGGCTCCAAATGGCCAGAGAGTCTACATTGGAGACCACCAAGGTCCATAGTTAACAGGCTGGAGGAAGGGCCATTCCCCAACCTGTTCTGCAAGAGGCTTGTGATCAAGGTCAGTGGGACCTATTCTAATTGGCCTGCTTAGCAAAGGGGAAATTGAGAGCCTGGGTACTAAAGCTGCTCAAAAGCCAGGCATGGTAGTATATGTACGCAGGAGGTTGGAGGCAGAAGGACCTCGAGTTCCAGGCCAGTTAGGGCTACATAGGAAGACCCTGACTTAAAGCATAGTGACCATGCGTAGTCACCAAGACCTATGCCTTATCTCCTAAGTTCTCCCCAAGTTAAAACACTCTGCATGACCTAAACATGTCACTTCTGAACTAGACCCCTAGTACCTAATCTCCACCAGGACAGAACATCAGAGTCCTCTCCAGTTACCCATGGGACCCAGGTCCTCTCACATCTAAGCCTAAATCCCTCGCTTCTCCATCAAACCCCTCTATTCCAGCTCCCTCCCCGTAGTTTATCTAAGAGACTTGACTCACTTTCACCACAGGGCCTTTGCATGTGCCTTCCGCAGTCGAAGGGCCCTTCTTCCACTCTGTATTCAGAGGAAAGGGGAGTCTAGTCCCTTTTGCACATCAAGCAAACATTCTACCACTGAGCTACAGCCCAGCCACAGCCCACCATGTCCTTCCACTCAACAGCTGTGATTCTTCTGTGGCTTTCAGATCTCGGTTTACATCTTGGGCAGTGTCTCATGTACCCCAGGAAGCTCTGCCTCCCACAAATAACAGTCCCTAACTAGTAACATCCATCTTCCTATTGACTGAACACCCTCAGTGAAGGTCAGGGATGTGGCCTCATGATCCTGTCCAGGGCCCGACAGTGTGTGGACAAGTCATGTGAGGGTCCACATTGAGTCCAGATAAAACATAAGCCTTTCCTGGACTCTGAACAGGGAAGCCAGGGCTGTTTACTGATCAAGAGGGGCAGGCAGTGAAGAGACCTGGTATTTGCACCAGCAGGAAGGAAGGAACAGAGACAGGAGGGCGCCTTTTGAGCTTCTCACCTCACACACAGAGCCAGAGTCTCCAAGACCCCTTCCTCCCTGTCCTTATAGTCAAATGCAATCATACTTGCATACCACACAGTCCAGGAGCTCCGGAGAGCTGAGGAACTGAGAACAAGTCCTATGCCTCCGAGCCTAGCCTCCTCTCTATACCTAACAACTCAGTCCTGCCAGTTCAGACCTCCTCTCCCTGACTCTCTAGATTTTCTTGGAATGGGCCCAGAGCAGAGCAGACCCTACCTTATGGGGCAATTAATCAGAAAGGAGTCAGGATGACCCACGATTTCTCCTCCCAGACTATTTCCCCATCTGTAAACGAGGAATACTAAGGCTGGACATAATGCTGCTCAATTGTAACCCCAGCTCCTGGGAAGCTGGGACAAGAGGACTGCTTGGAGCTACAGAGCAGCCAAAAGTGGGAGGAGGGGTACTCTACAGACCCATAAAACAGCCAAATAAAGTGGTCCATACCTATAGTCCCTGTTCTGGGGAGTCTAAGGCAGAAGTTGAAAATCCAGTCTAGCCTGTGTTACACAGTGAGTACCTGTCTCAAAAAAAAAAAAAAAAAAGGGGTACTAGTGCCTGCCTTTAATCCCACTACTTGAGAGGCAGATCCAGGTGGATCTCTGGGAATTCAAGCCCAGCCTGGTCTACATAGCAAGTTGCAGGCAGCCAGAGCTACAAGTGAGACCCTGTCTGAAAAAAATCAAAACATAATAAAAACCCAAAAACAAAAACAAAAACAAAAACCCTTGAAACAGTTAAAAACTATTCTCATATAGAGTGGATCGTCAGTGGTGGCCAGTGGTTACAATCGGGACCTCCTAGTCCTGCCCAGGACAGGTGCCTGACCAAGTTTGGGGCTCACAGGGGAAATACACTCCAGGGCTCTTCCTTCCATTCTCTGAGGCAGGAATCCAAGGAGAAACAGAAGCTCTGGGTGCTGAAAGAACAGTCACAGAACTTCAGGCTCAGGGCTGAGGGTTTCGGGAAGGCATACCTGCTGCAAGAACGTGCCAGGTGACCAGCCCTGCGTGGGAGAGGTCAAACAAAATCAGAAACATAAGCCTTCCAACCCACACTGGACTGAAGGACGGCTTGGAGGTGACTTAGGGACAGCGCAGGAATAAGGGAGGAAGCTGGGCAGAACATAGGGGAAGACACCCACGTGGCGGTACCCTCGGCAAGCACAGAGGGCCGATTCTCTCCACTCTCCCCACGCTCAATCCAAACGCGCGTGCTGGGGGAGTGTCAACGACCGATGGACGGCGCAGCCAATAGTGAGGCGATGCCAGCGCCTGGGGGCGGGACAAAAGCGGTGTAGGAACGGGGGTTCACTCACCCGAGACTTGGACCAGGGTATGGGCTGGAGACGGGGTTGGAGCCGGAGCGGCCTCTAGGCCTGTTCTGAGACCAAAGAGCAGCCGCAGCACCAGGCCCAGGGCCGCTGCCCGCCCAGCTCCGCCCCGCGCCATCCAACCGCTATCCGAACCACTCCGCTCCGGCCGCAGCGGCACACTGTCAGAAGGATGCGCTGATTCTCGCGCTCGCGCACGCGCACGCGCACACAAAGGCAGGGGGCGTGGCACGAGCAAGCCTGGGACCGTAAGTACCAGAATACAGCGGTACTCAGAATTTAGGGCAGCAAAATTTTTTTCCTGGCTTTTTCCTAGCAGCAAAATCTAATGGGTTTGGTGACCTAGGACTGTAACTCCCAGATATTCTACAGGCTGAGGAAGAGGATAACAAGAACAGAGCCAACATAGGCTATTAAAGGAGAGACCCTACCTCAGAATAAAAATCACTGAAACAGGTCAGGAATTCGCGGAATAGTTCAGTAGTAGAGCACTTGCCTAGTAATTAGGAGGCTCTAGGTTTAATCCCCAGTACCATAAAAATAATAACCACATCAAGGGCTATAAATAAACTTAGCAATTTTGACCTAAACTTCGCATGCAGCCAACTGCAAATATCACTGCCCAATGGTCCCAATGAATATGGCAGCCACACCCTGTGGACACTCCCCAGCAGGCCCTCCTCTGTGCCACCTATGGATTTTACAATTTACTTGTTTTAGCTTTATTGTCTTGATTGCCCCCTAGAATGCCAGCTGCAGGCAGGCCAGGAGGTTGGTTTCCTTGGATGAATGGCACATGCAGTGAGGGAATGATGGGATAAACAAACGAGTGAACAGTTACTGGTTTTGAACCTGGACTGACCATCCACTTGGATTCCATCCCAACCTTAACCTCTAGTTCTCAGACTTGAGAGACATTTATTCTAACATGGGGCTAGTAGATTGATACAGGATTAGGAGCCTTGGGTTTTCTCATCCCACTTGCACAGCTGAGTGCATTAAGTCTGCTTATCCAAATGTGGCTAGTGATTTTGTGGTAGTTTCTGCTGGTCTGAGGTAACCCAAACTGGCCTGAAACTGGTGTTCCTCTTGCTTTGGCCTCCTAAGTATTGGGGATATAGTCATGTACCAGCTCAGTTTTTACGTTTTCCATAGTTCTAACTTAAGAATCTGTGACACTACCTGCCAACAAGGCTGGAGACAAGTCACTAACCTTCAAATGGGCAAGTTTCCCAGAATGTAGACCAGACAGCTACATTGAAGTCCAGACTTTCACACAAATGGTGCTGCTTTTAGATGGATGGCCAGTCACTGTAAAATATTAGAGGTTATAACTGCTTTTGGAGTGTACTGTGTAAGTCTCACCAATTTCTGGAGAAGGCAATGGTATTCAGGCACAGAGAGGGGTGCAAACAGAGGTAAATAAGACAGCCCAGGGAAGGGTGGGACACATCCTACTTTTGAGAAACAGGATCTTGGTAGGGTGCCAGGTCCAGCATGGCCTTGGTAGGGACAGAAGGACATGGTTCCTGCCCCTGGGACAAAGCCAACAGGCTTGGGCCTCCAAAAGAACAGAGCTTAAGGCTTGTTTGTATAATAATGTACATATTTTTACATTCCTCCTTCAAGGAATGTCCTCCTGGTTAAAGTTAATGACTCCATGATAATCAGAGACTGCAAGAGTCGTCAGGTAGGAGGCCAAGGTGTGGCTAACGTCTCAGTAGGATCTTGGTGAGAGGTCAGCTCGGAAACTGAGATATTCCACCAGGGTCCCCTCTCCCCTCCGAGCACATGGAAGAAACAGGTTAGAAAGCACACAGGCTGGAAGGGAGGGGCTGATTAGGCCCCTGCTACCTCATTCCCTAAAGACCAATCAATTTAAAAGTCACACTGTTCTGCCAATCACATTGTACCTAAAATCCTATATAAGGTCCCGGAATGGACTCCACGAGGTCGCCCTCCCATCTTGGTATGTAGAGCGACCTCAGCATGCTGATGAATCAATAAATTTCTCTTGCATTTTGCATCAATCCCCGACTCCATGTGTCCATTCGGAGGGTCTTCCGTAAGTTAAGACTCCCCAGAGTCTTAGATTGGGAACAGCCCTTAAGCCTATGGGAAAGAACTCTTAAAACATGGGTTCAAAAATACATAATTTCTCAAAAAATGAGGATGCAATATGAATTATATAAGGAGCTTCACTAATCTAAAGAAAAAAAGCAGTTGTGCTGTGAGCCAACTTGTCAGAAAGATACTAAGGAGATAAAGAGACTTAGGGAATGGTAATCACAGGAGATTCCACCCAACTAAGGTTTTTTGTTTATGCTTACAAAGCAGACAGATTCCTGAGTTCCGGGTCGGCCCGGACAGAGCAAGATTAGGCCCAGGTGTGGTAGAGGGTCTTATGGTCTGTGTTTAACAGAAGCAGGCAGATCCTTGATTTCTTTTGCAATATTAAAAGAAAATGTGTGCTTGCTGTCTCCTAAGAACTAAGGGGCTGGGGTCACAGGATGCTGAGTCATAGGATAATCAAAAGGAAACCCGGAGTAAATGACTGGATGGATATGTAAAATAAAGACTAGGTTTATGATCTGCATGAGCTACTCAGAGAATCTTTTAGAATACCAAAAGAGAACTGCTTAGAGAACTGGCATAAGCAGAACAGATAAGAGAGAGCTGTGTGGAGACCTCCAGAGAGAGCAGAACTTACAAAAAGCACCCTGGAAAGCTGTCCTGAGCAGAACACAGGTTGTCAGCTTGGACCCACCATTTGTTCTCACCTCCCAGACACCCCTTCTCTTAGAGCCCCTCTCCAAGACAAGGCTGAGGCTGGTCCTTGGTGGTGGACGACGGTATCTGGAGCATTGGGTATACCCTGGATTTACAGAGCAATGCAATTCACTTCCCAACCGCCTAGAATTCACCAGTTCCGATGAGCCTAAGAGTTCATTGTCTATCCAAGATGATCTCTCAGAATTGCTCAAGGAACAGCCAAAACAGAGATAAAGAGGTGAGCCCACACATGGAAGCTAACACCTATAATCTCAGAACTTGAATCAGCCTGGGTTATTTAATAAGTTCCAAGTTGGCCTAAGCTAAAATAGGGACCTACCTCAGAAAACAAAAGGACTGGAGATGGCGCTCAGGTGGTAGAGTGCTTGCTTGCCTGGCATACACCAAGCTCTGTGTTCAATCCCCAGCATCCTATAAACCAGGGGTGGGGCACACTAGTAATCCTATTATTATGGGAGCAGAGGCAAAAGGATCTTAAGTCCCAAGGCCATCCTCAAATACACAAAGAACCTGAGGCCAGCTTGGGCTACATGAGACCCTGTCGAGAGAGGGGGGGCGAGGGAGAGGGAGAGGGAGAGGGAGAGAGAGAGAGAGAGGGAAGACAGACTGACCAGCCAGCCAGACTTTAATCCCAGCACTCAGGAGGCAGAGGTAGAAGGATCTCTGAGTTGGGGGCTAATTGAGTTCTAGGATAGCCAGGGCTACACAGAGAAACAGTCTCAAAAAAGCAGAGAAAGGAAAGAAAGGGGGGGGACCCCCTTCCCACACCACTCCTACAGTTTCCTCAGTCAAGGCCACATTGCCTGAGGCCTCTGGTAGCAGCTTCTGCACACTACCACCACTGTTCCTCTTCCTTTTGATCTGCTTTCTAAATCTACCTTGTCCTTTTTCCCCAACCAAAACCCAACCTCCTTAGTGAAGCCTGCAGCTGTAGCATCTCACTTGGAGACACTGACACCTGCTCAGGGCTGTGACCTTTTTGCTCTTGCTCTCAGCTTCCAGCCAGCTCCAGTCTCAACACTCTTATCTCCACCTATCTTTTGATGCCAGTGTTCTGTTAGCCTGAGATAGGTTCTTCAATCTGTAACCTAAAAACTGTCCTCAAACTGGCAATCCTCCTGCCTCAGCCTCCTAAATTCTGAGGTTAGCCATGCACCACCACATTCAATTTAGTGTTTTATTCATGTTTTCCACAGTTCTACCTTCAGAATCCAATGACCTACTTAAGGGCTACAGAGTCATTCCACAGGACAAAAATAATATTCACCTATTAGCTTATTAATACAGAGATTATAGGCATATACCAACAGTACCCACCAAGACCCCATTTAAAAAAAAAAAAAGTGGGCTGGCAAGATGGCTCACGAGTAAAAGTGCTAGCCTCAAAAGGCTGAGATCTAAGTTCCATCCTCAGAGCCCAAAAATGATACACAAAATCTGGCTCAAATCTAATACTACAGCAGGCCAGGCTGGGAGGCACAGACAGCAGCCTCATGCAGACACTCTTGGGCCAGCTAACCTGGAGTACACAGGACACGAAAAGCAGAAGACCCTGCCTCCACGAGTGGAAGGAAGGAGAAAACCGATTCCCAAGGCTGTCCCCTCACCCACACGCGCTGCAGCACGTCTTCATTCACACACCCAACATACACGGTAATAACAGCTCAAACCCCACCAATAAATACCAAGAACAGACAGACTGGAAATAATGTGGCACTCTATGTATTTGTTATAAATTAGGTCACACTCTCCCCAGAGGGAATCCAAGGAGGAAATGCAGTCATGTGTCCCTGGAGACATAGCACGGTAGCCTAGGGCAGGGTCACAGGTATGGCTGGTCTTTGGACAGCTCCCACCTCTTCATGGGAGGAGCAGGTGTCACTGCCTTTTTCTCAGTGGCTGCCACAGCAGAACTACAAGAAAAACAACAAACTCCAGTTAGAGCCAGGCCTACAAAGAACAGTGGGTAAGGATCTTTTGGTTTATTTGTTGTGTTTGTTTTTAATTTTTATTGAAAATAAATTTTCCATACAATATATTCTCTGATACAGTTTCCTCTCTCATTTCCTCCCAGATCTTCCTTACTTCCCAACTCCAAACTCCATGCCTTCTCTCTTTATTAAAAAAAAAATAAAAATCAAACAAACCAGAACAACAACAATCTGTAGACAAATGTACACATAAGTACACACAAAAACCCATACAACACAGTCAGAAAACATAATATACAAGCAAAAGACCTGTAGTAAAACATGCCAAATAAAGCATTATAAGACAAACAGCTCCAAAAATACTACTAAGTTTATTTTGTGTTGGCCTTCTACAGCTGTGCATGGGGACTGTCCTTAAGTCCCACTGAGACTCCACTGGAGAAAACTGATTTTTCCTTTGCAAGCAGTTGTCAAGTTCTAGGTTAAGAATAGGGCTCTGTGTCCAGTTCCCCTCTCATTGCTGGGACCCCACTGTCTTGAGCATGTGCAGACCCTGTGCATGCTTCCACAGTCTCTGTGAGGTTGTGTATATATCAGTCCTGCTCTGCCTGTAAAGCACTGTCTCCTTGGTGTCCTCCATGCCCACTGGCTCTTTCAATCTTTCAGCCTCCTCTTCTGCATAATTCCCTGGGCCCTGATGGGAGGAGTTTGATGAAACAACCCATATAGGACAGAGACTATTCCAAGGTCTCTCAATCTCTGCACTCTAGCTGGCTGTGGGTATCTGTATAGGCAGTGGAGAAGGATCTTATTTGCTACAGTAACTTGATCTTTCTAATCCAAATTTCCCTAGTTTGTAAAAGTAGCCATGCCCACCCCAGATCAAATGTCAAGCTTTCTGGATATGGAGGGCAGAAGGCAGTATCTCTGAATGCCCAAACCCTCCCCATTGAAGCCCCTCAGAGGGTCATCTGATGCCTACTGAGAGCTGGCAGAGCCCGTGAAAAGCCTCAGTTACCCTACCTCGGTCCCAGGCCAAGAACCCAGCCTTGAGTACCTGGAATCCTCCCTTCCTACTTGTACCCAGTATGGACAGACTCCTGAGCAGGGTGCTGGGTGTTAGATCCCACAGGAACCTGGGGCAAACAGCCAACTGAAATGCCTCTGGCCGTAGCAAAGCCAGTGCTGCTGCCAGGTTTCAAGAGTCCTGGCTCCTCAGAACTCCTCCTCAACCCCTGACCTAAAACCTCTGCAATACCTGAAGCTTCACTCCCCTTCTAGCTTCTCTCTGCTATAACCCAGCCACTTCAGCCACACATTCTTTTGGCTCTAGGTTCTAGGTTCTTCTCCCTCTCCTGCTCCCTACTCTTGTCCCTCTCTTTTCTCTTCCTCTCTCACTCTCTACTCCCACTCTCCTCTCAGGGCCCAGCTTATTCTTTCTGTCTGGACCCTTCCAGATGCCTCTGGCTAAATTCTCCCTCAAACCTACACAATAAAGACATCCTCCTCAACCATACCTAAGAGCGGTCACGATCTCATGCTCATTCACTGGTTAACGGGTATCCATTGTTCTTCCTCAGACAGTTGGGTGCCACACAAACACTCCATGGCAAGTGCACGGAGGTACAGTACTGGTGACATAAGGCTAGGCCTTGAGCTGCAGCAGAGTACGGAATGTAAACAGACAATCCCAGCACTTGGTAGGCTAATGCAGTATTTTGAGTTTATGGCCAGACTGGACTACATAGAGAAACCTTATCTAAAAATACGGGGAGTTGAGGGATGGGGTTGAGGGCCAGGGAAGTAGGGGTGTGTGCTTAAGTGGCGTGCACCTATAATCCCAACTACTTAAAGCAGTCTAAAGCAAGCAACTAGATGCCTGAGTCCAGCCAAGGCAAGACAGTAACGGGTATCATTACTATGTAGCTCTTTAGAAGATAAAAACAATGCTAGGCTTGCTGTGATTGCTAGTCTTGGTTGTCAACTTGGCATCTGGAATTAACAAAAACCATAATAGCTGGGCACACCTATGAGGGATTTTTCTTAATTAAATCATTTGAAGTAGGAAGGCCTACTTCTAATCTGAATCTTTGAGGTGGGAAGATAAACCTTTAATCCAGATATTTTTAAGGTGAGAACGATCCACCTTTAATTGGAACCACACCTTCTGCTAGCAGCCTATATAAAAGATATGGAAGGAAGTTATTTCTGCCTGCTTGTTTCCCATTTCCAAGTTTATTCCTGTACTGGCATTAGAGCCCTTCAAGATCCTGGCTATGCTCAAGACCAGCTAAGAATCTGGCCCCATGGACTGAACACTACTGGATTCTTAGACCTTCCATTCATAGGCAGCTACTCCTGGGTTAGCTAGACCACAGCCTGCAAGCCATTCTAATAAATCCCCTTTCTATACACAGAGAAATTCATTCTATAATTCTGTTCCTCTAGAAAACCCTGATTAATGTAAATGCCCTGATTAATGTAATCCCAGCAGAAGTGAATCTCTGTAAATTAGAAGGTCAGCCTCATCTACAGAGTAAATTCCAAGCCATCAAAAAGCCATATGTAGCTATATGGATATGGGAGACTCATTAGAAGAAAAAAAACCCATAGTCTCAAAAAAAAAAAAAAAAAAAAAAAACACTTTAGCCGGGCAGTGGTGGCGCATATCTTTAATCCCAGCACTTGGGAGGCAGAGGCAGGTGGATTTCTGAGTTCGAAGCCAGCCTGGTCTACAGAGTGAGTTCGAGGACAGCTAGGGCTACACAGAGAAACCCTATCTCGAAAAAACCCAAAAATAAAACACTTGAATCAGCAAGTTCAAACAAGCACCATCTGACCCCCCCAAACTGTCAAGGCTACAACACAGAGAGAGCTACAGAGGTTTAGAAACACAGTAAGTCAGAGTGGATGTAAGAACATGTCACTGTGGAAGAGTCCCCAGGGCTCCCACCACCCACTAAAAAACAAAAGCTGCCTCCTAGAAAAAGCAAACATGCTCAGTGCCACAGTGTAGAACCTGAAACCATCAGGTACCTTGACATGCTTTGCACACTCTGGTGCTGGATTCCAGAAAAGCAAAAGGTGACAGGAACAATCAGCATCTTCTATCCTATCTTCTAACAGGTCCTGGCCTTATCACCTCACAGGTGTCACAATGCAAGTCTAATGTCATTGTTTTGTAGATAAAAGAAACAGGCTTAAGAAGGCCGTTGAAGCTGGAGCAGCCAGATACTATGGCATCCACCTTTAATCCTAGTACTCTGGAGAGGCAAATGGGTCTCTGGGAGTTCAAGGCCAGCATGGTCTACATTAACAAATTCAGCACTGTGGTGACAGAGATAGGTGGATCCCTGGACCTGATGGCCATCTAGCCTAGGAGAATTCCAGACCTAACAAAGACTCTGCATGTGCATATACACAAAAGTGTGCACTAGCAGGCTCAGCTGGAGCTACAGATTGAAAGCCAAGAACTCACCAACTGAGCCATCACCTCAGCACCTTTTTTTTTTTTTTTTTTTTTCAAGATTTCTTTTATGTATGTGAGTACACTGTTGCTGTCTTCAGACACACCAGAAGAGGGCATCGGATCCCATTATAGATGGCTGTGAGCCACCACGTGGTTGCTGGGAATTGAACTCAGGACCCTAGAAGAGAAGTCAGTGCTCCTAACCACTGAGCCATCTCTCCAGCCCCACTCAGCATCTTTTAAAAAAATAATAACAACATAAGCCTCATGTGGTGGTGCATGCCTTTAATCCCAGCCCTCAAAAAGGCAGGCAGGGGCAGGCAGGTAGATCTCTGTGAGTTTGACGCCAGCCTAATCTACAGAGTGAGTTCCAGGATTAACAGACTGTTACACAGAGAAACCCTGTCTTAAAAACCAAACAAATAAATAGAGTGTCAAGAGGGTGGGGAGGTGGTCTAGGTGTATTCATTCACGAATGAATGAATGAAGTGTAATGAGGGGTGGGGAGGTGCTATGTGTGTGTTTGTGTGTGTGTAAAGAGGGCACTGGACCCCCCAGAAGCTGGAGTTACCGATGATAAGCCAATCTACATAGGTGCTGAGAACAGAACTCTGTTCCTCTCCAAGAGCATTAAGCAATCCTAATCACTAGGCCATCTCTCCAGCCATTTGTTTGAGACAGGCGCATGTCTTTGGGTATGTGTTTGGTAAGTCTATGTGTACAGGTATGTCTATGTATGTGGGTAATTTGCCTACATGTATATGTGTGTGTACCATTTGCATGCTTGGTACCAGAACAGAGCATCAGATCCTCTGGAACTGGAGCTAAGGACTGTTACGAGCTGCCACATAGGTGCTAGGAATGCTACCCATGTCCTCTGCAAGATCAACAAGTGCTCTTTAATGCTACATATCGCCAGCCCTCTAACCTCATTCTATAAACCAGAATGAGAGCTCTGTAAATAGAGCAGAGGAGGTTGGCTTTAGAGACAGGAAAGGACTGAAGGAAGCAGAGGCCTAACAAAGAGATTGGTCAGTTCAAAGTTACCTTCCTTACAGAGGCTAAACCAGAGGGAACTTCTTTACCATGCCAGGCAAAAACTGGTCTGCCAGGGAACTGACTATGGTCTTCCACCTGGTTTCTTAGAAGGCTACACGCACAACTAAGCTTCACTCAGTGGTTCAGACTTCTATGTAAATGCATATTCTGTCTTAGTCTGCTGGACCTAGGACAGAAACTCATTCCAGACTATGGCCTCCTATGAACTTCATGGAATACTATTGTCACCCCCAATTAAGAAAAGGCACCTGAGGACAGGGACTGAGTAGGTTGTTTTCTTTGGGGTTCCTTTAGGGTTCTTTAATCATCATCATTTTTGGATTAATTTACTGGAGCTGAGGACATGCCATGGCACGAAGTCAACTTGCAGGCACTGAATGAATCTCTGCTTCCCCCACATGGATTCATAAGGTCAATCTCAGATCATCTAGTTTGGCAGCAAGTGCCTTACCCAATAAGTCATCTTACCTTCCCCAACTTGTTTTGAAACCACCCCTAACTGTATCACACAGGCTGGCCTGGAACCTGCAAGCTTCCCACCTCAGCCTGTCTTCACCTCCCACACTGGGATTACAAACACACTACCAGGCCCCTGGCATTTTTTAACCCTGGGTTCTGGGGATCAAACCCAGGTCTCAATGCTTACAAGGCAAGTAGCTTACTAAATAAGTTATATTCTCAGCCGCAACCTCCTGAGTTCAGGGATCACAAGCCTGTCCCACTCACTATCCCCAGCCGATAAAACAGGATTGCGGAAAGCATGTTTCTACTTGCTAGGGAAGAAAAGCCAGGAGCAGTAGACAATGTTGCACATTTCTGGGCAGGGAACATTGAGGATCCTTACCTCTCAGCTGTCTTGCCCGACACCAGGGCCTTTTGTGAGGACATGATGATTGAGGGAGGCACAACTTCCCGGCGGCCATCACGATTACAGTAGTAATTGTCGGACAGCTTGTGACTGGGGCCCACGGGGAGATTAGGAGGTGGCTGGGTCCTGAGGAAAAACAACATTGGCACTGAAACAAGGTGACAGCCCCTCTCACTGCCACAACTCATTACAGGACTAAGGATCTGGAGCTACAATAAATGCTGCAGGCCAGAGTCATGACTTGCTACATTATCACATTATATACCTGGATCTGGGACCAGAAACCAAGCAGTAGTCGCTAATCTATACATACGTAAGTCTTCAAGCTGGTTGAGAAAATATGCTCCACTCCAGTCCCTCTAAGTCTCAAATATGGTTAGATATTGTCTTAGTCAGGATTTCTATTCCTGCACAAACATCATGACCAAGAAGCAAGTTGGGGAGGAAAGGGTTTATTCAACTTATACTTCCACACTGCTGTTCATCACTAAAGGAAGTCAGGACTGGAACTCAAGCAGGTCAGGAAGCAGGAGCTGATGCAGAGGCCATGGAGGGATGTTTCTTACTGGCTTGCTTCCCCTGGCTTGCTCAGCTTGCTCTCTTATAGAACCCAAGACTACCAGCACCACACACAAGGGGCCCTTCCCTCATTACTAATTGAGAAAATGCCTTACAGCTGGATCTCATGGAGGCATTTTCTCAACTGAAGCTCCTTTCTCTGTGATAACTCCAGCTTGTGTCAAGTCGACACACAAAACCAGCCAGTACAGGTATGGAGGACCCTTACTGAAATTCCCAAGACAAGGAAGAGACCTAGACATGCTCCCATCCCCAACACAAAGCGAAGCTTACCAGCAGCCTTCCTTCTACCTTAATGTTCTCATGAAAATCAGGTCAGAGTGCCAAGCTGTGACCACCCCTTATCCAGCAACTGTAGTCTATAACACTAAGGCACAGCCCCAGGTTGCCCAATTGAAGTGCCTTTCCCCCACCCCCAAAGACTAGGTTATGGAACTTCTGAGTTCCCTGTTATCTCAGGAGCCCTTTGAATCACCCTGCTGGGATAAAGGCTTACTACTCAAAGAACACCTTGCCCTGGAAACCTGTCCAAGTTTCTGCCCTTCCTGCCACTCTGTGGTCTGCTGCCAAAACTCCCTGCAGAGGGAAGTGGAGGAGTTATGTGGAACAAAGCTCAGTCTGGCCTTGAGTTAATCCTGAACTTACCCGGAAACCTAAAGCCTTGAAAGTAAACACTGAACTTCAAACAAAAATGGAAAATTCCCAGGGACAAAGGTGATGATCATGAACAGTTGCATTTTATTTGTTTATTCGGCCACATTTCAAATTTGGCCATCAATTTTACCTGGCAATTTTAAGCTCTCCTTAAAAATTTAAAAGCAATTTTATTTTTTAAATAAGAAATAGGGCAGGGCTAGAGAAATGGCTTAGCAGTTAACACTGGCTGCTCTTCCAAAGGACAGGGGTTCTATTTCCAGCACCCCCATGGCACCTCTCAACTGTCTGTCACTCCAGTTCCAGGGTATGATACCCTCACCCAGACATACATGCAGGCAAAACACCATATACACATGAAGTGGAAGCAAGAGAATCAGTTTAAGGTCATTATCAGCAACATAAGTTCCAAGTCAGCAGGACTACATGAAACTGTTTCAAAAATACAAAAAACAAAGGCCAGAGAGTGGCTCGGCCATTAAGAGTGACTGCTATACAATCATAGGGAACAGAGTTTAGATCCCAGTGCAGACATAACAAGCAGAGCATCCCACAAACCCCTGTAACTCCAGTCCCATGGGATACAATGCCCTCTCCTGGCTTCTGTATGCAAATGGGCACATCTTCAGACACATACGCATATAAGTAAATAATTTATATAACATAGTTTATTTAATAATTTGGGGTTTGTTTGTTTTTTTGTTTTGGTTTGGTTTTTTTGAGATAAGATCTCTAGCTGTCCTAGAATTCTATATAGACCAGGCTGCTGGACTCAAATTCACAGAGTTCACCTGCCTCTGCATCCCAGCCCTAGGATTTAAAGGCCTGTACCACTATGACTAGGTTTAAATGTCAGGAGGATCTCTGAGTTGTAGGCCAGCCTGGTCTACAAATGGAATTTCACAGCAGCCAGGGCTACATAAAGAAACCCAGTCTCGACAGGCAGTGGTGGTGCACGCCTTTAATCCCAGCACTCGGGAGGCGGAGGCAGAGGCAGGTGGATTTCTGAGTTCGAGGCCAGCCTGGTCTACAGAGTGAGTTCCAGGATAGCCAGGATTACACAGAGAAACCCTGTCTCAAAAAAACCTAAAAAATTCCTAAAATTAGCTGGAGTACATGCCTTTTAATCCCAGTACTCAGGAAGTACTCAGGAGTGCAAGACTATCCTTGTCTACAAAACAATTTTCAGGATACCAAGGGCTACACAAAGAAACCCTGTCTAAAAAAAAGAATTAAAAAAAAATAAAATGAGACGTATGGCTGGATGGATACTGGGTACACCACTAGAGCACCAGTACTCAAAAGACTGAAGCAGGAGAGGTCCAGAGCTGAGTTTCAGGGCAACCTGAGCAACCAGGGTACTGTCTTTTGAGGAAAAGATTGGAGAATGGAGAGGTGGCACAGTAGGTAGCACTTCTGGAGCAAGCCCAAGTTCAATTCCAAGCACCCATACGGTGGCTAACAACCATCCATAACTCCAGTTCCAGGGGGTCCAACTCCTTCTGGCCTCCCAGATATTGTACGCATGTAGTGCACAGCCATACATGCACATAAAATACACACACACAAAACAAAATGAAAATTAAAAAAAAGAGAAAAAAGTGATGGCCAGCCAGATGGTTCAGCAGATAAAGGTGCTTGCCACCAAGCCTGATGACCTAAATTCAATCTCCAGGACCCAAATGGTGGGAAAACAGAACTATTACCACAAGCTTTCCTCTGACCTACACACATCACACAAAAACACAAACAATAAACCAGTAATATTAAAAAGAAACAAGTTATAAAGTTCTAAAACTACAAACAATATATGAAATTCAGAATTTTCCTGAGGAACATATACACTATGTTCACATATATTCATCTGTTCACAGCAAAGTAAAAAGAACATTTGTGCTGGGCAGTGGTGGCACACGCCTTTAATCCCAGCACTTGGGAGGCAGAGGCAGGCGGATTTCTGAGTTCGAGGCCAGCCTGGTCTACAGAGTGAGTTCCAGGACAGCCAGGGCTACACAGAGAAAAAAACCAAAAAAAAAAAAAAAACAAAAACAAAAAACAAACATTTGTCCAATGCCAAGACCCAGATGAATCACTAGGGGGCGCCTTTGTCCTGAAGAGGTTGGCTCCTGCCTGTATTCCCAGTAAATCAGTGCCCTCCTTTCCCTATAGTTCAAGCTAACCTGGGCTACAAATATTATTAAGTTCCATGCCAACAAAGACTACAATGTAAGATCCTGCCTCTGAACAGGCTTAGTAACATGCCCAGTCAATTCAGAATGTGGAAGGCAAGAGATCAGAGTAAGACCTCCCACAAACAAACAAACAAATAAATAAATAAATAGGTGTTTTAAATGCATGCTGTATTTATCCCTTCCTGACCACATCCACAAAAGAAATAAAGATAATTATGGGGCTGTTGAGATGGCTCACTGGGCAGAGCACTTGTTACCCTTGCACAGAACCAGAATTTGATTCCCACATAGTGGCTCACAATCACTTAAAACTCCAGTTCCAAGGGATCTCATGCTATCTCCTGAACTCACAGGCATCAGGCACATATACATAAATTCATGCAGGCAATACACTTACACATATGAATATAAGTCAATCTAAAATTTTAAGAAAAAAAAAAAAAAGATAGAATAGGAATTTAAGCCGAGGGCTGGGGCTGTAGTTCACTTGATAAAGTGCTTAGCAGGTATGAAGGTGTCCCCGCACCACAAACCTAGCATAGTGGTAGACTCCTGGGATCCCAGCACGTGAAAGACAGAAGCAGGGTCATGAGTGTAAGGTCACACTCCAGCTGCATCACAGTTTTGAAGCCAGACTGGGTGCTATTTCAGATATTCCCCTTGGCATCTGCTGGGTTCTCACACAGGGGCTCATTCTGAACCCAGCAGACCTGGGCTACATATATTAGTGAGTTCCATGCCAACAAGGACTAGGATGTAAGATCAGGTGGGGCCTCCGAGTGCTAAAGCCACCAACCCCACAAACCAAGAACATTCTTGTTTGTATTGGCATCCAAAAGTCTGAGGACATAGCAAAGACTCATCAATATATAAATGTGTTCAAAAATTAAGACTGGCCTCTAAATGACTTTAAGCAATGACGTTTTTGGCCTACATGGGCCTCATTTTCCCTCATCAGTAGCTTAAGAACATAACATTTCATGTGTGTGGTCACAATCAAGACTGCAAATCTACCCAAGATACCAACAAATAATGCAATCTACCTCCTAACTATTCCAAGACAGCCCAATGAAGTTAAAAGTAAATTTCTGCTTTCACAGCACGACAAGAAAGATCTCTGCTCAATTCTCCAAGGAAAGCTCAAGAGAACAACTAATTTAGGGTTGTTTTTTTCATGTTTGTTTTTAGACAGGGGCTTGCCTGGAACTCACCATGTAGATCAAGTAGACCTTGAACTCACAGAAATCAGCCTGCCTGTTTCCTGAGTGCTGGGATTAAGGGTTGTACCACTATGACCAGCCTTGGATTTGGGTTTGGTGGAAGCCTGCTCACCGCTTGGCGATCTCCTGGTATCGCAGCTGCAGCTTCGCCTGCAGGTCTTGCTGTGGGAGGAGAGGAGAGGTCAGACTCTAGAGAACCCCAGGATAGGGTTAGCAAACATTAGTAGCCAGTCAGGATAAGGATACGAGTCCTGAATATGAAGAAATGCAGGGACACAGCCTACAGAACTTTACTGGTAAGTTTTCCAGCCTTTCCAAGATCTAACCTAAAGCCCTTTTTTATCTTCTTTGGATATGGGTCAATATACTAAACATGCTTACCTTAACATTATGGAAATTCTCACTTTCTCTAAAAGATCCACCCACCCAAACAGTTGCCTGCTGAGCTCCAGTGCTAGATACACCTCCTTTCTTGGACCCTAAATTAAAAGGCATAGCTAGCTATCTCCCTCTTGTCCACCTCCAACCTCCCACCTCCTAGGAGCTGCAGAAGTCTACAAGCTTCCCTCTGTTTTCTTCCAAAATCTAAAAACTGGTCCTCGACCTTCCAAAACTTGATTCAAAACAAGATTCAAAGCTTGATACAGGGACGAGGAAACACCATGTCTGAGTGGGACGTAGGAGACAAATGAGGGGAGGAGAGAGGGATAAGAAAGGAGGAGGGGAGGGAGGAAACTAAAGCCAAGGATATCCCAGGAACCCGGCCAAAAACATTTAGGACCTTAACTCTGACTGCCAGAGTCACAAACTCAGGGATCCCGGACTGCCCACAGAACTAAGGAGATGTTAAGAGGGATAGGATTCGAGGGCGTACAGATCCCAAATCCTTCCCGGCCCGAATCGGAACAGCACACGCACCCCAGACGCCCAGTTCCGCAGCTTTTGGATAACGCGAGTAGCGGACGCCATATTCCTTCCGCTGCAAAGGACGCTGGTGACGATTCTGCCCCGAGGGTTCCTAGGTACTGCGTGTAGTCTCGCGAGAGGGAGTGAGGCGTGGTCAGGACGACTATAAAAGGCATCCCCTGCTCACGTGACTCCTCTCCGCCAGATCGCCGCCATCATGGACACGAGTCGCGTGCAGCCCATCAAGCTGGCTAGGGTGAGGAGACTGCGGGTGTTTAGAAGCCTGAATAAAGAGAGAAAGAAGAAAGCGGGACCTGTCGGCTCTAACTGTCCCTTCTTTCATGTAGGTAACCAAAGTGCTGGGCAGGACCGGTTCGCAGGGACAGTGCACGCAGGTGAGCGGATGGGAACATTCCGACCACTTCCTGGGGTCGGAGCGGAGTCCTCCTAAATGCCAGGCTTGTAACTGGATTTGGTGACGTTTAATCCTAACTGCTAGGTTTAGGGAGGATATGACTTTGTAACAAACCTGGATACCTTAGTGAGACTGTCTTTGGAAGCTTTGGTTTTAAAAAGGTGGTGTTGGCAGGAGCTATGTGTCAGTAGTAGACTTGGCTTGGCTTACCGCACAAAGAACCAAAAATTCAGTACTGCAGTCTTACACTAAAGTTAGTAATTTCAGGCATCTAAGGAAGTTCACTGGGAGTTCCAGGCAGGCTTGGGCCACAGAATGAGTAAGATCCAGTCCCGAAAAAAGCTGGGGCACGGTTGGTAGTGTGTTTGCCAAGCATTTAAGGCCTCGGCCCACTACACCGCATAAACCAAGAATGGTAGTGCATGCCTTACATCTCAACTACTCCAGGAGACAGAGACAAGCCTGGACTAAAAAATGCCCTGACCCCTCCGCTGGTTTATACCCAGCTACTTAAGAGACTAAGGTAGGAGGATCCCTAGTTCGGGACCAACCTGAAATAATCTAAGTCGTAGGCATACAGAGGGAGGTGGGGAAGGTGTGTCGTAGGTGGTGGTGTGATTCCAGGATCACAGGATTTCAAGGTCAGACAGGGTTACAGGGACCCTGTCTCAGGAGTGATTTAATGCCTTTGATCTCAGCACAAAGGCTAAGCTGGTGTGAGACTTTAAAGAAAGACACCTATTTTGTGTTCCTTTACCGGGGTTCTCCCAGACTTCAACCATACCTTTAGCAATGTGGATGTGCAGCTTGTCTTCTTAGGCTCTGCTATAAGCCCTTTCATTGTTTCAGGTTTTTGGGGAGGGGGGTGCTTCCACTTTATGTCTGCACTAGTTGATAGTGTCCAAAGAAGGGGGGGGGGGGTCAGATACCCTAAACTGGAATTAGCCAGCTGTGTGGGTGCTGGGAAATGAAGCCTCTGTTAAGGCTGAGCCATCTGGCCAGTCACTGTCCCGGGCTCTTATCTCTTATGTGTTCCCTGGATCCATATTACCTTCCTGTACACTAGTAAGTAGCACTTAACTCTTGTAATGGGCTTGTAGGTGCGAGTGGAATTTATGGATGACACCAGCCGCTCTATCATCCGAAATGTCAAAGGCCCAGTTCGAGAAGGTGATGTGCTCACCCTATTGGAGTCAGAAAGAGAAGCTCGGAGGTTGCGCTGACCTTGCTGCTGGTGGGTAAATAGCAACCCTTGGGAGGGACCACCACTGTCTGGGAGGTGAGGAAGGGCACTCTTATCTAATGCTTGGGTCTGTTTACAGGGTCCTGGATATCCGCCACTTAGCCCATGGAATGACCAGCAACTGTTAAATAAAGCATTTGTATTAATTCTTGTCTAGGAGTTGGTTCCTCCAGCAGCGTCTCAGCTTTGTAAAAACTCTGGTGACCATGCACTCTGCTTTGAAAGCCCTTCGTAGGTGTCTGTTCACGCATGGGGTGGGATGTGTGTTCCTACCTCTTCCATCCACATAAAATACAAATTTAGTAGAAATATTTTTATTAGAAAGGGTGCTTTATGAAGTGAATGGGTTGAAAGATATACCATTACCCAGACTTTGCCTCAACCTTCCCCTCAGCATCCTAACAGGCTAGAGGGAGCATCTTCACAAGGTGCCCAGCTGTGACTCAGAAGCTCAGACAGCAGAGGGGAAGCATCTCCTACACTCCAGATGTAGGTAGCAATTCACAGAAGTTGAGGTCCCTCATTTGTCACTGCATCTCTTTGCAGTGTGGCTGTGGGAGACCCTGGAGGTGACTGTCCCTAGAATAAAGAAAGGGGTCCTGTAGGCAAAAGCTAGTTTCAGAACCATGGGGTGGGGAGGTGCTTAAGGACATGCAAGTAGGAACCGTTTCATTTCCAAGCTTCCTAGGCTGAATCCATGTTAGAAGTGTAGGAGGAGTCGGTCACAAAAATGGCAAGGATAAACCTAGTACTTGCTGTCCAGTGCCCTACATACTAGGTGTGCTCTCCCAAGCATGCTTGGCTGCTGAGGCAAACTTTAACCAAGCATCCAGGCTTGGATCTCTGGGATATAATAGTTTGTACCACTTTTGGTAGTTGGGGTATGCCTTTTATGGGTTTTATCCTAGCTTGGTTTGTTTCCTAACCTGAAGGTGTATTTACCTCCAGTTTTGATAGTTAAGCAACAAATAGCTGGGATAAGTGAAGCTTACCAACCATCTGTGATACAGGGGACCCAACACTGACCACCCCCGCAAAAAAATCAGTATCAGTATTTGAGGCTTGCATGAAGTGGCTGACCTCTTTGGCAGTTTCTCCATCTTTGGTCTTTAAGAAGAAGCTTCTGAAGATACTTAACAGCTTTGTTTCTTGAGGACTATGCTTACCTGGGAGTCATGGTGATCTGATGTCAGGTGGGCATGGAGCAGTGCAGCCACCTCATCCTGTTCAGCCTCAAGTGCAATGGCCAGGGCACTTGTGCCCTCCTGAGAAATAATAGGACATTCAGTCCCTGGGCTACAGAGGCATACACCACCACTACTCCAGGCAGGTGCTAGTGGCTCACATTGTCTAAGATGGTTAGGTCACAACCTGGCTGGGCCAACAACAACTGAACTGTATCAAGGCGTCCATACTCGCTGGCACACATCAATGCTGTAGCCCCATCAGCATCCTGTATGTTGACATCAGCCCCACATTCCAGCAAGGCAGCTACCATGTCCTGGTGGCCATGGCTGATGGCCAGCATGAGGGCTGTCTGTCCAGTCTGGGAAATGAGGAAAAGAGAGGTCTGAAGTATTTCAAAAGAAAGTGACACCACCTTACCCACCCATCAGGACTGGGAGTGTCTATGCACCTGGCTAGCCTTAGCATTGACATCACCCATGCTGAAAAGTCTCTGGACCACAGCCATGTCTTCCTCCTCCTGTCCTACAGAAGTGAGTGCAGCCAACATGAGTGCAGAATAGCCAGCTCTATTCTGGTGATTGACATCACAGACCCCTGGGAAGAAGAAAGGTCAGTCACTTCATGTAAGCCTCAAATACTGATCTGTATGGGGGGGGGGGGGACAGTGTTGGGTCTCCCGAATCATATGGTGGGTAAGCATCTCTTATCCCAGGCTGACCACAGATAAGGATAGGCCATGAACTTGTACTGCTTCCAGCCCCCCAGCACTGAGACTGCTGGGCAAGAACTCTACCAGTTGATGGGACTACATCCCTTGTCCCTCAGCCAATTGCATAAAAGACCTGAGTGTTCCCTACCTATCAGCTAGATTGGCAGCCAGTAAGATCCTACAGCTTCTACCACCCATAGCTCCAGAAATACACCACTGGCTTACATTGTACTCTTGCAATGCAAGTGTTCTTTCCTGTGTCTCTGTCCCTCTTTCTTTTATTTGCTAATTATCTCTCCTCAGGTCCACTCATGAATGCTTTCCAAGAACAAGGACACAGACTTAAACACTGGAGAATTTGCCAGATGAGCAATCCCAGCACTTAAAAGATAGAGGCTTGTCCACAAGTTCAAAGCCAGCCTGAGCTATATAGTTCCAGGTCTACATAGTAAGCCTTATCTCAAAAACTAAGGTAAAATTAAAAAAAAAAAAAATTTAACTTGGCCAGGTGATGGTAGCACACACCTTTAATCCCAGCATTTAGAAGGAAGAGGCAGGCAGATCTCTTGAGTCCAAATCTAGCCTAGTCTACAGAGCACATTCCAGAGCAGCCAGGGGTGAACAACCAGTGAGACTGTCTAAAAAAAAAAAAATGCCATGCTGATGTGAAGGCGAAATGGGACTAGCAACTGAACAACTAGAGGATTAAAGGTCCCAACAAAGAGAATAATGAAGTTAGTAACAGGATAGTGGTTGGTACCCTCTGTTCTTTCGTAAGCAAAACAATTGAGTGATCACTCTAGAACCGTGAGTGTACGAACTAGATTTGATAGTTATGAATAGCAATGTGAGTATTTGCCTCAGTGGGGGATTAAGATGAGGCAGAGTTAACAAGCAGGAGGCAGGTGAACAGTACTCCAGCTTGATGATAGTCAGAAATCTAACCTAACCAATGAGCAACACACATACACACCCAGGAGATAGACAGTGGAGCCCCAAAACTCAGCAAACAGTAAGGCATAGGTATATGTCTTTAATCCCAGCAGAGACAAGTGGGTCTTTTGTTAGTTTCAGGCTAGCCAGAGCTACATAGACCCTGTCTCAGAGGAAAAACAAATGTCAAGGCCTAAAGATTGAAGAATATAATATACCAGGGGAGGCGCTAAATTGAGGTCTCTGGTCTCAAAGCTGGGTGTTACTGTGGGGGCTGGGGAACTAACTCAGAACAGCTAAAGATACAGTGATATCAAAAGGCCTTTACACCCCTATAATTTCAGTATTTGGAAGGCAGAAGCAACAAGGTCACAAATTCAAGACCAGGCAGCAGCTAGATAGCAAGGCCTTATGCCTGGGTGCACAGAGGGGTTAGAACTCTACTGCAGGCCTGAGGAGCAGACTTGGATCCCAGCACCCACATAAACATTGATCACCATAGCATGTGTCTGTAACTCCATGGCCGGGGAGATGGAAACAGGTAGGACTTGCTAGCTAAACAGCTCCAGGTTCAATAGGAACAAGTTTCAGAAAACAAAGTAGGAAATAGAGGAAAACACCCAATGCTGACTTCTGGACAAGTGAACAGCGATCCATCCACCAAGAATAGCTTGAGAAAGGCTCAATGGGACCCTCTCCCACTCATCTGTGCCCCTCAGTGACCCCAACCTTCACCTGCCTTGGCCCTCTTCTCTACAACTCTGACCTGTATCCAGTAGCAGGCTGGAAATGGCCAGATTCCCATGAGACACGCTGTAATGCAGAGCTGTGTTTCCGTTGCCATCAGCCAGGTTCACCACATGAGCCAGCAGCTCAGGCCCCAGGCTTTTCACCCCTCGAAGCACCCCAGCCACAGGCTCAGCCTGAGAGCGTTTTTGGCTGGACACTCGAAACCACTCCTGGGCCACAAGGCGTGCTGCACTCTGGCAGAACCAGGACAAAGAATGCATTAATGCTGAGAAAAGATGGGAAGGGCCAGAAAAAGTGTGTGTGGAAGACCCCTTTGGTGACCCTAGTAAGCAAGGGAGGCCAATGCTTTCTAAGCAGGATGTCAAGAAACCAGGTGGAGAGCTGGGACTTCAGTGAAGTTCATATGCTCAGGAAAATAAGACTTAACATTATGAGGGAAAAGGAGTGGGTGCCCACTTGCTCTTGAAGTGGGTCTGGGGCTCTGTTTACCTAAGGCTGTGGTTGGGCAGTCCAAGAAAAGGTCACAGCTCTCTTTGGGGTGGGGTATCTCTTTGTAGAGGTTAGATCAAGGAACATCTTTCTAGTGAAAGGGGACCAAACTTGGTACTCCTGCTCTAGAAAACCATGCATTCTGTTGAGGAGTAGAAGTTGGGCCACACTCACGCCATCTCTGCTGGTGACTCCACGGGGCCGGATCAGCTGCTGATTCAGAGCAATGCAAGCCTCCCTCAAACGGGGGTTCAGTTCACACCTGCCAGGGAGGCCAGTCTGGACTCAGGATCCTGGACAACTATGACCAGGAGGAAAAAATAGGGCATCCACACTCCAAACCTTTAGAGAAAACTCACCTCCCTTCTCTCCCTGCCTTCAGCTCTGGATGTGTCTCAAGCTCACAGTCCCCGGCATCTTGGTCATTGTGGGGGCCAGGAGTTCCAGCATCAGATCCCCCACTGCTCTCATCTCCTGACCCAGAAGAGCTACTCCTGGGGAGTTCAGCAACACCATCGTCATCATCGCTGTTGCTGGCATCCTCACTGGAGGAGCTCTCATACCTAAGAACAGGGTGAGAGGCCCTGTGGGCTCATTCAAGCATGTTGGGTGAGAGTGGAATTGTAAAGATGAGTACATTGAGGACGATAAGAGCCACTTTATGAGCAGAGGGGCAGAGCTGGGATTAATAGCCTGTGCCCCTGTGGCTGCTATGGAAAGAAAGGGGAGAAAGCGCTCACTCTCCGTTGAGGACCCCAACGAACTGCAGGCTCTTGGGTCCTTGACTGGATTGTGCACCTGGAGTACCATCTTTCTTCTTCATGATGGATTTGAGGATGCCTGGCAGGGAATCACATGAGGGCACTGAGTTTGACTTCAGCAACCTGGCAGCCCAAGGTTCAACCAGTAGTGGAGACTCACCAGCAGGGGCCATCTCCACGTCTCCAGCCGTGGGTCTGGATTGGTTCTCCACTGGGAGCTCTGTCTGTGTGATTTTCTCAATGCAACCCAATGTGGTCTGGGTAGCAACCTCACGAGACTGAAGCCTGGGCACTGCAGCCTCGTGGGCCTCCTCCAACTCCCTCAATCGGCCCCGCAAGAGTTCGTTCACCCCTCGCTGATGCTCTAAGCTGGTGCGGAGCAGTTCCAGCTCACGCTCTGCAGCCTCGGGCAACCCTAGCAGCTCCTCAGTCACCCACGTGTCCACCTCAACGGTCTCAGGGACCACCTCCACTCCAGCCTCTCCTGTCTCGGGTACTGCCTGGGCATCCACCTCTCGGGTCTCAGGCACGACTTCGGTGCCCGCCTCCCGGGTCCGGGGTTCCCCATCGGGTGTCCTAGACGCCGGGTCGAGCACCTGCAGCGCTCCTTCGCTGCGCCTGGCAGCCAACCCGTCGGGATCGTCAGCCCGGGGACTAGCCCTGGAGCGGACTCCGCGATCCGAGGTGGCCAGACGCTCGGTGAGGCGTCGAAGCTGGGTGAGCTTGTCTGGGCGCACCTCGATCTCTACTTCTTGCTCTGGCTGCACGCGCCCGGCCAGTAGCCGCGCCTTCTCGGCGCGCAGCGCGCGCACCTGCTCCTGCAGCTCGGGCAGAGCGCGCGCCTGGTCCTCGAGCTCACGCAGGCGCCGTAGCGCCGCGGCCATCTGCTCCCTCACCAGCTGCAACTGGGCAGGGCCCGGTGAAGCAAGGGCGGGATTGGGGGCGGGGCTGCTGCGGCCCGACCCGCGGGGGCTGCGCGTGACCGCACGGGCCGGGCTGAGCGCGCGCTCTCGAGCCTGCGCCTGCTCCAGTCGTCGGCTGGTCTCCAAGAGCGTGTGCTCGACGCGCGAATTGCGCGAAAAGGAGCGCGGCGACAACGGAGGTAGCGAGAGCCCGGGGAACGCTCCGGGAGAGAGTGCACCCGAGGCTCCACCGTCATCACTGGCCAGAGATTCGCTGGAGGTCCACGCTCCTGGACTCCGCGCTCCCGCGAGGCCCGTTCGGGACGCGCGCGGCCGGCGTGCGGGCGGGGGTCCTGGAGCTCGACGAGAGGCAGGACCACGCTCGATTTCCTCCACATACTTGAGGAAGTCCAGGTCCAGGTGGAAGCCATAGGGCGTCTCCACAGAGTAGGGAGAGCTAGGGCTGCGGGCACTCTCAGTGGGGCCTGGGTACAAGGGAGGGCCGCCCAGGTCTGTGGTATAACAGGGGCGAGGAGAGGGAAGAGAGATCAAACCAAGAAGCTCCCAAAGAGAGTGAACAAATGTGTTTCCTGCTCCCTTGCCCCTGCGATGCACCTGTACCGCTGCAAGGGCTCAAGACTACACCCGAGGCTTGCAGGTGTACCTGCACACGATGGGCATGCAACCATGTTTAAGCACCCACTATGTGACAAATACTTATAAACTTGGTACACTATAATAAGGAAGACAATATCCAGGCCCCTTGTTAGCTTAGTCACAATCATTTCAAATGATTTTCAAGGCACTAATACATGGTGAATTACAGAACCACTGCAGGAGCCTTTCATAATAAAGAGGAAGCAGCTGCAAGGACAGAAGGTTCCAAGAAGAAAAACGGCCCATGGAAGACAGCAGAGGGGAAAGAGTGCTGAAGAGTGACAGATGGATGGAAGTCAGTGTCTCCAGAATGGTGAATGAAGGGACGAGGGGAAGAACTAAAAAAGAGAGGCAGAGGGCATACTGTGGGGGTCTCCTAGGCAACCATGGGGAGTTGGGACATTAATTATGGGGGCTGTCATGAGTGAGTTTTAAACAGAACCATTACACTGGCTACTAATGCTTTTGGAAAAGGCCATGTGGCTACTGTGTTAATAAAAATAAAAGGGAATTGCTGAGCCATATCATATATACAAGCACCCAATGTGGATCTGTGTAAATACATTTACCTCATTTTGTACACTCACCAGGAAGGTTCTGATTCAGGACAAACTTGGCCATGTTTCCTGGAGTAGCCACCAGACAGCCTGAAAAATGTCCCCCAGAAAAGTAAGTGTGTAAATCCAATCCTGCCCCTTGGTTTGAACCTGATGCTAGCTACACCACCACTGAAACTTTGAGCAAACAGACCGAAGAGTGTTTTTTTCCACCTCACCCATCCCCCCCAGGCTCTCTCCTCCTGCCTTTAGGAACCTTGGACTACTCTGCCACAGATGGATCCCAAGTGCTCTACCACTTTTGTTTTTGAGACAAAATATTGCTATGTGGCTAATACTGGCCTCCAAATCATAATCCTGCCTGAGCCTCCCCAGTTCTGGGATGACAAGTGTGTGCCACCATATTTAACTGAAATTTGAAGTTTATGAAGTATGAACACCCAAGTTGCAAAGCTAGGAAGGAGGAATCAGGAAAGACATCAAGCAGAGAAAAATAACAAAGCAGGAAGTGCTCCAGACTTTGGAAACTGAGACTAGAGTATCACAATTAAGAGCCAGGCACAGTAGTGACTCCTTTAATACCGGCACTTAGAAGATGCATCTCTGAGTCTGAGGCCAGCCTGGTCTCCAGGGTGAGTTTCAGGACATTCAGAACTACATAGTAAGACACTGTCTTGAAGAAAAGAAAAAAAAAAAAAAGATGGGAGAGGGGCTGGAGAGATGGCTCAGGGGTTAAGAGCACTGACTGCTCTTCGAGAGGTTCTGAGTTCAATTCCCAGCAACCACATGGTGGCTCACAACCATCTGTAATGGGATCCGATGCCCTCTTCTGGTGTGTCTGAAGACAGCTACAGTGTACTCACATAAATAATTCTTTATTAAAAAAAAAAAAAAAAGTACAAGATAAGCCTAGGCAACTTAGACAGATCCTGTCTCAAAAAGTGGAAACAGAGCTGAGGATATAGTTCAATGGTCAAATGCTCACCTGTCATTCTCCAGGTTTAACCCCCATTTTTCTTAGGAGAAATGGTAAGAAGATTTAATTTCATATTAGAATTTTAACCAAGGCTACTTGCAAAACCCCTGTAGGAAGAATGGATGGATGGAAAGTAAGTCTGGATAAGTCTCAGGGATGCAGTGGTTGAATATCTGTCTCTCTGGAATGACTCTACTACAGAGACTTCATAATGGAAACATGAGCGCCAAAGGAGGCAAAGCTGTAACTATACTATACATGAGGAACTCAGTGAGTGTAACTCCTCAGATGACATAATGGAGGCTAAGAAAATGAGGTTCTAGAACTGGAGATTTGGCTCATTGGTATAGCACTTGCCTAATATATACAAGGGCATGAATCTGATCTGGAGCAGCACAAAAAAAAGTAAACGAATCCTGAGCTGGAGATGTAGTTCACTTGGTAGAACGCATGAAGCCCTTGGTTACTGACTAGTGATGAACACCTATCACTCCAACACTCAAGAGGTAGAAGCAGGAGATCGGGAATTCAAAATCATCTTCAGTTACATAAAATATGAAGCCAGTCTGGGATACAGAAGACCCTACCTCAGAAAAGTAGGTTGGAGAGATGGCTCAGCAGTTGAGAGCACTTGCTATTCTTGCAAAGGACCCAGGTTCAGTTCCCAGCACCCACACTGGACAGCTCACAACCACCTATAATTCCAGTTCCAGGGGATCTAAACAGTCTTCTAGCCACGAGGACACTTGTAAGCTCATGGTCCACATACATACACTCAGATCATTCACATATAATAATAAAAAAAAATTAAGAAGGGGCTGAAGAGTTGAGTGATTTTTACTCTTCCAGAGGACCCAAGTTTGGTTGCCAGCACTCACACAGTGGCTCACAACTTCCTATAACTCCAGTTCCAGTGGATCCAATGCCCTCTTCTGGCCTCCTCAGGCACCAGTTACACACGTGGAGTGCATACATAAGTGTAAGCAAACACTCATATGCATAAAATAACTTTTTTAAGGAAGGAAGGAATAGAGAAGAAAAAAGAAAGAAAGCCAGGTATACACACTATAAGCCTTCCACTCAGGAGGCTAAGATAGGAAGAGAGATCAGTCTGGGCTAGAAGCAAGGCTAAGTTGTATACTGAAAAGCGATTTCAGAAAGAGGAAGAGCAGGAAGCGTGAGGAGGAACGAAATCACATGTAATAGGATAGTTAAGATCAAGCATTAAATCCAGACCTTTAATCCCAGCACTCAGAAGCAGAAGCTGGAGGATATCTGTGAGTTCTCAGACTACCAGAGGTACCTAAAGAGACCCTGCCTCAAAAAACAGAAACAGTATAGGATAGGGACAGGGATGTAGTGTCAGGCACTGAACTGATGTAGCATGCATAAAGACCTGCACGCAATCCTCAATGCCCAGAATCCCCATATACATGCAAAAATGGACAAAAAGGGAATGATGAGAGGCTGGGACTTTGGAGCCCACATGAAAAGCCTTCAGGGAGCAGAAAGTGGCACAAACTGATTATCTACTATATACTCTCCTTGAGTAGCCCCCATAGAATTCTGCACCATGGATTATTGTTGACAATGTGAAAAACCTTTCAAGTTAGATTCTGTTCTCTTTCTAGGGACCCCTTGTTTGTAGTGACCAGTTAAGCCCTTGCCTGTCTAGCTTTACACCAAGCAGACCCAACCCATCTTCTTGCTAACCAACCCTCTGCTCCAAACAACTAAACAACTCTTTCCTGCTTCTTGCATTCTGTATGGCCATCTGAGTGCAGACATTAGCATGACTAACAATCACCCTCTCCACTGCTGGGAGAATCCCCTTCTACTCTCTGAGACCCCTTCTCCAAACTTCCCCCTGTCCAACCTAAGGCTCTGAAATCTTCCTCCCCACCCCAAGCAGCTGTTTCCTGTCCTCTCACACCGGCTACAAGGGGCAGGACAGCAGGTCACCATGGAGGACAGCCAGTCCCTCTCAAGGCTTGTTTTCAGGAAATTGCCAGGGAAGAACTGGGCTTTGGGGAAAGCCAGGACCAGGGCTCAGGGTCTGAAACTGCCTTTCACACAGCTGGAGTGTGATCCTGTGCAGCCTGCCCCCTCCTCTAGAAACCTGGTCAAATCCAAATCCAAGGCAGAGGGACAGAGAAAGCAGCCCCAGGCCATTTTTAAGACTGGAACATCCAGGCCCAAAGACTGAACTGAGGCATGGGGTGTGGATTACTTAGAGTGGCAAATAACAGTAAGATTACTGTTTGCTTTTAATTTGGGTGATTTGGGGCATTTTAAAATTTGTGTCTGTGTGTGGGTATTTTGCCCATGGAAGCCAAAAGCTGTAGATCCCCTGGAGCTCGAGTCACAGGTGTGAGCTGCCCAAGATCACTGCTGGGAATCAAAAGACAAGAGTGGTACTCAATCTTAAGCACTGAGTCATCTTTCCAGCACATTTGTTTTGTTTTGAGACAGGATCTCAGGAAGCCTAGGCTGGCTTCCAACTCCTTCCGCAGTTGACAGTGAACTCAACTCCCCTACCTCCAACTCCTAAAGTGCTGGGATGACCAGAGTACTTTACCACACCTGGTTTGTGCAGTACTGGAGCTGGAACACAAGGCTTTCATGCACACAAAGCAAATACTGTAATAACCGAGCTACTGCCAGGGCCTCATTTTTTCCTTTTACATATGGGTCAGCTTCTTTTTGTTCTGTTTTGTTTGTGTTTGAGACAAAGTCTCAATATGTATCTAGACCAGGCTGGCCTTGAACTCACAGAACTTGTTCTGTCTCTCCCTGCTGAGTGCTGCCCTGTTTGCTTTTTGTTTTATTTTATGTATTTGTTAAGGGGGTCTCACTATGCAGAGCTAGCAGGCCTGGAATTCACTACGTAAATCAGGATGGCCTCTAGCAGAGATTCCCCTGCCTCTGCTTCTGGAATGCTGGGATTTCAGGCATGTACCACCACGCCCAAATGAATACTTTTTCTTTTTTTTCATTTGCCCTCAGCCCCACTGACACATGCTAGGTGAGTTCTGAGCTGCATCACTAACCCTTTTTTAATTTTTTTTTTTACACTTTGTTTTATGAAGGAGGTGGGTGGGTGGATGCAAGGATGCCATGGGGTGAGAGTGGAGGTCAGAGAGCAGCTCTGTGGAGTCAGTTCTCTCTTTGCGCCACGTAGATCCCAGAGATCCAACTAAGGATGTTATTGCCCTTTACTGGCCGATCCATCTCGTTGACCCCTAATTCCCTTTACTAAATTGCTCAAACAGGCGTTGAATTCACTCCGTAGCCTAAGGCAAGCCTTGAACTCTCTCTGCAGCTCTCAGACAGGCCTTCAACTTTCAATCCTTCTACCTGGACCTTTCAGATAACTAGGACTATAGGTGCTTTTGGAAAGATTCCCTCCCCTTGAAACTCCAGGGAACCTAGGCCACTTATCACCCTCCCAGCTCGCAGCTGTCAGTTCCCGTCTTGGGAGTGGGGGGGGGGGGGGGCAAGCCAACACCTAGATTGCTACATAAGCCAAAGCCTCCCGGAGTGGGGCGTGTAGCTGCCCTCATCTCTCCCACACTGCCTGGCTGTCAAAGCTAAATCCGGATCCCCTGCCTGAGACCCCCTCATTAGGCCGTCAGCGCTGAAGCCACACGCCCCCACACCCGGCCCTGGGACTATTTCGGGACACAGAGCTGTGATCAGGAAACCTGAAGGATAGGGCACAGAGCATGCAGTACGCACCCGGGGTCCTGAAGAAGTTATGTCTTACTGATATAAGGCTCTAGGAGGTGGAAGCCACTTAATGTTGGGACGGGATTCTCAGACTCAAGATGGGGGGGAGGGAGGTAGATGATGGTAAGACAGGGGGTCCTTAAGTCATCACACACACACACACACACACACACACACACACACACACACACACACACACACACACACACACCCCTCCCCAAACATACACAACCAGGTCAGCTTCAAAAAGACAGGGTAGTTTCCTACAGGAAAAGCTGCTGGGCGGTTCCATCCGCTACTATTGTCTGTAGGTCCGGGGGGCCATCCGTCCCTCCCTCTAACACCGTTTCCGTACCATCCGCCCACTCCACCCCACTGCAAGAAGCCCATTCCCAAGTCTCGAAGCCAACTCTGGGGAAGGGTTCCATAAGTATCTGGGAGACTGCGGTGCGCACAAGCTCCTCCGGTTAGGTCCTGGATGGCCATGTGGTGGCGATCTGCTCAATCTAGGATCCCCCTCCCCAGTCGGCTTTAAACCACCTGAGGCTCCCAATGTCCGAATGGTCACCATTACAGGACACAGCGCCCACCCCGTCTCAACGCACAGAACCCATAGAAGGGGGCTAAAAGCGCCACACCCCTCCCGGACACTAGTGTCCTCAGTTTCCCCTCTAGGACCCGCGTGGGTGACTTTACCTGAATGCGAAGCCCCGGCCGCGCCCGCACCGCACCCGAGCCCGCCCCCTCGAAGCTCGGGACGGGTTATCAAGGCTTTCACCCCTAACTGACGTCTTTTTCAGCCAACCAGAACTCGAATCTAACCGAACTATCCAATTGTAAGACAGAGTGAGCCATCTGGGCGGGGGCGGGGGTTGGGACGCGACTGAGGGCGGGCTTCAGTAGGGATCTGGGAAGATGAGAGCAGTGGAGTAGGATGCTGCCTAGCCAGCTACCACTAAATCCTACATGGTCCAGGAGTCAGAAGGTGAGGTTTCATTCACAGGACAGTAGGGGGCTACAGGAGAAATCTAAGCAAACTATTCCAATGGGATTTATGTAACGAGTTTAATTCCTACTGTCTTATTGAAGTCCTAAGAGCCTGGATCTTGCCCACTGCAAGAACTTTGCATATACTGTGCCACTTTAAGAAACATTCTCTATATGTGATACTTTCCTATATTTTCAAGGGTTCAATCTATGTGCCCCTGTGCCCCACAAGAAAACAAAACAAGCAAACAAACCGAAAAAAAAAAAAACTTAACATAGCCTTTCCCTAGTCATTATCATTGCCATAGCAATGGTTTATTAACTAAACAGCAATTTTCATTAGTAGAAAGGCAAGGTTATTACCATCACCCCTACCAGACATTTCAGAATCAGGGAACTTTTTGTCCACTGCCTCAGGCATACAATAATTAACTTAATAAATGTCTGTTCTGCTGGCGATATCTAACTCAATGGTACAGAACTTGTCTAGCATACCTACCACAGTAGATAGGTAGGTAGGCAGACAGACAGACAGACAGACAGATGAACAACAGATAGAGAATGTTTAGATAATAGACACGTACATGTGTACATACAAACATACAGAGATGATAGATCAAAAAAATTGTCACAGAAATGGCTTAAAATTATATTTATTAAGATCAGTGAGATGGTTTAGCATGTAAAGGTACTTACTGCTAAGGTGGAGTATCTGTGTTTGATCCCAGAGACCATGTAATACAAAGGGAGGTCCGACTTTTCACAAGTTGTCTTCAGACTTCCATATTGTGCTATGTACATCAACCCACACACATATATACATGCAGTATATAAATAAAACTTTTTAAAAGTACATTTAGCTTTACCCCATTTGGAGCATGTTCTGATCAAAAGCTACTATAGTTTACTTGTTTGTTTGCTTGGTTGTTTGTTTGTTTTCTCTTAACATAGCTTGACTGATTGCATGTCAGGCTAATGAGTCACTTAGGGGGCAAGATCTCTGGGTCTTGTGCCTTTCAAGCCGAGGTTCAGGTAAAGGAGTAGTGAGTACTCTGAAGAAGAGAAAAAGAGATTCAAGACCCTCATCTGTAGTGAATGAAGAATTTAGGATTTAGGGAAAAGGTTCTGGAAGGCAGCTTTCAAGGTGGCCCTTACAGGAGGATACTCCAGGCAAGAATAAAATTTATAAAACTCCCCCACAGGGACCTTGAACTGGGTATGTCAGCAGGAAGTGAATCGTCGGGATAGCAGGGGGTCGTTTGCTCCCAGTTTTGTTTGTTTTGGGTTTTTTGTCATTGTTCTGCTTTCCTGGGCTTTTGTTTTGTTTTGTACCCTTGTTGAGACAAGATCTCTTTACGGTTTGACAGATTAAAACCAGCCTTGTCATCTGAGTCTGTGATGGTGCAAGCCTGTAATCCCAGCATTTGGGGAGGGGTTGGGAAGGGGTAGCATGAGTTCAAAGGCAGCCTGAGCTAGGAGGTCCTTCTGTCTTTACCAGTCTCACTGTTTCAGTTACAGTAGCTGTAACAGTGCTACAGTCAGGTAGTACACTGACACATTTCTGTAGTGTGTGTGTGGTGTGTAGTGTGTGCGTGTGTGTGTGTGTGTGTGTGTGTGTGTGTGTGTGTGTGTGTGTGTGGTGTTTTCTATGAAAATAGTGTGACTGTGTACATGGAGGTGAGGTCGTTTACCTTTAAGGGCTCTCCAGTTTTGTTTTTGTGCCAGGGTCACTCCCTGAAGCTCATGGGTTCCGCTAGCCTAACTGGCTAAGGATCTTCAGGAATCCTCCTGTGCCTATCACCCTATTTTTTACCCCAAGGCTGGGGTTACAGCCACATGCCCCCCTGCCTGGCTATATTCCCAACCCCTGGTTTTCTCCATTTACAAAAAGCTTGATCTACTTTCATTGGTTGATAAGTTGAAGAAATATGCCCAATTTGCCGTAGAAATTTTGAAGTTGTAAAAATATTTTTATTGAATAATAAGTAGAGCGCATGTCTAACATGTACAATGCCTGATTCCTGACCCAATCTCCAAAATCAAAACCAAAAATATTTAGCTGAAAAATGAAATGTTGCATGGGGGGGGGGAGAGAAGGAGGAGAGAGAGAGAGAGAGAGAGAGAGAGAGAGAGAGAGAGAGAGAGAGAACAAGAACTAGATCAGTAAAAGAAATGTGTAACTAAGGAGGAAGTTTTAACAATTTGCTACTTAGAAACTGTTAAGTTATTTCTCCACCACCGGGTGAAATGAGCCAATTCAAGCCAGATTAGAATATATTAAAGGCAGGTTTATTGGAAAGTTGCTCTCAGGCAGGTTCACTGGCGCCAAGGACTGAGGCCATGGAAGTCACCTTGGGGGGGGGGGGGGGGAAGAAGGAAAGAAAGAAAGGACAGACAGACAGACAGGGTGTGCTCACACAGAAAGAGAAGAGGAGGAGGAGGAGGAGGTAGAGGTAGAGGTAGAGGGAGAAAGGAGGGGGGAAGGGAGGAGGAGAAGGAAAGAGACTCAGAGACAGAGAGACAGACAGAGAGAGACAGTCCCTGGGCTGGAGTGAAGGGTTGGGGGCAGGGTGTGCCAGGTAGGGACTGAGGGATGCTGGGAGAACCTGGGGGACGGGTCTGCTTTGATATGTAAAATATGCACCTCAGTCCCTTGTCTGGAAGTCCTAAGCCAAACTGGAACACTTTAAAAATATCTAAAGACTTTTTTGTTTGGTTTTTGTTTTTCGAGACAGGGTCTCTCTGTAGCCCTGGCTGTCCTAGAACTCACTCTGTAGACCATACTGGCCTCGAACTCAGAAATCCACTTGCCTCTGCCTCCAGAATGCTGGAATTAAAGGTATGCACTGCAATCAATTGACAGAACTTTTATTTCTTTCAGTGGTAGGAAGGAAACACAAATAGTAGATCACTTATCCCAGTCCAATAAGCAATTTTTGGTTGGTTTTTTTTTGTTTTGTTTTGTTTTGTTTTGTTTTGTTTTGGTTTTGGTTTTTTTCAAGACAGGGTTTCTCTGTGTAGCCCTGGCTGTCCTGGAACTCACTCTGTAGACTAGGCTGTCCTCGAACTCAGAAATCCGCCTGCCTCTGCCTCCCAAGTGCTGGGATTAAAGGCGTGCTCCACCACGGCCCGGCTAATTTTTGGTTGTTTTAAAGACACAGTCTCATTGTGTAGTTAGTACAGGATGATTTAAAATGTCTGATTCTCCTGTCTGAGATTCTTTTTGTTTTTATTTTTATTTTTATTTTTCAAGACAGGGCTTCTCTGTGTGGCCCAAGTCTGGCTTCCAAGAAGCATTTTTAATTGTTGTGACTTGGGGAAAAGTATATGTCTTAATCACTGTTCTGTTGCTATAAAGAGAGACTATGACCAAGGCAACTCTTATTTTTAAAAAGCACTTAATTGGGGGCTCGCTTACAGTTTTAGAGGGTTAGTCCATGATCATCATGGCGGGAAGCAGACAGGCACGGTGCTAGAACAGAAGCTGAGAGCTTTATATTCACATCTACAGGCAGGACTGAGAGACAGAGAGAGAGACAGGATACGGACAGAGACAGAGAGAATGTGATTGAAAACTTTAAATGTCCAGCAATGATGGTTCATGCCTTTAGTCCCAGCATTTGAGAGGCAAAGACAGGGAGATCTCTCTAAATTTAAGGCCAGCCTGGTCTACGGAGCAAGTTCCAGAATAGCTAGGTCTACACAGAGAAGCCCTGTCTTGAAAAAACAATAACAAAACAAAACAAAATAACAGAAACAAACAAAAAATCTTAAAAAAAAAAAAAAAAAAGATAGAGAAAGTAAGATAAAGAAAGTGGCTCGAGAGACGATGCCACAGTTAAGATCACTTGCTGTTGTTGTAGAGGACTGAGTTCCCATCCCCAGGCCCCACATGGTAGTTCGTTACCATCTGTAACTCCAGTTCCAGAGGATCCCGTACCCTCTTCTGACCTCTTCAGGTACCAAGCATGCAGGTGGTACCCATACATACATGCAAAAAAAACATAAAATAAAATGAATAAGTCTAATTGAAAATTTGAAAAAGAAGCCTGTTAGAAAGCCACTGTAATCTTAGCGTTCATTAATGACCCCTCACACACATACCATTGCTAACACCCTTCATGTTCACCATAAAAAAAAAAGGACCCTTTTCTCTGGAGTCTTCAGAGGGAAGTGGGAGGGAGACACTAACTTCAGCCACTCCAGAATGTATATAAAGCCCTTGGAAGCACTTTGGGCTCCTTCACCATTTCAAGGACCTCCTAGATATATGCCAGACTACCCTCCACCCCTGTCTGGAATGCAACTGCCCCAAGGAGGCTGTGGTTGGCTCTCAACACTCAGATCTCCCAGCATCTGGGCTGAGGACACAGACGGGGCTTTCAAAGAACACGGGTCACCAATTTGGTTTCCAGGTTAACCCTGCACATACACACACACACACACACACACACACCATCCCTGGGCAAAGCAGGTGGCTCACATCCAGTTGCTTCTGTCCCCAGAGAGTTCTGGAATTTAATCCTGATCCTACCTGTGGGGATGAAGGAACCCATCATTCCTGGCATGTACACCATTCCCACTGCCCTCCTGCTACCTTTTCTAGCTTTGAGCAAGGTTGGTTATTGCACAGAAGGTGTGGTGACTTGAATATGCTTCACCCAGAGAGTGGCACTATCAGGTGTTGCCTTGTAGTGGGTGTGGCCTTGCTGGAGGAAGTGTGTCACTTTGGGGATGGGCTTTGAGACACTCTTCGTAGCCTTTCGGAACACCGTCTGCCCCTGCTTCCTTTGGATGAAGATGTAGGACTCTCAGCCCCTCCAGCACCATGCTTGCCTGAACGCTGCCATGCTTCCCCACCATGGTGATAACAGATTGAACCTCAGAACCTGTAAACCAGCTCCAATTAAATGTTATCTTTTATAAGAGTTGCCTTGGTCATGGTGTCTGTTCACGGCAGTAAACCCTAACTAGGGCAAAAGGGTTTCTCACAGCTTAATGATCTGGAAAAGTGGGGTGTCCTTGAGCTTGACAGAAGCTTCCTAGCCCTAGGTGGGCTTTAGTACGGGCTCAGCAGGAGTTTTATTATAGGTTTAATTGTAGGTGCTTAAGAGAAAGAACTAGAAGGGCAAGATGGCTTGCTCCCAAGCCTGGGGATCTGAGTTCAATCCATGGAACCCACATAGTAGAAGAAGAGAACCAGCCTGATTCAAGACCTAAGTTCCATTATTCATAATTCTTTTTGTTGGTTTGTTGTTGTTGTTTGTTTGTTTAATGGATATGGTGGCAAGTGGTTGAAATCCCAGCACTTCAAAAGCAGACAAGGGGAAATCTCTGGGGCTCTCTGGCTGGTTAGCCTAGTAGTCCATTTTGCAAGTTTCAGGCCAGTGGGAGACTCTGAGTCAAAATATACAAGGGGGATGACACCTGAGGAACAATGCCTCTGGCCTACACACACACACACATGCACACCACACCTGCGCCTATGTAAACACGCACATACACACAAAATAAGAAAAATAAAGAAATGAGCAAACTATTACTGGCAATCAATCAGCCAGTATCATGGTTCATGTCTGTAAGTCCAGTACTCAGGAGGCTGAGGCAGAAGGATCTCCAGGAGTTAGAAGCAAGCCTGGGCTGCATACTGAGCTCCAAAACCATTGAGGGATTTTGGAGTAAGATATTCTCTCATGGTATCAACCAACAAAGCCAGTTAAGTAATTGATTCAGGTAAGGCTCCACAGTGAAGCAAATGGATGAAAGTTCCAGAAGAAACGGAACAGTAGCATAGCCTCCACGTACGTGTCCTTAAAGATAGCCAGTAATTACAAAAGAGAGCAGCTGCACCTGCTCCTTTCACAGACATCTCCCTTCACCAAATGGTTATAGTTAAAACTACCGGTAGGGCTGGAGAGCTAGCGAGCTGGCTCAGTGGTCCTGCTGCTTTCCCAACAGACCAGGATTCAATTCCCACCACATGGTGGCTCACGATTGTATTTCTAGATCCAAGGGATCCAATGCCCTCTTCCAGCCTCCTTGGGCACTATGCATGCGTATGAGACACATACATGCAGGCAAAACATCAGTACTCACGGGGGGTGGGGGGGACCACTAGCCACACTGTTGTGGTTTTGTTTTGTTTGTTTTTTAAAGATTTGTTTATTTTATGTATAGGAGTACACTATAGCTGTCTTCAGACGCACCAGAAGAGGGCATTGGATCCCATTACAGATGGTTGTCAGCCACCATGTGGTTGCTGGGAATTGAACTCAGGACCTCTGGAAGAACAATCAGTGCTCTTAACCTCTGAGCCATCTCTCCAGCCCCCCTTGTTGTGGTATTTGTGAACATATATCACATGATCCTAATCACAAATAAAAAAGCACCTTACGAAGGGACTGCCTATTGCTTCCAAACTTACTCGCTCCTGGTAGCCCACACCCTATCATCGCAGCAGCACTTGGCTGATGGAGTCAGAGGTCCAGAAGTCACAGCCTCCCCTGTTACATAATAAATTTGACCCTGTCTAGGGGAGAATGGGGGAAGGAGGTAAGGATGAGACAAAAAGCCTGAACTTGGCTATTCCCCTTATGACCACTAGGTGGTGAGAGTTCTTTATTTCAAATTTCACTTAAACTTCAGACTCTAGAGTTAGGGAGTTGGGGGGGGGGGGGCTGGAGAGATGCTTCACCAAGGAGAAGCATCCTGAGTTCAGACCCCAGGAATGAAATAGAGGGAAGAAAGAACAACTTCCGGGAAGAAAGAACAACTTCCACAAGTGGTTCTCGCACTGTGGCATGCACAGGCCCGTGCTCAAGCACATGCATCCACGTATGCCCAGTATCAATAAATATGGATTTGCCTGCATGTAGACATGTACCATGCATGTGTGCACATATTACCCAAGCAGGCCAGAAAAGGATCACTTGGAACTAGAGTTAAAGGTGGTTGCGAGTCACCATGTGGATGCTGGGAACTGAACATACATCTTCTAAAAAAATAGCCAGTTTGCCTGACTGCTGAGCCATTTCTCCAGCCATAGTAAAATGTAATTTTTTAAAAGGGATCAGTTCAACGTTATCCTCAGTTACATATTGAACGTTGAGGTCATCGTGGGCTGTAGGAGACCCTCTCTCAAAAAAGAAAGAAGCCAGTGACTGACTCAGTGAGCAAAGGCAAGTGCACAGAGGCTTGCTGCACAGGCCGAAGGGCCAGCAGTGAATCTCTAGGACCCACAAGGTGGAAGGAGAGAGCCTACTCTAAAAGGATGTCTTCTGACTTCCACATGCTTGCCATGGTGTGCAAGTGACCACACACACACACACACATACACAATTATCCAATATAATAAAAAATAAGAAAAAACATGTCTTTGTGATAAAAGATCAAGACAGCAGGAGGTGCAGATCAGTGGTAGAGTGTTCACCAAGTGTGTGTGTCAGACTCTAGGTTCTACTCTTCGTAGAGGAGGAAGAAGAGGAAATGAAGGAGGAAGGAACGTTCTGAACTAAAGGTAGACTGGGAGATATCACATAAAAATGTCATAAATGACCCTGGATTGCGCCAGAGTCTCAATATGTAGCTCTGACAGTCCTGGAACACACTATGTAGACCATGCTAGCCTTGAACTTGAAGAGATTTGCCTGCCTTTTCCTCCCCGGTACTTCAGTAAAGGATGTGTCACTGCATCCAGCTAGGAAAAAAAATTAGAATGCTTTAAGGGACAGGGGGCTTGTTGCTTTGCAATTTAATTTAAAATATTAAAACAGCAGACAGGCATAGTGGTGCTTGCCTTTAGACCCAGCACCCAGGAGGCAGTGGTAGGCAGAGCTCTCCCTGTTCAAAACCAGCCTGATCCAGGATTGGCAGGACTTTATAGAGAGACTCCCATCTCAAAATAAATAAAATATTAAAATGAGCAGTGTATCAGTGGTTACCCTGCCAACTTTGATATCCATGCCATCAGCATCAAAATCACTCAGAGTCCTCTTTCTCTCTTTTCACTCTTCAAAAGGTGTTTTGTTTTGAGAGACGGTTTTATATATCCCAAACTAGCCTAGAACTCTCTATGTAGCCAAAGATGTGTGTGTGTGTGTGTGTGTGTGTGTGTGTGTGTGTGTGTGTGTGTGTGTGTGTGTTTATATATCTGGTGCTGGAGATGGAACCCTGGGTCTATGTATGCTAAGCAAGTCCTTTATCAACTGAGTTAGAGCCCTAACCATCCCAGAACCCCATATTCTAAGGATCAGCAAGTCCTTCATTTTCTCAAAATCTATCCAGTATTCAACCATGCCTCACCACCATGTGGTTTCCTTCCTTGTCCAGCCTAGGCTAAGAAAGTCACCGTTTCCTCTCATCATTTCAGTTCTGTATGAGCACACAAACCAGCTGGAGAGAAGCTCTTAACATCTAAGTCTTGTCTGCTCTTTGCTTAGACTCTTATACATGACTTACATACTAATAAAAGATGAAGTCCCATAACCCAGTGTGGTGGCGAACACTTTTAATCCCAGCATTTGGGAGTCAGAGGCAAAGAGTTTGAGGCCATCCTGGTCTACAAAGTTCCAGATGAAGCACTACACAGCGGAAACCCTGTTTTGAAAAAACCAAAAACAAACAAAAAGTTCAAGTCCTTTATCAGCACCTTTAAGGATCTGCCCTCGTTGTCTTCCTGCCTTGACTCCCCCCCCTTTAAAAAAAATACGTGTTACTTATTTTATTTCTTTTTTTATAAATCTTTAATATATACTTATATGATATATCACATTTTTTAAAGATTTATTTATTATTATATGTAAGTACACTGTAGCTGTCTTCAGACACACCAGAAGAGGGCGTCAGATCTCATTATGGATGGTTGTGAGCCACCATGTGGTTGCTGGGATTTGAACTCAGGACCTTCGGAAGAGCAGTCGATGCTCTTAACTGCTGAGCCATCTCTCCAGCCCCTTATTTTATTTCTTTAGTGTGTGTATACATGTGCATGTGTGTGGATGCAAGCACTATGACACACGAATGGAAGGCAGAGAATCTACAAAAGTCAGTTTTCTCCCTCCATCCCAAAGGATCCAAGGATTTAGCTCAGGTCCTCAGGCTTGGTGGTAAGTGCCTTTACCCAGTGAGCCATACTGGCAGGTGACTTTTTCTCTCTCTACCACTCACTCCTCTGCCCCAAGCACATGGCCCTCCTTCCTGTTTACTCGGTGATCATATGTAATCATGTCTGCCACAGGACTTTTGCACTGGAAATTTCCCCTTTCTGGACTATATTACACCAGATAATCCACTTGGCCAGCGTTCGCTTCTAACTTCCCAGCCTTTCTCACCAAGTCCACATCTGACCTCTCCGTTTAAAATTGTTAATATCCCTCCTCCATTCTGTACTTTCTCTATCGTCTTTGCTTATTATTCTTCCTCCTTAGATCTGTATACTTTCTCTCTCTCTAACTTGTCTTGCTGATTATGTCTTTCCTTCGCAGTAATTATGATGGTTGCTATAGTAAAGATTTTTGACCCAAGTAACGAGAACAAAATCTGATGCGGAGCAGGTGCCCCACAAATGTTTGATATATTAATAGTGAGACAAGATGGGAGCTGGTGAGATGGCTCAGTGGTTAAGGTCACTTGCCATGAAGCCTGAGGGCCCAAGTTTAATCCACAGGACTCATATGATAGGAAGTGGGAACTGACTCCCACAAATTGTCCTCAAACACACATACACTAAGTGGTATAAGCCGGGCAGTGGTGGCGCACGCCTTTAATCCCAGCACATGGGAGGCAGAGGCAGGTGGATTTCTGAGTTCGAGGCTAGCCTGGTCTACAGTGAGTTCCAGGACAGCCAGGGCTACACGGAGAAACCCTGTCTCGAAAAACCAAAAAAAATAAAAATAAGTGGTATACATCCGTCTCACGCATGTGCATATTCGATTTGTTAATTGACGCAGAAAGGGAGAACAAGAAAAGTAAGGGAGGGAAAGCTTACTATTCATCCCTTACATGCCCCCTTGATTATTTAGCAGATTCTGTGGACATGTTAATCATGCATCTTGCCTAGGCTACGTTGGGCATCTATGACTCCCAGGAGAGCTTGGCAGTCCTTCCTCCTGGCTTATGTAAGGGCTGCTCACTGGTAAGCCAACAGGGGGCGCTAGAACCTGGGTTGCAACCTCGAGAAACTTAGACCTGCTTAACATTTGAAGGAAGTTGTTTTCCTTCAAGGAGAAACACAACAAAAATGTCTTGCAGCAGCTTTGTCTTCCTGACATAAAAACAAATTTCTGGACTTCTGAAATAATTAACCCAGAGGATCAAGAAATTCTAAAGCACCTGGGCAAGGTGACTCACATCTGTAGCTCTGCCACTCAGAGGATCAACAGTGCAGAGTCATCTTTGGCTAAGTAGTAAGTTTGGACCAGTCTGGGCTACAAGAGACCCTGTTTTGTTTTTTGTTTTGTGTTGTTCGTTCATTCGTTTGTTTGTTTTAAAATAGAGGGCCATAAGATTGCTCAACAGGTGAAGATGTTTGCAACCAAGTCCAGGGGTCCACTCAGTACAAAGAGGGAACAATGCCTAAAGTTGTCTTCTGACTCCCATACACACATACACATGATAAATAAAGAAAATATTTTTAAAATATTATATTATTTGGGGCTTGAAAAACAACTCAGCAGTTCAGAGCGTTTGCCACTGTGCCGAGGACTTGACTTTAGTTCCAGCACCCAGTGATTGGCCCTGTTCTGACGTCTGTGGGTTCCTGCACACATACAGTGCACGTATATTCACTCAGGCATACATACAAACATACACATAAAATAAATAGAATAAGCACTCTTTTAAAGAAAGCACGGACAGTTATTTGACTTTCTGCATTATTTCTATTTTCCCAGTTAGTACTTTTTTTTTTTTTTTGGTTTTTCGAGACAGGGTCTCTCTGTGTAGCCCTGGTTGTCCTGGAACTCACTCTGTAGACCAGGCTGGCCTCGAACTCAAAAATCCGCCTGCCTCTGCCTCCCAAGTGCTGGGATTAAAGGTGTGCACCACCACTGCCCGGCTGTTTTTGTTTTTCAACACAGGGTTTTTCTGTGTAACCTGTAGTCCTGACTGGCCTGGAATGTAATTTGTAGACCAGGCTGACCTCGAACTCACAGAGATCCACCTGCCACTGCTTTCAGAGTGCTGGGATTACAGGCATGAGCCACCATGTCCAACTTAGCCAGTAATCTTTTTAAAACTTTTTATTATATTTACTTTTCTATGTGGATGTAGATATGCAAGTGTCTGTGAGCTTGAGAGAGACAGAGACAAACAAAGAGGGGGAGGGGGAGGCTGTGGTACACTCTGAGGGCCAGAGGAGAACCTGTAGGAGTCAGTCCTTTCCTTCAACCTTGTGGATCACTTTATCAAACTCAGCTTATCACACTGGCAACAAGAGCCTTTATCCACTGAGCTATCTTGCCAGTCCCTACACTCTTACTTGGGGGAGGGGGAACTGTGTGAAAGACATTCAAAGGGCTATTAAACAATTGGAAAGATAATTTGCACTCAGATGAAAGTGAAAACTGTGTGAGATGTCATTTTCTGCCTATCAGATTGGCAAATGACCAAAAAGTTAACGAAATAATTTGTGGACAATAGCAGGGGGAAAAGTGAACAGTTAGACAATGTTGGCATACGGTAGCCTAGTTCCCATAAATAATGCTTTGGGAACATCTCCCTGAGCCATAAACGTGTTTCCCCTTTGACCCAGTTTTTCAGTTTGAAGAATTTACTCTACAAGTAGAATAGGAAGAATGGTATATGTACAAGTTAATAACCTGCTGGGCAGTGGTGGCACACACCTTTAATCCCAGCACTTGGGAGGCAGAGGCAGGTGGATTTCTGAGTTCGAGGCCAACCTGGTCTACAGAGTGAGTTCCAGGACAGCCAGGGCTACACAGAGAAACCATGTCTCGAAAAAACCAAAAAAAAAAAAAAAAAAAAAACCTGAAATATTATTCATTCTTTGCTTGAGATTGCAGCATTTGAGAGTCAGAGGCAGGTAGAGCTGGAATTTGAGGTTAGCCTAGAATACATAGTAAGAGTCTGTGTCAAAAAACAAAAGAAAAAAGTGGGCCAGCAACATGGCTCACAGGGAATCTTAGTTTGCCATCTTATTTAGGCTTTCCATTGCTGCGAAGATATGCCATGACCAAGGCAACTCTTATAAAGGACAACATTTAATTGGGGCTGGCTTACAGGTTCTGAGGTTCAGTCCATTATCATCATCATAGCAGGAATCATGGCAGTGTGCAGGCAGACATGCTGCTAGAGGAGGAGCTGAGAGCTTTATATCTTGATCAGAAGGCAACCAGGAGAGACTGTCTCTTCTTCTGCACTGGGTGGAACTTCAAAGCCCACCGCCACAGTGATGCACTTCCTCGAACAAGGCCACACCTACTCCAGCAATGCCATTCCTCCTAATAGTGCCATCTCCCATGGGACAAGCATATACAAACCACCACCTTCCCTGGTCCTCATAGACTTGTTCAAACACCTGAGTCTATGGGGGCCATACCTAGACATAGCATAATGCAGAATACATTTAGTCCAACTTGAAAAGTCCCCATAATCTATCACAGTCTGAAGAATGCTTAAAAGTCCAAAGTTCAAAGTCTCTTCTGATATTCAAGCAATTTCTTTTTTTTTTTTTTTTTTTTTTTTTTTTTTTTTGGTTTTTCGAGACAGGGTTTCTCTGTATAGCCCTGGCTGTCCTGGAACTCACTCTGTAGACCAGACTGACCTCGAATTCAGAAATCCACCTGCCTCTGCCTCCCAAGTGCTGGGATTAAAGGTGTGAGACACCACTGCCCAGCCTCAAGCAATTTCTTAATTGTAACTCCCTATAAAATCAAAATCAAAAAGCAGATCACATACTTCCAAAATCAAAGGATAAATGTTACCATTCCAAAACATCATAGTGAGGAAATGCAGGATCAAAGCAAAACCAAAAGCCAGCTGGGCAAACTCAAACTCTGCATCTCATGTCTGATCTCCAACTCCTTCCAGCTTTGTTGACTGCAACACGATTCTTTCTTTTGGGCTGGTTTCACTCCCTGTTAGCAGCTTCCCTCTGCAGGAATCCTATGGCTCTGGCATCTGGAATACCTTGGGTTCTCCAAGGCAACTTCAACATTTCTTGTTCCAATGTCTGGGGTCCACACAGGATCTTCTGGATCCTTCCAAAGGGCTTGGGTCACATCTCCATCCAGCTCTGCCCACTGTAGTACTCCAGGCTTTGGATGACTCCACTCCACTGCTGCTGCTATTATCAATATGCTGTGGCTTTTCAGTGCAACTAGGCTTTACCAATAACCTCTCATAAGTTCCCTTCATGGTGCTAAGATTCAGCTTCTTTGCATGACCTTTTCAGTCCTAGGATGTCAACTGCAACTGAGGCTGCACTTTCACCAGTGGCCTTTCCTGGCCTTTCATTGTGCTAACTCTTAGTTGCTCTCTATGACTCCTTCATGCCTTCAAAACCAGTACCACTTGGTGATTATTATACATTACCAGGGTCCAGCTGCAGTACGAGGTACAACCTTGGCCATCTCTGGAACACAGCTTTTTTGTGCTCTAAGAAAACACTTTCTGGAAGATTTCACCTCAGTGATGCCAGTCTCTTCTTAATCACTGCCGATATCTTAGCTCCAGCTAACCAGCATCAACTGTCCCAGTAACTCCTTCTATTCTTGACTCTAACACCAGTGCCACATGTAACCTTGGCTGTCCTGGAACTCACTCTGTCAACCAGGCTAGCCTTGAACTCACAGAGATCCATCTGCCTCTGTCTGCCTGAGTGCTGGGATTAAAGGCATGCACCAACACCGCTTGGAGTTTAGATGAGTTTTAACTTCTCTAATTTTAAATGCTGCTCCTCCATTGAAGAAGCTGTGTGCATTATCTCACACTGTAATCCCAGCACTCACAAGAATAAAGCAAAAAAAAAAAAAAAAAAAGAATAAAGCAGAGGAACCATGGTGAGTCTAAGGCCATTGTGGGCTATCTCAAAAAATAAAAAATAAAAAAAATCTCCCCTCCAAGAAATATAAGAAGTTATCCAAAGACTTGTAATAAGCAGAAGAGGGAGACAGGCTCATAGAGCCCCATCCCTAGCCTAAGGAGCTATTGTCAGTTAATGGATGCTGGAGGAGAGGGAGTTATTTTCTCCAGTGGTCAGCTGCCCACACTCATATAAATAACCCCTCACTCACCTCACCCATGCTCATTCAAGCAACCCAAATTAAACTTAGTGTGGGTCACAGAAAAACAAAACCAAAAAAGTAGGAGAGGGATTTGGGGGAAAGATCTAAAGGGGCAGAGAGGAGGCAAGAGAGTAACTGGGGAGGGGAGAGGAGTGAATATGGACAAAATACATTATACATATTATAAAGTTGTCAAGGAATAATGTAAAACATATATCAAAATATATGTACAATGCTACTTTATTTGTAAAAGTCAAAGACAACTGGTAATCTAAGCGTCCTTAAACATAGAAATAGACTAAGAAACTGGTTTTTGCTAGGCAGTGGTGCACACCTTTAATCCCAGCACTTGGGAGGCAGAGGCAGGCAGATTTCTGAATTTGAGGTCAGCCTGGTCTACAGAGTGAGTTCCAGGACAGCCAGGGCTACACAGAGAAACCCTGTCTGGAAAAAAACAAAGACAAAAAACAAAGAATGAATTATAGAATAATCATGCTGAGTAAAAGAAACCAGTCAAAACCAGTATGTATTCTGAATATGTGTGATTTCATTTCTAGAACATTCTAGAAAATGCAAACTAAGCAACAGAGATAGAGAACATACAATCATTTGAAGTACAGAGAGGGAGGAGCCAGTGGCAGAGGTTCCCAAGCAACCAGAATAAACTTTTGGGTGTGGTTGCTGTATCCACTAATTATGATAATAGTTTCACAAGAAATACATGTGTCAACGCTTATTAAGTTCTAAGCTAGAAATACCTACAAGTTATAGCATGTACATTATGCTTCAATAAAGCTACCCAGAAAATTTTCTCCCTATGTGTAAAATGAACATGTTTACACATAAAAAATATTTTGAAGCAGGGTCTGGGGAGATGCCTTGGTGTTAAGAACACTAGCTGCTCTTCTAGGGAGCTGGGTTCAGTTCTCATCACATACATAGCAGCTCACAACTATTTATCATTCCAGACCCAGGGGCTCTGACACCTTCTTCTGAATTCTGTGGCACATGCATACATACATACATACATACATACATACATACATACATACATGTAAAACGCCCCTACAAAGCCTGACATGATGAAGCATGACTTTATTTCCAGCACTCCAGAGGTGGAGTTAGGCAGATCTCTGTGTATTCAAGGCCAGCCTGGGCTACATAGCAAGTTGCAGGTCGGCCAGGACTACACGGTGAGACCCTGTCTCGAAAATTAAAAATCAAATCACCCATACACATGAAATAAATAAAACAACTTCAAAATGATCATGAATAAATCTTTTTAAAATTTATTTTATGTGTATGAGTGTTTTGCCTGCATATATGTCTATGCACTGTATGCATGCCTGGTATTCACAGATGCCAAAAGACTGCATTGGCCTAACCCTGGAACTGAAGCTAGTCCAATGGAGCTGCCATGTGGGTACTGTCAAACAAACTTGGGTCATCTAGAAAAGCAGCCAGTGCCCTTCATTTCTGACCCAGCTCTCCAGCTTCATGTATAAATCTTTTCTAAAGACAGAACCATGGAAGCCTTGAGTAACCTTGAGTTCACTGTTCAGTGAAGGGTAATTTTGAGCATCTGCTCTTTCTGTCTCTATCTCCCCATTCTTTTTTTTTTTTTTTTTTTTTTTTTTTTTTTTTGGTTTTTTTTTTTGGTTTTTCGGGACAGGGTTTCTCTGTGTAGCCCTGGCCTGGAACTCACTCTGTAGACCAGGCTGGCCTTGAACTCAGACATCCGCCTGCCTCTGCCTCCCAAGTGCTGGGATTAAAGGCGTGTGCCACCACTGCCCAGCTAGTTTTAACTTTTTAATCACATGTATTTATTTTGTGTATGCCAATGTCTGTATGTGGAAGTAAAAAAAACAAACAAACAAAAAAAACCAAACCTGTGGGCATCAGTTCCCTGAGGACCAAATTCAGGCCATCATTCTTAGCAGCAAGTGACTTTACCTGCTGAACTACTTCACTAAACCATGACATTCATAAAAACAAAGAAAGAAAGAAACAATACCTCAATGGTTCATAACTAGAAAGTACGAGGTTCAAATCTTAGTTTTTGAAAGCTCTGTGATTCTGGTCAAGTGCTTGAATGTCTCAGCAGCTGTTTCTCGGTGTTCTTCACACACACACAAAGATGTTCGTGATTCCTCTTTTCCAGGGCTGCTGATCAGAGGATGAGAGGAATGGAGCGGGAATGGGGGTACAGCTCGGTTTATAGTGAGTTTGCCTAGCATGCATGAAACCCTAGGTTCCACCCTTAGCACTGCATAAATCAAGAGTGGTGATACTCTAGAGATGGAATAGGAGCAATAAGTTTAAAGGCACCCCTCAGTACATAGCAAATTTGAATTAGTGAACCTGAACTTATTTGGGTATTTTCAGGAGCATGGATGATTCAAAGTAGCTGCATTACTCAAAATCTACCCTAGTGTGTGTGGCAACCTACAGAAGCTACACATCTAGGGGTCCCTACACAGCTTGTAGGCAGCTCTCTTGGTGAGAGAGACTCCTCTCCTCAGCAACTATTAGTGCTTGTATATCCTTGTTTATATATATATAAAACTTTGACCAGGGGGTTTGTACATTTTGTTAGTTTCAGGGGCTTCCTGAAATATATGAGTTTTGTCTGTCTGTTTTGTTTGTTTGTTTAACTTTCCTGAGCTTTGTAGTATTGATGTATTAGTCAGGGTTCTCTAACACAGAAATTATGGAATGTCTCTATATTAAGGGAATTTAAAAGTCTACAGACCAACTAACCTAACAATGGGCAGTCCAAGAATCTAGTAATTGCTCAGTACCACGAAGCTAGTTGTTTGAGCTGGTCTTCTGTATAATCCGTAATCCTGAAGACATCAATTCCAACAGATGTGCAAATAAGTGCAAGCAGGCAAAGCAGAGCAAATCTCTCTTCTTCCAATATCCTTATGTAGGTCTCCAGCAGAAGGTGTGGCCCAGATTAAAGGTGTGTACCACCACACCTGGATCTAGAATTTACCTTGTCCCAGGCTGACCTTGAACTCATAGATCTGTTTGCCTCAGTCTCCTGGGATTAAAGGCATGTACTACCTTGCCTGAGCCTAAGCTTTTCATGGCCACTATGCCTCAAGATGTCAAGATTCAGGCCAGAAACTTGTGCCTTCCAGCCTCAAGATCTGGATCACAGCTGTGCCCTCCATTTCTGGATTGTAGTTCATTCCAGTTGTAGTCAAGTTAACAACCAGGAATAGCCATCACAATAGGTTACTTCGGGAATTTTTAGAAAGACAGTTTCCAAGACAAAACTTTCCAATTCGTGGCAAGTAACTATACAACATCTGGCTCACCTGTTTTCCTCAGCTTTTTTTATCTGGGAGGTATCTTCTTTGGAAAACCTTACTTGGTAGGGTAGACACCACCATCCCCCCATTTTTTGTTTTGTTTTTCAAGTAAGTGTTGCCCTGTGTGTAGCCCTGGCTGTCCTGAAACTCACTCTGTACACCAGGCTGGCATCAAACTCAGAGATTGGCCCACCTCTTCCTCTTGAGTGCTGGTATTAAAGCTGGCTTGCTTTGTCTAGTGTACTTCTTCCGTGATGTTTCTACTCATCCAGGATTTAATATATCTGCTTAAAAAAATCTTAGTTGGGGCTATCCAATATAGCTTAGTGAGTAAAGTACTTGGTGCACAGGCACAAGGTCCTGAGTTCTAATCCCAAGCATCCACATAAAAAGCCATACCTGAGCTGGGGAGGAAGAAACAAGAGGATCCCTGGGGCTAGTTGGCCAGGCAGACTCTCCAAATCGGTGAGCTCCAGGACTGTATGAGAGATCCTGTCTCTAAAAGTAAGGTAGAGAGTTCCTGGAAGCAACACCCAAGGTTGACCTGTGGGCCTCCATGTTACATACACACACACACACACACACACACACACACACACACACACACACACACACTTGTACCCATTCATACATAAATATGAATGAAAGCATACATATTAAAATGTTTATATTAAAAATAAGATTCATGGGCTGGGGAGATGGCTCAGCAGTTAAGAGCACTGACTGCTCTTCCGAAGGTCCTGAGTTCAAATCCCAGCAACCACATGATGGCTAACAACCATCTGTAACAAGATCTGATGCCCTCTTCTGGGGTGTCTGAAGACAGCTACAGCAAGCGGGCCGGAGCGAACGGGGCCAGAGTGAGAAGAAAAAGTGTCTGAAGACAGCTACAGTGTACTTACAAATAATAAATAAATAAGTCTTAAAAAAAAAAAAAGTAAGATTCACCATTGATGGTGCCAGTAAGGAGCAAAGGGCTGTCATACACGCCCTGATGTCAGCCACTTAGAAGGATATGATATCACTTCCAAAGATTAATCACAGAAAACTGCAAGGAAAGAATAATCAAAAATATGTGCAATGACAGATGTTCTCCAAATAACTGGTCTATGTCTGCCAAAACTGTCAACAGTTAAAAAGACAATGGAGGAGCAAAGGGCAAGCCTGCGAAGTGCAGTGGAGCATACAGCTACAACGGACATGACAGGGCCGTGGGTGAAGTGGAATATGGACTGTAGATTAGATAACATGACTGGGTCAGGGTTACATTTCCTGCATCTGCTGACAGTAGGATAATTATATCAAAAGCCATGCTGTTCTTAGCAAGGCCAAAGGGTGGAAGGCAAACATTCCCTGTGTAACTCGCCTTCAGGTGCTTTAGAACAAGAAGTGAATGGCAGTTTGATGGGATCGTGATGACTGTAGCTGCCCTCCAGGCTAGAATGTGCATGTGTGAAAGTGTACTTTGACTTTCTGCACCTGTGCGGTATATATCTGGGAAGGTGGGGGCAGGAATTGAACATAAAGCCTTGTGCTTAGGAAAGCATACACAACCCAGCCCATATTCATATCTCTTTGTATTGTGTGTGTGTGTGTGTATACATATATGTGTGTGTGTATACTTGTACAGCCTATGATGTATATTTCTCTGTGCATATAGCTCTTTCCATAAAAATGTGTACATGCATTATATATATATGGGTATATGAGTAATATATCTATATTTATATAGAGATATCTCTATGTATGTGTGTAGGGAAACATGTACACTTTTTTTATATGTGCATATATGTAAGTATTTCATTGTTTGGTTTTGTAATTTGTTTTAAGATTTCTGTTTGTTTGGGTTTTGTTTTGTTTTGTTTTGTTTTGTTTTGTTTTGTTTTGTTTTGTTTTGTTTTAGGGAGAATCTCACTTTGGAGCTGTGGTCTTCCTGGAACTATGTAGATTAGACTGGCCTCAAACTCACAGACATCTGCCTGCCTCTGCTTCCCAAATGCTTGGATTAAAGGCATGTGCTACCACACCTGGTTTTAAGATTTATTTTTAGTTATGAGTGTGTATCCATTTGAAGGTATGTGCACAGGAGAACAGGTGCCTTCCAGGACAGAAGAAGGCAACGGATCCCCTGGAGTTGGAGTTACAGGCAGTTAGGAGCCACCTGATATGGGTGCTGGGAATTGCACTAAGAACAGTGCATATTCATAACCGCTCAGCCATCCCTTCAGGGTCTCACGTAACACAAACTGGACTCAAACTTGTTATGTAGCCAAGGATGATGGCCTTGAGTTTCTGATCCTCAATGCCTCCACCTCCAGAGTGCTGGGATTACATGTACACCACCACACCCAGTTTATGCAGTGCTGGTGATTAAACTCTACTCACTGAGCTACATCCGCAGCTCTGCTTTACCCATACCTATATATCTGTGTGCGTATTACGTATTTAGATGTCTATATATGCCTTTGTATATGAAGGTGGTTCTTTCTAATCAATCACCTTAACCATTTAGTCACACTGTTAGTTAAATGTGGTTCTTTCTATATGCATATATGTTTTATGTATAGATTTCTCTATGTATATCAATATGTCTATACATGTGTGAATAGTATATGCATGTGCATTTGTATATATGTTTATGTGTCTTGGCATATATTATACTTATTTACATATATATGCTATTTATTTGTATATACACATGTATAAGGTAGAAGCAAGAAGATCAGGGGTTCAGAGCCATGCTGTGCTACATAAAGAGCTGGAGTCCACTCTGGGGTACATGAAAACAATGTACACATCCTAAATGTGCTGGTGTTTATGCAAAGGACCAGCCTTGGCTTGGAGAAGGGTTGCTGAGAAAAGAGGTTTCTGGGAAACACATGACTCAAAGTCAAATTGTGAGTTACAAGCTGGCTGCCTATGTTCTTCTCGAGTCAGCTTTCCAGACTACTCTCTCTATGTTCTGCTCGAGACAGCTTTCTCTTGATACTCTAAAATTTCTCTAGATAGCTCATCTCCTATAGACCAAAAGCCCAGTCTTTTATTTTATTTTTCAATGTAGCCTTTACTCCAGGTTCTCTTTTGAAAATCAGCATCCCATGACCCCAGCTCCTTCATTCTTAGAAAGAGACAGCAAGCACAACCACAGACAATAAGATAACCAACCATTTTAGACATAACAGTTCATTTTGATGTGCAACTTGATGAGTCCTACATAAAGCTTTGTGGAATTCCTGAAGATTAACAAACCCCAGGAAGCAGAGAACAGAACAGAACAGGGTATGTGATCTATACGAGTCAAATTATTTTTCTGTGTCCATGACTAGCAAGCATGTTGCAACAACAATATAGAGAGCTGGTAGGCATGGAACAAAATTCTGGTGGGGGTGGGGTGGTGGATGAGTGTCAGACCATAACAAGACACAAAACACAGCCACAACACTGAGAGATAAGGCCTCTGTCCGGTGATTAGGGTTAGATAAAGCCTTCAGGTAAATTCCTTGAGGCTGCAGACTTGTGACTGAGAAGAAGTAAGACCAAAAGATATGTGTACTCATGCATGCTGCCTTCTCTTCTGCAGTGCCTTGAGGCAGGCAAGGAGGCTGTGGTCAGACATGTCCTCCATTGTGCACCAGACCTCAAAGTCAAAATAAATTTAATTTCTTTATAAAAGCCAAAAACGCAGCCTCTGACGTTATTTATAGCAGTGTAATGCATATATCATTAACCTAAAAGAAGTTAAGCAAAACATGGAGGGCGGCAAAGATAGCTCTGTGGGTAACGGCATTTGGCACCAAGCCTTATGTCCTGAGTTTGATCCCCAAGATCCACACAGTGGACAGAGAAAATCAACTCTCATAGGGGATATTCTGATCTTCACAGGGAACACATATTAAAACAAACAAATGAATGAATAAAAAACAAATGTTTTTTAACATTTCATAATGTTTTCATTTTATGTGTATGGATGATTTGCCTGCATATATGCTGGGCACCATATATCTGGTGCCCAGAAAGGCCAGAAGAGGTCATTGGATCCCCTGGATTTGTAGTTAAAGCAGTTGGGTTGTGAGCCGTCATATCGGTGCTAGAAATTGAATCTGAGACATCTAGAAAAATAACCTGTGCTCTTAACTACTGAGCCCCAGATGTAAATTTTTAAAAAAAAATGCATTTAAGGGGTGACAATATAACTTAGCAAGTAAAAGTAATTGCCACCAAGCCTCAAGACCTGAATTCCATCCTGGGACCAACGTGGGTAGAGAGAACAAACATATTGTTCTCTGACCTCCATTCTTAGAATGAAGTACCCAAGCATTGCCACCCACTCACAGAGTAAGTAAACGTAAAAGTCTTTAATAAATGTAAGAGTCTGGGGATGTGACTCCATCACCAGAATGTATGCTGAGCAAGCACAAAGCCTAGCACTGAATAACCCAGGTCTAGGATTGCATGTGAGTCACCCCTGCACTCCAGGGTAGAGGCAGGAAGATCAGGGGTTGAAGTTCATCCTTGGCTATAAAGCAAGTCAAAGGTCAGCCTAGTCTACAAGATAATCTCCCCCCCTCCCCCCCCATTTCTTCTTCTTCTTTTTTTTTTTAAATTGTTACATTATTTTATTTATTTACATTCCAAATGTTGTTCCTCCTTCCCGGTCCCCCCCCCCTCCCAGAGTTGTTCACTCCCTCCTCTTCCCCTTTGCCTTTGAGAGGGTGCTCCCCTCTCCCATGTCCTTCCCTCAGGCATCAAGTCTTTACAAGATTAGGCACATCCTCTCCCACTGAAGCCAGACAAGGTAGTCCTCTGCTACACATGTTCCCCAGGGGGAGGGCATACCAGCCCATGTATGCTCTTTGGTTGATGGCTTAGTCTCCGGGAGCTCTGAGGGGTCCAAGTTACTAGATACTGTTGTTTTTCCTATGGGATTGCCACCCCCTTCAACTCCTTCAATCCTTCCCTTAACTCCTCCATAGGAGTCTCCAACCTCAGTCCAGTGGTTGGCTGTGAGTATCTGCATCTGTCTCAGGCAGCAGCTGCTGGTAGAGCCTCTCAGAGAACAGCCATGCTAGCTAGCGTCCTGTCTGCAAGCACAACATGGCATCAGTAATAGTGTCTGATTTTGGTGCCCACCCATAAGATGGATCACAAGTTGGGCTGGTCACTGGATGGCCTTTCATTCATTCTCTGCTCCATTTTTGTCTCTGCATTTCTTTTAGGCAGGAACAATTATGGGTCAAAATTTTGAAGATGGGTGAGTGGTCCCATCCCTGTACTGGATGTGGTCTCCTCAGGTTCCATCTCCCCACTGTTGGCTGTTCTCACAGAGGGCCCAGGTTTGGTTCCCAGCACTCACATGGCAGGTCACAACTGTTTGTAACTCTAGTCCCAGAGGATATAACATTCTCTTCTGGCCTCAGTAGACACTGGACAAGCACATGGTGCACATTCATCTCTATAGGCAAACACCCATACACATAAAAATAAAAATAATTCCTTAAAAAATATTTTATGTGTGAAAATGGGTAAGGGGTTTGAGACAGGACCTGGGTAGCCTAAATTCTCTATGTACCTAAGGATGACCTTTAACTCTTGGTCCTCCTGCCTCCACCTCTCAAATGTTGGGATTCCAGGAAAGCACCGCCACAGCCAGTCGGTTTTGTTTTGTTTTGTTTATGAAAGGCTAGGGATTGAACCCATCATTTTGTGTATGGTTAGCAAGCATTCTACCGATTGGAAGATAGACTTCCAACCCACCATATAATCTCATGTTCTCATTTCGTTTCTGATTGCTGTGGAAAAAATATATCCTAACAAAAGCAGTTTTAAGGGAAAAGGGGCTTACTCAGGTTCATTGCTGTGAGGAAATCAATATAGGGATTTGAAGTAGTCAGTCACATCCACAGTCAACAGCTCATAATTTTCTGGTCAAGAGGAGAGAAAGAATGAATACATACATGTGTGTATTCACATCAGCTCACTTTCTCCGCACTATTTTATTATTTCTGTTGTTGTTTTAAGACAGAGTCTTACTGTGGTTTTTTGTTTTGTTTTGTTTTGTTTTGTTTTGTTTTGTTTTGTTTTCGAGACAGGGTTTCTCTGTGTAGCCCTGGCTGTCCTGGAACTCACTCTGTAGACCAGGCTGGCCTCGAACTCAGAAATCCGCCTGTCTCTGCCTCCCAAGTGCTGGGATTAAAGGCGTGTGCCACCACTGCCCGGGTCTTACTTTGTATTCTTGACTGTCCTGGAACTCCCTATGTAGACCAGGCTGACCCTGAACTCATTGAGATCTGCCTGCCTCTCCCTCCCAAATACTGGGGTTAAAGGCAAGCAGCACCACATCTGCTTCACTTTCTCCACTCTTATACAGCCCTGGATTCCCTGCCTAGAGATTGATGCCACTCATAGTGGGCTGTTTCTTCCCACTGCAATTAAAAATAAGATAATCACCCACAGACATACCCACAGACCAACCTGATCTACTCTAGAAAACCTCTCAGTGAGACTTTCTTCCCAGATGTTTCTAAATTATGTCAAGTTGACAATGAAAATTAACTTCAGAAAGCCACACACCTTATCATTTCAGAAATGTCCTATTGCCTATCCCATAGAAAGGATTCAATAAGGATATAAATATCAGGAAATGAGACTTAGTCTTTATAATTTTTATATTTGCAGTCCTAGAGATGAAACCCAGGATCTTGCATTGGTAGTCAAGTGCCCTACCCCTGAGCTCCATCCTCAGCTTTAATTATGTATCTTTGAGCTTTATGCATGTTAAGCAAACATTCTACCAACAGAGCTCCATCTTCAGCCAACTCATTTCCCCCACCCCATTTTTATTCTCTGTCTCTGTCTCTGTCTCTCTCTGTCTTTCTGTCTCTGTCTCTGTCTCTCTCTCTGTCTCTCTCTCTGTCTCTCTCTCTCTCTGTGTGTGTGTCTGTGTGTGTGTGTGTGTGTGTGTGTGTGTGTGTGTGTGTGTGTGTGTGTATGATAGGGGGTAGGGAGTTTGAAACTGATGGTGGCTGCTAACAACACAGCTGTGAGTCAGACAGCCAGATTTCAAATCCTAGTTCTGTCTAGACAATTGTGTGAAGTTGGAAAGGTTTGCAGCCTCTCTTTCATCCTGTTGTCATTGGCAAAGTAGAATAATTACAACAGCTGCCTCCCATGGAGCTGTTGCTAGGATGAAATGAATATATAATCACTTGAGTATATGAAGTACACAGCAGGTCTTGGCTGCTCTGTTTATTATAAACATCTCTTGTACCAAAAGATCAGGTCCTTTCTTCCTAACCCATCCTCCAGAAGTCTCCATGATCAGAGATGGAAAAAATGCATTTGTGACACCATGTTCTTCACAGGACTGACATTTTGTTTGTTTGTTTGTTTGTTTGTTTGTTTTGTTTTTTTGAGACAAGGTTTCTCTGTGTAGCCCTGGCTGTCCTGGAACTCACTCTGTAGACCAGACTGGCTTTGAACTCAGAAATCCACCTGCCTCTGCCTCCCAAGTGCTGGGATTAAGGGTGTGTGCCACCACTGCCCAGCAGGGTTGACATGTTTAGAAGGGAGGAATTATTCACCTCCATTCTGCTGCTATATTCTAACAAGACACCTCCCTGTCTGCTTCCTCTCCTGGTGACAGAATTCAGTCTGGGCTGGCCTGCCTTCCTTCCTTCCTTCCTTCCTTCCTTCCTTCCTTCCTTCCTTCCTTCCTTCTTTCCTTTCTTCCTTCCATTCTGTTAGTGGTGGAAATAAAACCTAGGCTCTTGTGCATGTCAGGAAAGTGTTATACCTTTGAACCTATATCCCCAACTTTTGTTTTATGAGACAGAGTCTTACATAACCCAAATTGACCTCAAACTGGCTATATAGCTATGGGTGACTTTGAACTCCTGATACTCATGTTTGCATAACCCAAGTGCCAGAGTGACAGGTATGCACTAGCATACCAAGTTTATGTCATACAGGAGATAGAATCCAGAGCTTCATGCATGTTAAGCAAATATTCTATCAACTGAGCTAACCCATTTCCCCCACCCCCACTTTTATTTTCTCTCTCTCTCTCTCTCTCTCTCTCTCTCTCTCTCTCTCTCTCTGTGTGTGTGTGTGTGTGTGTGTGTGTGTATGTGTGTGTGTATGTGATGGGGGTAGGGACTTTGCATGCCACTAACCATGTGTGGAGGCAAGAGGAAAATTTTGTGAAATATTACCACTTTTCAGCTTTACATGGGGGACACTGGGGATCAAAATGCTATTGCCACACTTTGATCCAAGCACTTTCACCAGCCTCACCTTGAATTCCTGATCTTCCTGCTTCCATCTTCCAAGTGCTGTGCCTGCAGTTTGCCCTACAACACCATTTGGGTTTGGTGTGTACAAGTTTGTGTGTGTGTCACTGCACGTGTTTGTGTGGGGTTAGCGTATGCTGTGGAGGCCAAAGGAAGTTGTTGGATGTCTTTCTAGATCACCTGTCACTCTATATACTGAAGCAGAGTCTCACTTGAACCCAGAGTCAGTCAATTAGGCTAGTCTAAGTAGTTAGCTTGCTCTGGGATGCCTGTGTCTCTGCCTCATGAGAGCCAGATTACAAGCAGGTTACCACGTCAGCTCTACGTTTACTTAGGTACTGGGTTCCAAAGTTTGAGCCTCATACTTGGACAGCAAATGCATTCATCAGCCACCGATTCATCTCCTCAATGCCTGATGTTTTTTTCTCTAAAACAGGCTCTCACATCAACCAAATTGGCCTTAACTACTATGTAACTACTATGTAACTGAGGCCAGCCTTGAATTTTTGAATCTCTTGCTTAAGCCTCCTAAATCCTGGGATGACAGATGTCATTGTTTCTTTTCTGACAAAAGAAACTTAAGTGGGAGATTATTTCAGCTCACAGTTCATGGTTGCTGTCCCTCCTCCTTGGGGAAGTCACAATATCAGGCAGCTAGTTATACTGCATCCTCAGCCACAGTTCATGGTTGCTGTCCCTCGTCCTTGGGGAAGTCACAATATCAGGCAGCTAGTTATACTGCATCCTCAGCCAAGAAGCAGAGAGCAAGAAACGAAACATGCTAGGGATGATCCTACTTTATCCACTCTTATTTTTTTGGTTTTATTTTTATTTTATTTATGTATGGGTGTTTTTCGTCTATGTATGTATATGTATCATATGCATGCCTGGTGCCCAAGGAAATCAGAAAAGGGCATCAGATACCCTATAATTGGAGTCACAGATAGTTGTGAGCTGCCATGTGGGTGCTAGGAACCAAACTCTGTTCTTCTGCAAGAGCAACAAGTGGTCTTACCTGCTGAGCCATCTTTCCAGCCTCGTTCTCATCCTCTACTCTTACACAGTCTAGGATATGTGCCACCCACAGTGAGTAACTTAACGTAAGATAACTACTCCCACCACTTCACAGGTAATTTTAACTTTTGGCAAGTTGACAATTAATACTAACCATGGCAACTAACCTGTGCCAACCTTTCTGTAGCTATTGATTGGTTGGCTGCAGGTAAACCTAGGGTCTCATGCACACTAGGCAAGTGCTCTATCACTAAGCTAAGTTTCCAGTCCAAATATAGTGCTATATTTTTTTCCAGTGCTAGGAACATTATCCCAGGTCTCATACATGCTAGGTAAGAGCTCTAAGACGAGCTGTAGCCTAAGATCAAAGCCTTGTACCAAAGCTGGGAGTATATGAAGACCAAACATGGACACGGTATGGTCCTAGCACAATGCCAGCACATAATAGGTGCTTACCAAGTTTTTGCAACAGCTGGGTAAGAGGGCACATTCCAGAAAGCAGTTTTTAGGATAAAAGCCAGAGCCATGTCCAGGTTCCAAGAGAACAGGAGTCTTTTGTAATAGCTGTACCCAGCAGGTGCCTCCAAGAATCTTCAGATTGTTCTGTACTCTGTGAAGCATGGCACTGAAGAAGTCCATAAAAAGTATGTGGAGAAAAGACTATGTAGGATTTGGGGCTGGAAAGATGGCTCCATGGATAAAGTTCTTGACTCACAAGGGCAAGGAATGAAATTCTGATTCCCAGAACTCACAAAAAAGCTGGGCAGGCATAGTAACTTCCTGTAATCTCAGCACTCCAGGAGCAGTGATGGGAGATCCCTAGGGCAAGATGGTGAGCTTCAGGTCCAAGAAGATACCCTGCCTCAATAAATAGAGAGTAACAAAGAAGACACTTCACTTTTCCATACACATGCACACACAAGAGTATGGTTACCTGCCCACATGTGTACCCGTACATATGCTAACACACACACACACACACACACACACACACACACACCTGTCATGTTGGCAAAGTCATTGGTGGTTTCGTTCATTTTTAAAAATTTTTATTTAAAATAATTTTTAGACTTATTTTATTTTGTATGTAGGAATGCTCCCTGAAGATCCCAGAAGAGCACTGGAGCCCCTGGAACTGGGTGCAGATGGATGTGAATCACTGTGGGGGTTCCCAGACCCAAACACAGGGCTTGTACAAGAACAGCAAATGTGTGCATGTGTCTGTGTGTGGGTGTGTGCACATGTGTGCAGGTGCCTGAGAAGGCCAAGAGGGCACTGACTGGGTCTTCCAAAGCTGAACACTCAGACAGTTGTGAGCCCAGAGTGGATGCTGGGAAGCAAACTCATCCTTTGCTAGAGCAGTACATGCTCGGAATCACTAAGCCATCTTTCTAGTCCCTGTTTCTCCGTCCTCCATCTATTTATTTATACTGTCTATGTGCGTAACACAGAGCACTGATGAGGTCAGCGGATAACTTTGGGGAGTCCTTTCTCTCCTCCCAACACGTAGGTTCAGAGACTGAATTCATCAGATCGTTACACTTGGAAGCATCTTTACTCACTGAGCCGTATGACCAGCCCTGATATTGTTTCTTGAGACAGGTTCTCTTTCATTGCCCAGGTGGACCTTCCTGCTACTATCCTCTAAGTGCTAAGATGACACGCATGCACTACCACACCCATCTCCACACCCATCTTGGTGGTTTTTCTCTGGAGGCAAGAAGATTTGGAAGAGGAGATGGCACATGGGCTAGCATGGAACGGTTATGTCCTGTGCCCAAAGGCTGATGTTTGGGGTGGACAGATGGTGGATGTATGAATTCATTCCTTGCTGAGGGTTTCCGCCTACTCTTCCTGTCTGCCTGTCACTGCTTCTGGGATCAGTCTGGCAAAAGGCCCAGCTGGTCAAGTGTACAAGCAGTGGCCGGCACGTCAGCCTTAGGGCATGCAGTTTCAGATTCCAGAGGTTTGCTGCTGGCTGCTGGCCCTGCTGACTCAACTTAGGGGTTTTTGAGCCAATCCACCCTAAGGATCTTCTTGTCAGGCAGGTTTTCTGTGCCAGGCTCATCTTCCTAGCAGGCTACAGGGGAACTGGCAGAAAATAGGAATACCTATGCAAACTTGTTGATTAAAAACTTAGCCATGCAGCATAAACAAGGAAAAGTGTCAGCCCCACCCCCTCCTCCTTTGTCTCAGCCTTGTCCCTCTCCCCTGCTCAATGGTAGGGTTTATATCCACAAACAAACAAACAAACGAAAAACTCAGTACAGGGTCTAGGCTGTGTGGAATGACTGAATGGGTGAATGGGTGTGGAAGACAAGTCTTTGCTGATGTCCTCCAGATTGCTTGCTTTTTAAATTTTTTAATTTTTTTTTTTTTTTTAAATTGTGTGCATGTGTGTAAGTCCCCGAGGAGGTCAAAGACACCATGTCTCCTGGCACTGGAGTTACAGGTGACTTGGGTCCTCTGTAAAAGCTGTAAATGCTCTTAGCTGCTAAGGGAGATCTCCAGCTCCTCCTGGCTTTTTTTACTTGTTGTTGTTTTATTTTGCTTGGTTGTTTGTTGCTGTTGTTGTTGTTGTTGTTGTTTTGTGACAAGGTCTTCTTCCTGAATGGCCAGGAACTTCACTATGTAGACCAGGCTCCCTCCAATCACATCTGGCTCTGGGTGCTGGGATTAAAGGTATGCACCACTATGAATTGTTTTTGTGAGCTGGAGAGATGGCTCAGCGGTTAAGAGCACCAACTGCTCTTTGAAAGGTTGTGAGTTCACAGTCATCTGTAATGATATCCGATGCCCTCTTCTGGGGTGTCTGAAGACAGCTACAGTGTACTTACATATAATAAAGAAATAAATCTTTAAAAAAAAAAAAAGAATTGTTTTTGTTTTGTTTTTTGAAACAAAGTCTTGCTGTTTCAGCTTTGACTGGTCTGGAACTTACTAGGTAGAATAGAGCAGGCTAGCTTGTAGCTTGTACTGTTCTCCTGACTGTGTCCTACGTGTTGGGTTTACAGGGTGAGTGCCATCAGTTCTGTTGCTGTTGTTGTTTGGAGACCTGGTTCAGAGTAGTCCAGGCTCACTTTAACTCACTTGTGTAGCTCAAGATGAATTCCACACTCTTCTGCTCCATGCCCCAGCGCTGGGATGACAGGTCTGTCAGATGCGAATCCTGCTTTAATTCAGGTAAATTCCAGGCAATAGGAGGAAGCCTAGAGTTGCAATCTGTACAACGTAGGCAGAAATTCTAGCTATTGACTATTTGGCCAGGAAGAGGAGACTAATTGAACAAGGGCGTTAGTGACCCTCACAAACACATCTGCAATGACGAATGCTTGAGCCAGAAAGAGCGTGGGAGCCAGAAAGGTCTCGGTGGAAGTGAGAGTGGGGGCAGAGGTTCCCGCCTGGTCTGGGGATTGCAGAGCTCAGGAATCCTCCAAGAGGCAGGGAGCAAGATTCTGTAATCCCCCACTTGCCATCTGAACTCAGCCGACCAGGGAGAGAACTTTCTGCCACGTAACTCTTCCCTACTTTGCTTCTGACTTGAGAAGGGGTCAGTCAAGAAGGCATCCATGTCCTGATTGACTTGTACGCCCTTTCCTCCAATGAACCGGGCTGGGAGATGGGATGCGGGCTAGGGTTGGGAATTTCCGGGCTTAGAGTCAACCATGCAGTGCAGAGACAAGTCACGTCGCTCATGGGGTCGCAAGGAAGGCCAAGCAGGCATTCCCAAGGATTCTTCATACACACTCACAAACACACACACACACACGCGCGCGCTCCCCCACACCCTACGAGGCCTAAGGCACTGCACCCTAAAACTTGACCACTCGCTCCGCCCCCGGGGCCCCGCCTCCGAGGCGCTCCCTCCCACTCCCACACCCGCTTTATAAAATGGGGCCTTAGGTGCAACCGTGAAACGCTGATCAGCTGCTAGCTCCAGGCCTTCTTCTGCACCAGAGTAAGTCTAAGCCTGAGCCGGCTCCCCCAGAACTCCAGCTACTGGGTCTTGAACTCCTGCGTCCGGGAGTCCTAGCGTTGCTGCACCCGAGGCCACCCCCCTGGAATCATGCGCTGTGCTCCGACAGCAGGCGCTGCCCTAGTGCTATGCGCAGCTACTGCGGGGCTGCTGAGCGTGCAAGGACGCCCTGCAAAGCCGGAGCCGCCGCGCTTCGCATCCTGGGACGAGATGAACTTGCTGGCTCACGGGCTGCTGCAGCTCGGCCACGGGCTGCGCGAACACGTGGAGCACACCCGTGGGCAGCTGGGCGCGCTGGAACGCCGCATGGCTGCCTGCGGGAATTCTTGTCAGGGGCCCAAGGGGAAAGATGCACCCTTCAAAGACCCCGAGGATAGAGTCCCCGAAGGCCAGACTCCTGAGACTCTGCAGAGTTTGCAGGTAGGTGCATTCACTAGGGCTCTGACTCTACTTAGACTCGTTTTGGATCCTCCAGGAACCGGGTGGAGAAGGGCCTCAAAGAGCAGAAGGGTGGAAGGGAGGGTGAATAAGGGAGGTTGCAGACATAAAGCCAGGTCTTCACCAGTCTTGCATTATCTTCAGACTCAGCTCAAGGCTCAGAACAGCAAGATCCAGCAACTGTTTCAGAAGGTGGCCCAGCAGCAGAGATACCTATCAAAGCAGAATCTGAGAATACAGAATCTTCAGAGCCAGGTAATTACCCTAGGGATTGGCCCAGATGGGAAAGAGAAAACACAAAACGGGGTAACCAGTAGAAGTGAAATGTGGCTAAGCAGTTGTTATGGCACAGGCGAGAGATCTAACCACCCTTTTCCTGCCCTGGCTCAGATTGACCTCTTGGCCCCCACACACCTAGACAATGGGGTAGACAAGACTTCGAGGGGAAAGAGGCTTCCCAAGATGGTCCAGCCCATTGGCTTGACTGCCAATGCCACCCGTTTACACAGTGAGTATCTCTGGTCTTTGCTGTCATCTTGCAACTCCCTAACCTCTCCACTTGCCATTCCAGTCCTTACCCCTCTTGTCAGATCCACCTTAATAGAAAAGAAACAGACTCTGGCCTTGGGTTCCTGTGGGCTCACTAGGCTGTAGTCAAAGGCTTTTTACATATAGCACCCTCTTCACTTATGATCCTGCTTGGCCAGACCACCCCACCATTCTTTCCCAGCAAGAATCTCCCCAAAATCTTATTAGCCATTAACCAGAACAAGTAGAGGAAGACAGACCATAAGGAGCTGAAGTTTCAGGGGTTCTGGGAGATGGTGATATAGCTCAGGGACACCATCCGAAGGAATCCAGGTGTGTGTGTGTGTGTGTGTGTGTGTGTGTGTGTGTGTGTGTGTGTGTCTGAGGTTTGGAATCCTCCAACATCTCTTGATATAGATATAAAAGGGAAAACCAGAGTAAGGACACCCCACCCCAGCTCTTAGACTAGACATCTTACAAATACAGAGAAGCCTCCATCCAATCACATACACATATATACCTAACAGTTTTTGCTGCTGCAATTTCTGGGTCTTATATTGTGGGTGCCCATGCCCAATACTTTGTTTCAAATTGAAGTGTGTGTGCGGGGGGGGGGGGGGGGGGGGGACAGAGACAGAGACAGAGAGAGGCTCCCAGTTCCAGCCCTGAGTTCATGCCTACTTGCTCACCCTGCTTGACATCTGTGGCTATCCACAGCCAACTAGGTGAAAGTTTGGATATCCCCCTTCACACCCTAAGGCTGGTGGCTGGCTTTCAGCCCAAGTCTTTAGACTTAATCCCTCCCCTGGCTTTTACCTAGGCAAGAACCTAGGCATGGTGGGGGTCATGGTTGAGCTTCCCCAGGGTTGGCAGGCATAGGTTCTGGATAGGTGATGTGATGGAAGAGAAGAGCTGAGGGGGTGGTTTTGTGGGTTTGGGACTCCCAGACTCAGCCTAGCCAAGTAGAGGAAAGTTCAGAGCTGGGAAGACAAACAGCTGGCCCTAATGGAAACCACATGGGTGGCTTGGCAGTGTGCCTGTCCCGATTGGATGAGAGGAAAGTAGGGGAAAGGGAGCAGCCCAAGGGATTGGAAAGTGTACTTCCCATCTTTCTGGGTCTGCCCCCACTCCTGGCAGTGTGGACTGAGCTGGCTGGCAGAAAGTCCCTGCATGCCCCTCCCCCAGTGACCTTTCTCCTACTTTCCCTGGCTGGGCTGGGGGCGGTTCTTCCTGAATTTAGAGGACTTGTCAAGGCCAAGTTCTTTCTCTCCTCCTCTCCTCGTTTTCTTTTCTCTTTCTTCCCACCCCCCTTCTTCTGGTAGCAGACAGCCACCTCCCACCCACACTCCTAGCTTCAGTCTCTCTGTCCCACTGTCAGCATCTTCTACTAAATCAGAGTACCCCTTTGCTCAGTCAGCTCAGCTCTTGCCTTACCCCAGATCCATCCCTGTCTGTTGTTTTAAGTCTTCACTGCAACACTGGCTGTGGGGTAGGCTTTAGGTGGATACAGGTTCCTACTGTGGACAAAGTTCCTCCCTGTCTCCAGCCTTGAGAAGCCCCTACTCAATGGGAGGAGTGGGGACATACCTCCAGATGACTTCTCATCAGTGATGAGACCTCTGTTCGCTTTTGGGAGTCTAACAGGGTTTGAGAGAGTGGAACAGCATCCTTTTAGAAGCTGGTACCCAGAGAAAGGAATGGGAGAATGGAATTGCTGGCATCAGGACCATGTCTGATTCCCGATAGCAGGAAGGTGTGATACATAGAAGAAAGGCTCAGGAAAGAAGCCTTTGTGACCAGAGAGGATAGACAAGCAGAGTGGGAAGAGTAAGGGGCCGGTCCTCAGTGTGCCTTGTGGACCCTACTGGAGAATGCTATAACGAGCCAGGAACAAGTTTAAGCAAATGGCCCTGGGGCTCATCCTCTACCACCCACCCCTCACACACACCTGTCTCCTGAAATCGCTGGCTGCTTCTCTCCTGCTTCACTCTCTCCCTTTATCTGCTTTCAGGGCCTCCCCGGGACTGCCAGGAACTCTTCCAAGAAGGGGAGCGGCACAGTGGACTTTTCCAGATCCAGCCTCTGGGGTCTCCACCATTTTTGGTCAACTGTGAGATGACTTCAGGTAGGATGTGCTGACCCCCCAAGTAGCCTCCTTGCTATGTACAACAGCTCTAGTGTCATAAAATAAAGCCATGTATTGCTCAATGATACAGCACTTGCCTAGCCTGTATAAGCCCTTGGGATCCTTCCACAGTAACACACACACACACACACACACACACACACACACACACACACACACTATTATGCAGCCTGTAGGATAGGACATATATATATATATATCGTCTTTTTTCCCCATTGACTGGCATCTCAAGCTCAGTGATAGGTTTCTGTGGTTAAGGTGTACAGCTGTCCAGGTCTAGTCATCTACAGAGTGAGCTCAAGACCAACCCTGTCACACAATAACAAAATATAAGTCTGGGAGCTTAGCTTAATGGGAGAGTGCCTGCCTAGAATTCAATGCATAGAACCACAGCTGGATATAGTGACTTGTGCCAATATTTATAATTCCAATACTTGGGAGGTTGAGGCAAGATGATTGTTGAAAGTGCAAGGCTAGCCTTATCCCAGATAAATAGACACAGAGTCTTCATGGACTGGGAATAAAGGCAACTGGCAAAGCGCTACCCCAGAATTTTTCAATCCCGGGGTTCCATCTCCAACACTGCATAAAATGGGTATGATAGTGCAAGTCTGCGATCCCAAAACTCTGGAGGTGGTAGCAGGATGCTTAGGAGTTTGAGGTCATCCACAGTTACATAGTGAGTTGAAGGACAGCTTGGGCTATAGGAAAAATTTGAGGTCATCATTGGCTCCAAAAGCATGTTCTAAGCCAGTCTAAGGTAGAGTCTCTGTTTCAAATACCAAAGCACATCAACTGCTGGTTTCTACAGGCTCTTGGGACAGAAATCTGTCCTGGTCCCACCCACCCCCAAGGGGAGTGACAAGTGTGTTGCCCTTCCTGGGATTGTGTGGGAGCATGATCTCAGGTGTGGAAGTTAGGTAGGACTATCCATTTCCCTGTGAGAAAGGACTTCTGGAGACTTTTTGTCTTTCTGGGCAGATGGAGGCTGGACAGTGATTCAGAGACGTCTGAACGGCTCTGTGGACTTCAATCAGTCCTGGGAAGCCTACAAGGATGGCTTCGGAGATCCCCAAGGTAGGTGTTTCTCGGGAGGCTAGAGTCATGGAAGAAGCAAAGGGCACAAGAGCTGAGCCCGCCTCACAGATGATTTCTCTTGATTCAGGCGAGTTCTGGCTGGGCCTGGAGAAGATGCACAGCATCACAGGGGACCGAGGAAGCCAGTTGGCTGTGCAGCTCCAGGACTGGGATGGCAATGCCAAATTGCTCCAATTTCCCATCCATTTGGGGGGCGAGGACACAGCCTATAGCCTGCAGCTCACCGAGCCCACGGCCAATGAGCTGGGCGCTACCAACGTTTCCCCCAATGGCCTTTCCCTGCCTTTCTCTACCTGGGACCAAGACCATGACCTCCGAGGGGACCTCAACTGTGCCAAGAGCCTCTCTGGTAAGCAGGTTTTATTCCCGGTGTAGACTACACTCACTCCCAAAGTGTGTATCCATGCCCTGCTCCTCTTTTTTCCTTACCTGCTGTGTGCCTATGGGCCAGTCATTGAGTTAAACTCTCCTGTTTTCAGTTTTCCTGTGTTTAAAGTGAGCATAATCTCAGTGCCACTTTTGAAAATTCAATTGAGAACACTTGTGGGTGGGTAGCTGGCACAGGGCAAAGCCAAGACAAACCCTTGTCTTATTCTTTTCACTTCTGAGGTATAGAGTCGTGTGCTTGTTAGCCAAACATTCTGCCACTGAGCTACACCCTGGCCCCTGGTGTTTTTGTTGTCTGTCTAACACAGGGTCTCATAGAGCTCCAGCTGGCCTTGAACTTGTTATATAGCTGAAGATAACCTGAAAGGGTCAGCCTCTAACTCCTGAGTGATGGGGTAACAGGCATGTGCCATTATGCTCCTGAGGATCAAACCCACAATTCCATGCATGGTAGGCAAGCACTGTAACAAATGAGCTACAGAGCTAGCCCTCCTTCGGCTTCATTTGTTCAGACAGGATCAAACTATATCACGCAGGCTGGCCTCAGACTTCCTATCATACTGCTGAGCACTGTGATTACAAATTTGTACCCACCAGCTCTGCTTCATAGTGTAGCTCATTTGACAGAGAACCTACCTAACATGAGTAAAGACCTAGGTTCCACCCCCCGTACCACACAAACCAAGCATGGTAGTACAGCGTTAACTGTAGCGCTCAGAAAGTGGGGGCAGGTAAAGCAGAAATTTAAAATTGTCTTTGGCCACATAGAGAGTTTGAGGCCAGCCTAATAAGAAACTCTGTCACAAAACAAAATTAGGACTTGTGAGATGGCTTAGCCAGTAAAGGTGTTTGCCTACAAGCCTGAAGACCTATGTTTGATCTCCAAGACCCACATAGGAGAATGAGATCACCAACTCCCACAAGTTGCCCTCTGACCTTTACACGCACTGTGGCATGTAAACACGCACACACATATACACTTGAATACAAAATAAATAAATGTAATAAATTCTAAAGGTATAAAAGCCTCAGTTCATCTTGTCTCCAACTGTGCTCTCTCTCAGTATGGAAACCTAAGGTCTTGACCATGTCTTCTGTTCTCTAACCCTATAGGTGGCTGGTGGTTCGGCACCTGCAGCCATTCCAATCTCAATGGACAGTACTTCCACTCTATCCCACGGCAACGGCAGCAGCGTAAAAAGGGGATCTTCTGGAAAACATGGAAGGGCCGCTACTATCCACTGCAGGCTACCACCCTGCTGATACAGCCCATGGAGGCTACAGCAGCCTCCTAGCCTCCTCGATGGAGCCTGGTTCCAGGTCTAAGAAAACAGTGACTTTGGTTGTGGCCCTAAGATATGGCTATTCTCTGCTGGGGGCAGGAGCTCTAAGTCGGGCTCTCTGGAGTTTCGTGGACAGAAAAGAAGCCCATAACTGGAGAGACTGGAGGACCCCTTTTCCGTGTTGGGGTCTGCAAGCATTGTTGTCTGAAACAGTCAGAACGCAGGAAACAAATGGCCCAGACCCAGGAAACATGGGATCAAGGGGCATTAAATTTCATTTCTCGCCTGCCAGAGAAGTTGGGGATACAGAGGGACCACTTCAGACCAACTAGCTGGGCCCTTAATGGCGAACTCAGTCATATTGACTGACTGGAGACAGGGTTCCCAGGAGCCCTGGATATACTCGTGGTGCTGTTGTGGGTGCTGTGGCTGAACAGGTGCCAACTGTGCTTCCCAGGCACAGCTCACAGCATTCTTACAATAAAAAACAACCTCAGAACATTTTGTTCTCTGTTGTTTCATTAGATTTTTCGAAATGAATAGTTCCAGAGTTTGAGTAAACATGTTCCTGGGGTGGAGGCTGTTCCCAGACCCGAGGACAGGACTGTTTAGTTATTCCTTACCAGTGATTTCAGATCCCTTCTGTTAGTATTTCTTGATGTGAGCTTCTCTTGTTTTTATTTCAAAATCTCAAAACAGGTCCAGGGAGATGGCTCTGTGATTAGGAATACTTGTTCTTACAGAGGGCTTGGGTTTGGTTCCCAGGCTTTACCTAGCAGCTAAAAACAACCCTTAACTCTAGTTCTAGGGGATCCAATGCCTCCTCTGACCTCCACAGGTTCCTGGACGTTTGTGATACACTTACGCATATTTAGGCACACACATAGAAAAGTAAATATGTTTTTAAAAACAGAGTTAGGGAAATGGCTTAAGGATTTAAGACACTTGCTGTCTATGCCTGATGACTAAGTTCAAGCACCCAAACTTACTTAAAGGTGAAAGGACAGAACAGATTCCACAAAGTTGTCCTTTGACCACCACACACAAGCCATGGCACTTGGGCTGTCACTCACAGAGATATCAACCACACAATAATTATGTGGGTTTTTTTAATTTTCAAAAATTAAAAATCATATAATTCATGCAGTTCAGTCATTAGGGAAACTGGTAATAGAGACAATTAAAACATCTTTTTGATCAGTCCCAGGTAGGGTACACACATATCTCCAGCACCTGGAAGGTGGAGACAGGAGCTTTGCAAGTTCTAAGCCAGACTGGGCAATACAATAAGACCCCGTATCACTCAATTGGTCATACCTGGTATGCGCAGACCTAGATTCCTTTCCCAACACTGCATAAAGAAAGCAGAGTGCTAGATAATACTGTAATGCTAGTATTTGGGAGGTGGAGGCATGAGGATTAGAAGTTGAGGTAACCTGGGCTACAAGAAAGAAAAAGAAAAGGGGCTAAAGCTGGGAGATTGAAAAATGCAGACCACCAAGGCACTGCTCATTTCTCCAGTTCTGATCCGCCCCTGCACCAGGGGTCTAATCAGGCCTGTGTCTGCCTCCCTCCTGAGTACACCAGAGGCCCCATCTCTGATCCGCTCCTGCACCAGGGGTCTAATCAGGCCTGTGTCCGTCTCCCTTCTGAGTAGAACAGAAGTCCCATCTAAACCGCTTTCCTGCAGCTGCTCCCCTCTCCAGGTGGCCAGATGGGAATTCCAGACCAGTGTTATTTCCTGGGACATCGACACAGCAGCCAAGTTCATTAGTGCTGGGGCCGCCACAGTTGGTGTGGCTGGATCAGGGGCTGGCACTGGCACAGTGTTTGGTAGCTTGATTATTGGCTATGCCAGGAATCCATCTCTCAAGCAGCAGCTCTTCTTTAGAAATTTCTAAACCTGATGTCATAATCCATACTTATAATTTCAGTACTTGGGAAGCTGAGGCAGGGGGACCAAGATCACCATGAGTTTGAGTCCAACCTGGGCTATATAGTAAGACCTTGTGTCAGAAAAACAAAAACTTTTTAAAAATTGCTTATTTACTTATTTATATATGTGGGCAAACTTCTAGCTTGACACTTGTATGAAGTTCAGAGGACAGCTTGCAGGAGTGGATCCTTCATGTGTGTCTCAGGAATCCAGACTTGTCAGCAACCTCTTTCACCTGTTAGGCCATCTTGCTACAAACCATTTTTTACGTGGAGCTGAATAAGTGGTTTCAGTGGTATAGTGTATTCCTAGCCTGTATGAGGCCGTGAGTTTGATTCCCCAGCAAAACACATACACACCTTTCATTGACTCCATTTTATCCAAATATTCTTATTTCAACATATGATCAATATTTTACAGAGTTTTTGCATTTTGAGACAAGGTTTCCTATAGCCTAAGCTGGCTTCCAACTTAATACGTAGCTGAGGCTTGCCTTGATCCTCCTGCCTCCACTTCCTGACTGCTTCAATGACAGGCTAGACCCACTCTTCCTAGCTTATGCTATTGTTTAATGTCTTCTAAGTTACTCTGGTGCTTGTGTGTATTATCTGCTTCTGGCACTTCTCACTTTGGACCAGTCATGACACACAGACTGATTGCACATGAGCCACTGACCAGTGACTGTGGTACTGGGTAGCATATTGGTAGCATAAACATTAACACAAGGTTTTCAGTAAATTCTTGACATTTCTGACCACACCAGAATGGTATGAGGGAAGAGGCGGGACAGAGAGGAGCATTGTTCTATATCACAAAACCACGCTTGAGGCTGGTGAGATGGCTCACGGGGTAAAAGAGCATCCAGTGTGGTACTGTGAGTCAAACATGGGTCCTCTGCAAGAGCGGCAAGCACTTCCGATTGCTGAGTCATTTCTCAAGCCCTGTTTTTAGTATTTTGAGAAATCTTCACGATGACTTCTATACTGGTTAGACAAGTTTACATTCTCACTAACCCTGCATATGGTTTCCCTTTTGTCTTTATTCTCATCAGTATTAACTATTATCTGCTTGCTTGGCTTTGTTTTTGTTTTTGTTTTTAAACATGGTCTGGCTGTGTAGCCCTAGCTAGTCTGGAACTCAACATGTATGTCACGTATCAGGTTATTTGGTTTTTCTTTTGTTTCAGTTTTTGTTTCTTGTCTTTTGAGACAGGGTCTCCCTATATCCTTGCTTGGCTGTCCTAGACCTTAATATGTAGACTAGGCTAACATTGAATTCACAGAGATTCACCTGCCTCTGCCTCCCAAATGGTGGAATTAAAGGCATACAGTGCCACACCAGGCAAGATTGTTTTTTTGTTTTTTGTTTTTATTCTTAATGACTGTCTTTGTGACTGAGGTAAGGTATAGGGTTTTTGTTTGTTTTTAAAAAATATTTATGAGAGGAACTTCCGCCGGCGGAGGGGACCTCAGCTTGGGCCCAGGGCTCCATAGCAAATTAGCGCCAGGACAAAGATACCCTCCCAGCAGCTTGGAAAAGCCGGGAGTGGGCCCAAGACAACCTCCACAGCTCACCAGGAACTGCTCCGAACCTGGGAAACACAGGGACCGAGGTAGGCGGGCATAGAAACCCCCTGGAGGCGGAGACCTCTGCCTGGGCCACCAGGAGTCCATAGCCAACTAGCGCCGGAAAAAGCTACCCTCCCAGGAGCTTGGGAAAGCCGTGAGTGGGATAAAGGGGAGCAACACCTCTCACCCTGACCCGCCCGGATCTGTCGGGACCCAGCGCCTGAGAAGCAGGGGAACACAAAATCTCTGAACCTTCAGGTTCCCACCTGTGGGTGGAGACCTTTGCCTGGGCCACGAGGGGCCTGTGCCTGGGGACCCCAGCCTAGGCCACAAGGCTCCAGGAGAGAGCGGGTATCCCAGGAGTGCTGACACACCTTTGAGCACAGGCAAAACCACCACTTCTGCTCAAACCCATTGGACCAAGAGGGACCCTTGCAGAGTCATCAGGGCATAGGAACCAAGGGACAGCTGGGGACAAGATCTTTCCAATTTCCTTCTGGACCCCAGAGCAGACCCGGTGCCACAGCTCTCCAAACCCAAACACCTCTCAGAGAGAGCTGGTCTTCAAGGAGTACTGACACAGAGGCCTGCAGGAGGGGCAAGCCACAACCAGACAGAGTAAGATGAGCTAACATCAGAGTCAACAGGATGGCAAAAGGCAAGGGTAAGAACATAAAGAACAGAAACCAAGAGTACTCGGCACCAGCAGAACCCAGCTCTCCCACCACAGCAAGCCCTGGATA
>CM052707.1:98624971-98640307 GCA_028551405.1 Uromys caudimaculatus
TACTACTCAGCTATTAAAAACAATGACTTCATGAAATTTGCAGCAAATGGATGGAACTTGAAAATATCATCCTGAGCGAGGTAACTCAGTCACAAAAAAACGAACATGGTATGTACTCACTGATAAGCAGATATTAGCCCAAAATTTCAGAATGTCCACGTTCCACTTAACAGTAACCGCTAGACTGAGAGTGAGGTCCCAGATGGAGGAGTTGGAGAAAGGTCTGAAGGAGCTGAGGGTATTTGTAGCCCCATGGAGGGAGCAAGAGCGTCAATGGGCCTGAATACCCCCCCTCCCCGTCGTCCTGGAGTTCGGACCACCAACCAAAGAATACACATCTATTGACCCATGGTTCGGACTACATATGTGGCAGAGGATAACCTCAATGGCCATCAGGGAGAAAGGAGAGGCCCTTGGGCCTGAGGGTGCTAGAGGCCCCAGTAAAAGGGAATGTCAAGGTGGGAATATGGGGATGGGTGGGCGGGTAGGTGGGAAGAGGAATTCCCTCACAGAGGCGGGGAGGGGGAGGATATAGGGGGAAGAGGAGACCCAGAAAAGGGGAAACATTGGAAATGTAAATAAAGTATCAAAAAAAATTAATTAATTAATTAAAAAATATTTACGAGCTAGAGTCACAAATGGTTGCTGTGAGTTGCCTGAGGTGGGTACTAGGAACCAGCTTGGGTCAAACAACAGTATGTGCTCTTAATAGCTGAGCCATCTCATCAGCTCCTCAATGTCATTTTGATTTGTATTTTTCTGACAGGTAGCGAGGTTGAATATTTTATCATGTTTATTGACCATTTATACTCCATTCTTTTAGCACTCTCTGCTTACTGCATCACCCAGTTTACAGATTGGGTACTTTGGTTTTGTTATTGTTTGATCGATTTATTGAGCAACTAAACATTCCAAGTCCTATGCCAGGCATCTGGCAGACTCTCCTGGACAGAAAGATCTCTGCCCTACCTCAGCTAGCTGCCCTCCAACACATCTCCCATGTGAACACATTGATGTTTAACTGGAAATCTAAACTGGAACACTTTTGAGATTAAAATGTGTTGCCAGTAATTAAACTAGACGATAGACATAAATCGGCTCACTCTCAGGCTCATCAGGATGTATTGACCCACTGTCAGAAAGCATGCACACGGGGCTGGAGAAATTACTTAGCAGATTAAAGTGCAGACCGCTCTGGCAGAGGAACTAAGTTTGCTCCCTAGCACCAATGTCAGGAAGCTTGAAATTGTCTGTAACTCCAGCTCCAGGGAACCAATGCTGATGTCCATGAGCGTTGGTAGGCACACGCACTTACTCACACACAGACAGTGCATGCAAAGCATTACAAAATAAAAGAAATTGGTTTCTTTTTAAATGATTTTTTTCCCTGTGCATTGTAGTTGTATCTAAGTGAGGGTATTGTATCCCCTGGAACTGAAGTTACAGACACTTGTGAGCTTTCATATTGGTCCTGAGAACTGAACCCAGGACTTCTGGAAGAACAGCCAATACATTTAACCACTAAACCATCTCCCCAGCCTCTAAAAGAAATACTTTTAAAACATAAGACATAGAGCTGGAAAATATTTCAGGATGGTGTGCTTACTAAGCATGTTTTCGGTACAACACACAGCATGGGGTGTGGGAGAGACAAAAGTCAAAGTCAAGGATACACCAGCCTGTAGATTTGTCTCAGCAAATCCACACTTAGCATTTGTGTATTAGATATGTTTTATGCGCACGCCTTTAATCCCAGCACTTGGGAGGCAGAGGCAGGTGGATTTCTGAGTTCGAGGCCAGCCTGGTCTACAGAGTGAGTTCCAGGACAGCCAGGGCTACCAGAGAAACCCTGTCTCGAAAAAACAAAAAACAAAAACAAAAAAAAAAAGATGTTTTATGTAAATTTTACTTTAAAAAATCAGACTATGCCAGTCAAGTACACTGCCGAATGCCTGTAATTCCAGCATTTGGAAGATAGGTGGAGGAAAGATAATGAAGATTATCCCTGCCTGCTTAGAGAAATTCGGGCCAGCCTGGGGTATGTGAGACCCTGTCTCAAAAACAAACAAAAAAACAAACAACAACAAAAAAAATCTAGAGTTTTCATCTCGCATGTGTGAAGCCCGAGGTTCCTAGAGCAACATTCACTAATCATAGTATTCTTACAATGACCGTATTTGGAAGGTGACAGTATGAAGATCAAGAGTTTAAAGTCCGGGACTGCAGAGATGGCTTGGGGTTAAAAGCACTGACTGCTCTTCCAGGGGCCATGGGTTAGATTTTGTCTTAGTCAGGGTTTCTATTCCTGCACAAACATCATGACCCAGAAACAAGTTGGGGAGGAAAGGGTTTATTCAACTTACACTTCCATGCTGCTGTTCATCACTAAAGGAAGTCAGGACTGGAACTCAAGCAGGTCAGGAAGCAGGAGCTGATGCAGAGGCCATGGAGGGATGTTCCTTACTGGCTTGCTTGCTTCTCCTGGCTTGCTCAGCCTACTTTCTTATAGAACCCAAGACTACCATCCTGGGGATGGTACCACCCACAAGGGGCCCTCCCCCCTTGAGCACTAATTGAGAAAATGCCTTACAGCTGGATCTCATGGAGGCATTTTCTCACCCGAAGCTCCTTTCTCTGTGATAACTCCAGTTTGTGTCAAATTGACACAAAACCAGCCAGTACAGATTTCTAGCATCCACTTGGCAGTTCACAACTGTTCCTGATTCCCATTCTCCAGTATCTGACTTCCTCTTCTGGCCTTCATAGGCACTGCATGCATGTGGTGCACAGGCAAACACTCATACACAAATGTGGTGACACACATCCGCTACTTGGGAAGCTGAGGCAGCAGACCCACAAGTTTGAAGCCAGGCTCAACTACACAGTCAGTTCCAGACCAGCATGAGATACAGTGGGATTCTATCTCAAAAGCTAAAACCAAGTAAAAACAACAAAAAGCCACCAAAATGATAGTTTGGGGCTGTCTCTAGTGGTAGGGCACTGTACTTACCTGACATGCATTAAGGCAGCATTTGGTTCCATCCCCAAAACTGAAGGGAGGCACTTTTTCAAAATGTAGTTCCATGCATACAATACGTATGTATATGAGTTCATGTATGTGCATTTGTATGAGATTGAGTGGATACACACTGTACATGTGAAGTCTAGAGGTCAATTTTAGGCATACTTTTTTTGCAACTTACTTTTTGTTTTTTGTTTTTTTGTTTTGGTTTGGTTTTTTTGTTTTTCGAGACAGGGTTTCTCTGTGTAGCCCTGGCTGTCCTGGAACTCGCTCTGTAGACCAGGCTGGCCTCAAACTCAGAAATCCACCTGCCTCTGCCTCCCAAGTGCTGGGATTAAAGGCGTGCGCCACCACCACCCAGCTGCAACTTTTAATAACGTTTCAATCTCTCCTCTAGCCCACCACCCAGCCGAGGTAGTGAAGAGGAAGTTACTAGGATCAGGGGAAGTGGGCTATTCAGCAATAGTTCTTTGAGGGTGTACTGGCTGGTTTTGTGTCAACTTGACACAAGCTGCAGTTATCACAGAGACAGGAGCTTCAGTTGTGAAAACGCCTCCGTGAGATCCAGCGGTAAGGCATTTTCTCAATTAGTGATGGGGGGAGGGCCCCTTGTGGGTGGTGACAACCCTGGGCTGATAGTCTTGGGTTCTATAAGAAAGCCAGCTGAGCAAGCCAGGAGAAGCAAGCCAGTAAGAAACATCCCTCCATGGCCTCTGTATCAGCTCCTGCTTCCTGACCTGCTTGAGTTCCAGTCTGACTTCCTTTCGTGATGAACAGTAGTGTGGAAGTGTAAGCTGAATAAACCCTTTCCTCTCCAACTTGCTTTTTTTTTTTTAAATTTTTGTTTTGTTTTGTTTTGTTTTGTTTTGTTTTGTTTTGTTTTGTTTTGTTTTGTTTTGTTTTGTTTTGTTTTGTTTCGAGACAGGGTTTCTCTGTGTAGCCCTGGCTGTCCTGGAACTCACTCTGTAGACCAGGCTGGCCTCGAACTCAGAAATCCACCTGCCTCTGCCTCCTGAGTGCTGGGATTAAAGGCGTGCGCCACCACTGCCCGGCTTCACTTTGTTTCTTGGTCATGATGTTTGCGCAGGAGTAGAAACCTGACTAAGACAGAGGGTGAGCTCAATCTCCTTTGGCAGCAATTCAGTCCTATAGCGACCATCAAATAGGACTCAGCATCTGCAGACCAGTCCCGTAGGCAGGTAGATACCATGCTTAAACCAGCAGCTGTAGTTCAATCCCCAAGAAACCTCCAGGCTCACCAACTGGCCTGACCCGAGACTGCTGAAAAGGCAAGCTGCCCCAGGCTCACCAACTGGCCTGACCTGAGACCGCTGAAAAGGCAGGCTGCCCCAGGAACCTCACAAGCTGTTCTTTGGTGACTTTCTCTCAATAGCAGCATTATCACAAGTTGAACTCAACAACGCTATGTAAGGTGAACCAATACACATGAGTTGTTAGCGAAGAATAGCGAGGTAAGGCAAACCAGACCAATGCTCAGTGCTCCTCTCCCACTGTCTGTGGGGACACAGTTATATTCCTTCATCAAGCATCCTTTCACGTGTTTGCTATATCAAAACATCCTTTCACCTGTTTCTGCCTCAGGAAAATGTGTCTGCTTTAGTAAGATATCTTTTCACCTGTGTGCCCCAGCAAACCATCATTTGATATAACTAAAAAAGTAGAAGTTTCCACATAAGTCAATAGTGGTGTCTTTAATTATTCTCTGATTTATTTTTTGAGATAGGGTGTTTCATTGAACCAGAAGCTCATAGTTTAAGCCAGACTGGCTGGCCAGCATGTATTAGTTCGGGACCCTACTCTTCCCCAGTGATGGTTGCTGCTACCTCAGCTGTTTTTGTTTGTTTGCTTTTGTTTTTTGTTTGTTTTTACATTTTTATGTAGTATGATATCTTTATGCACACCAGAAGAGGGCATCAGATCCCATTACAGATGGTTGTGAACCAACGTGTGGATGCTGGGAATTGAACTCAGGACCTCTGGAAGAGCAACCAGTGCTCTTAACCTCTGAGCCATCTCTCCAGCCGGCCACCTTAGCTTTTTAAATGGAATGCTGGACATTTAGACTCGGATCCTTGTTCTTGCCTGTATGGCAAGTATTTTACCACCTAGAGCGTTTTCCTAGCTGCCACCAATACCTGACTCATTTTTTTTTAAAGATTTATTTATTTTATGTATATGAGTACTCTGTAACTGTCTTCAGACACACCAGAAGAGGGCATCAGATCTCATTACAGATGGTTGTAAGCTATCATGTGGTTGCTGGGATTTGAACTCAGGACCTTTGGAGGAGCAGTCAGTGCTCTTACCCGCTGAGCCATCTCTCCAGCCCCCTACCTGACTCATTTTAAAAACAGAGTGTCATTATTTTTTTGAGTTAGGGTCTCAAATTGTTCTCAGACTTACTGTGTAGTCATGGTTGAGAGTTCAAGCTCCCAATCTTCTTGCTTCTACCTCCTGAGTCCCAGGGTGAAAGGCATGCACTGTCATGCTGAATTTTTGAATAGTCCAAGAGATGGAACCCAGGGCATAGTACATGTTAGGCAAGCACTCTACCAATGGAGCCATGCCCCCAGCTCCTACTGCTATGGTTTGAATATGTCCACACAAAGCTTATGCTGTAATGGGCTCTTAGAAACTGCTTTTGTTGCACTAGCCAAATGACTTAGGCAGTAAAGGCTCTTATCACCAACCCTGAGAACCTGAATTTGATCTGGAAGACCCACATGGTGGAAGAAGAGGACTGTCACCAGTTGTTCTCAGTGTTCCTTCATATATAGGCACACACTTGTACACATTAACAAATAAAGGCAGTAAGTTTTGTTGTTTTTGTTTTTGAAGACAGGGTTTTTCTGTGTAACCCTGACTGTCTTGGGACTCACTCTGTAGAACAGGCTGACCTAGAACTCACAGAGATCTGCCTGCCTCTGCCTTGAAAGTGCTGGAATTAAAGGTATATGCCATTACCACTTAGCTACAATAACTTAAAAAAAAAATTAACCCTGATTTTGCTTAAAAAGAAGGGAGAAGAAAATCACTGAGGTTTTGTCAAGATGGTCCAACAGTAAAGGCACTTGACACCAAGCCCAAGGAACTGAGTTCAATTCCGAGAATCTACACAGTGGAATGAGAGAACCAACTCCTTCATTCAGGTTGCCCTCTACACACACACACACACACACACACACACACACACACACACACACACACACACAAATATTTTAAAAGAAAAAATACCATTAACTTCTCACATAGGTCCATACGGGAACTAAACACAAGATAAACATCTGGCCTCTTTGCCTTTGTTTTATATCTAAGTCTATGTGAAATCTCCTCTACACTGTTTTCTGTTGAAAGGCTAAAGGCACAGAGTCGTTGTCCTGAAACTTTGTAAACACAGCTCTCACCTCTAATGAAATAAGAGACAGTTCATTCTGTAGCCAAAGATGAATGACCGTGACCTAGTAACTTGCATTCAGGTTACCCTGATTACCATGTTCCAATACGGTAACGGTTTTGTAAATTTTTTATAGTCATAGAACAAAATAAAGTCATAAGTAAAGGCAGTTTTCAAATACAATTGTGGGAACATTGGGTAGGCAGGTTACGGCAAAATGGAGAATTCTTTACTGTAGTATTTTTAACACTATCTGATGGCACCCTTAGCTTTGGGGAGTACATAGAAGCTAGTTACTTACTGATACATGCCAAAAGACAACAAAGGAGAAAATGAGTGGATTTTTTAAAAATTATTTTATGTGTATGGATGTTTTGCCTGCATACATATCTGCAGTGCCTGAGGAGGGAAGGATAGGGCATCAGATCCTCTAGAACTGGAGTTACAGATGACTATGAGCTGCGATGTGGGTTCTGGGAATGAACCTGAGTCTTCTGGGAAAGCAGCCAATGTTCTTAACACTAAGCCATCTTTCTACCCCCATGAGTGGAGTTATTTATTTACTTACTTGTTTGTTTGTTTGTTTGTTTGTATATGAGACATGGTCTTTCTACATAGTTCTGGATATCCTGGAACTCACTATGTAGATCAGGCTAGCCTCAAATTCACAGAGATCCTCCTGCCTCTGTTTCCCAAGTGCTGGGGGGTAAGGGCATGCATCATCGCATTTGGCCAATAAAAAACTTTTTAAAAGTCTACTCTGCAGGCATTGTGGAACATCATCTTTATAAGTCATCTTGCCAGACCATGAGCGGCTATTATGAGGGCTAAAGAGAGGCCAGAGAGATAACTCAGTGCTTAAGAGCATCTGCTGCTCTTATAGAGTATCTCGGTTCAGTTCTCAGCATTCACAGGGTAGCTCGAAGCCATTTGTAACTGAACTTCCAGGAGTTTTGATGCCTTCTCCTAGCCATGACCCTGTGGTGCACATTTATACATAGGCAAAACACTCACACACGTATTCGTTTTTATTTAAAGAAGCCTAAAGATGTATAATTTGGCAATTGACCCACAATATTTGTGTGTACTCATATGTGTATATTGAGACAGGGTTTTTCCCTTAGCCCTGGCTATCCTGGAACTCACTCTGTAGACCAGGCTAGTCTCAGACTCAAAGATCTGCCTATCTATGCCACCCTAGTGCTGAATTTAAAGGTATGCTGCACTATACCTAGCTGGACCTGCAGCATTGCAACTATCTGCAATACTGAGTTATAGTCAATCAATTGTCTCATAGAATCCTTAACTCGGGTGTGGTGTTTTCCTGGAAACTCCAGCTTACAACCTGCAGTTGCCTTGAATTCCATGTAGATTGGAGCTTCACAGGATAGAGCATCCCAAAGATGAGAGCAGCTTTCTATGTGGGGTAGCCTGCCCCCTGGAGAAGATCCTGTAGGAAACCAGATCGGTCCCCTCCATAGCTAGTTATGATGCTAACAGACACTATCAATGGTTTATAGTTTAACAGACTGTTATCAGCCACCAGAGAGGAGGAGCTGGGACCATTTCTAGACCAAGGCTACTTAATTATGCACACATCTTGCCCTTGCCCTAATTCTCCCTCCATCTAAAACCAAGTTTACATCAGTAACCTAAAGAGAAACTTGTGGCCCCTTAACCCTTTTTGAGGTTCCCTGTCTCTATAGGCAGTGATTAAATAAGTCTCCTTTCTCTGCTTTCAACCATTATTTACCTCTTTTATTAGAGTATTAGGATGGCTCAGCCTGGCTGGTTGAAACTCAGGAGCAGTGCCTTTTGCCTCAAACTCTGGTTATAGTGTTGGAAGAGACAGGAGGATCAGGAGTACAAGGCTAGTCCATTTCATGCGAAAACAAAACCAAACCAAACCAACCCTCAACATGTTAGAGTTTAACCTCCAAAGTCATGCATTGTGTGCTTGTTTTTTTTTTTTTTTTTTTCTTGTTTAGTTTTTCAAGATAGGGTATCTCTGAGTGGCCTTGGTTGTCCTGGAACTCCCTCTGTAGACCAGGCTGTGCTTGAACTCAGAGATCCACTTGCCCCTGCCTCCTGAGTGCTAGAATTAAAGGCATGCACCACCCACCACCTGGCCCAATGTTATACATTAATGGTGTTAGATTAGATGAAACTCAAGGCAGGGGACTCAAGATGGCATTGGTGGCTTTAGTTGTTTCAATATTTTTGTTGTTTTTTGTTTTAGTTTGTTCTCTGTAGGGTTGTTTGGTGGGTGGCACATGCAATGGTGTGCATGGAGGTCAGAGGACAACGTTCTGGATTCAGTTCTCTCCTTCCACCTTTACTTCGGCTCCAGTGATTGAATTTAGACAACCAGAGGCAAGCACTTTACTTACGGAGCCATCTTGCCAGCCCTGTTCATTGTTTTTTACTTATGGAGTCTTCTTGCCAGTCCTGTTTATTGTTTTTGGTAGTTTATTATCATATTTGAGTTGTGGTCTTGTGTAACCCAGGTTGGCTCCAAACTCACAATTTTGTCAAGGATGGCCTTGAGCTGGATATCCTCTAGCCTCTGCCTCTCAAGTGTTGGGACATAGGCATGTAGTATCGTGCTCAGATGTTTAGAACGTCTTGTTTGAACTTCAGAACAACAAGATTATGAAACTTGTCTAGTGTAGAGCTGGCTGTGGCCTCAAGCTTCCTTTGATCCTCCTGCCTCAGCTTCCATAGTAACTGGATTATTGGTATGCACCACCATGAAAGGTTTCCTTTTGTTTAACTCTTTGCTGCCAGATTCTACCCGAGATGAGATTACTGAGACTTTGTATCTTTCAGTGCTGAATTGCAAGCACATAGTAGGCACCAAGTGCTTACTAAAGGATGGACTAAAAGGCGTTTCTTCTCTTTATCCTCCTAGTATTTTTGTAAAAGGTTTTTAATTAAACAACATATCTCACTTTTTTAAACTCCCTCTGAGACAGAAGAGGTGATATGTGCCTGTCATCCTTAGTACTTGACCATAGGCAGGAAGATCTGTTTAACATCATCCCCGATACATAATGAGTTCAAGGTCAACTAGGTCTACCTGAGATGCTAAATAAATAAACACTCTTTCTGGTGGCTTTAGGAAAAACAGTGGCTTGCGAGTGATGAAGGCAAAGGGGGGAGAACAGAGAGGAAGAAACTGCTCGGCCTAGTGATGGAGTCATGATCAAATGGTAGCATGAAGTTGGTGAGAAGCAATCAGAACCAGTATATTTTAGTTTATTTCACTGTTGCTGTGATAAAATGCTGAGCAAAGGAAGCTGGCAAGGAAAGAGTTTATTTGGTTTACAGGTTACAGTCCACCATCAACAAGGGAAGCCAAGGCTGGATGGAACTCAAGACAGGAATCTGGAAGCAGGGACTGAAGCAGACACCACAGAGGAACACTGCATAGTGGCTTGTGTCTAGGTTCATGTACAACTATGTTTCTTACAGTTAAGGCCCACCTGCTTAGGGATAGTACTAACTGAAGTAGGTTAGACTCTCCTATTTTAATTATTATCAATCAAGAAAATATCCGTAGACAAGTCCATAGGCCAATCTGGTGAAGATAGTTCCTCAACTGTAGTTTAGTCTTCTTGAATATGTAAAGTCAATAACCAAGATTAGCTGGGGAATGCAGGAGGATGAGGGACAGAGTGAGTCAGTTAGGGGTGACAAGTAGACAGGAGTCAGGATCCCCAGAACCCAGAATAGAACAAGCGTTATTTAACTACCATGTGGGCTCTGCAGTTATGTTATTCTGCACTCAACAGATGTTCAATACAAGAGGACAGCAATACTGTGCACACAGTCCCTGCCCTCTTGGTACTGATAATTCTGTTAATGCTGCAGAAACCTAAGAGCTGGTTGTATGTGAGTCAGTGGCTAAGCACTTGCCTATAGGCCCTAGGTTTGGTCCTAACCACTAGAAAGAGAAACAAAACAAAAAACTAAACGGATCAAGAAACGGATGCATATCTTGTGGTTGGTAACTTTGTGAAAGACAGCAATACATTTGAAGTGTATGCTGCAGCTTTCCTTAGACGTCAGATACCTAGCCACACAAAAGTTAACCACAGAAGGTCTTAAAAGCATTTCTATACCCAAACACCATTTTGTATATTTAAAAAAACACACAACGTAAAAATAAACTATCTCTCTATGTCTCTGTCTCTCTCTCCAGAATTTATGTAGTCCTGGAACTGAGTACAAAGACCAGACTGGCCTTGAGGTCACAGAGATCTGCCTGCATCATCTTGTAAAAGGGTCTCATGTAGCTCTTGTTGGCCTAGAGAGTGCCGTACGCTATATATGCACACACATATACGTGTGGTTCTGGTTTTAGAACCCAAGGTTTTGTTCTTGTTAAGCACTCTTTTCATCTATCTCTTTTTTAAAGGATTTTATTTATTAATTTTATATATATGATGGGTTCACTGTAGCTGTCTTCATACACAAGAAGAGGGCATCAGATCCCATTACAGATGGTTGTGAGCCACCATGTAGTTGCTGGGAATTGAACTCAGGACCTCTGGAAGAGCAGTCAGTGCTCTTAATCACTGAGCCATCTCTCCAGCCCCCTTCATCTATCTCTTTAATTGGCATATTGGGCTAACTAGGCTAGCCTTACCTGTTCAGCTGCCAGAGCCTGGGTTTTTCCCCAAACTCCAGTTACAGCACCAGTTTCCAATGTAACATTTTCCTCTTACCCTGCTTTATCCCCTATATAGAATTTATCATCCCATTGCTTTGACATATGCTTTAACTGGGGATAGAGACACACATCTTTGACCTCAGCACCACTGAGGCAGAGTCAAGCAGATCTCTGTGAGTTCAAGACTATCCTTGTCTCAATAGTAAGTTCTAGGGCTGGCAAGACGACACAGAGAGACCCTGTCTCCAAAAACCTTAAGAAAAGAAGGATGAAAATGGTGAAATGGAGAGAAAAGATTAAATTAGTATGGTGGGGAAGGAATAAAGTACTTCATGTCCCATTTATCTTTGGGGTGCTGGCAGATTGACAGAATTGGATCAAGAGTAATGTCTAACTAGGGATGGGGTGATGACTTAATACTGTGCAACCATAGGGGCCAGGTTTGGACCCCCCAGCACCCATACAAAGCCAGATGGCAGTGTTACTAGTACTCCCAGCTTTAAGGGTCCAAGACAGATGGATCTCAGTAGCCTGCTGACCAGCTGTCTTAGGGGTTCATTGCTGTGAAGAGACACCATTTTCAAGGCTTAACTCTTATAAAGGAAAACATTGATTTAATTGGGGCTGGCTTACAGTTTCAGAAATTCTGTCCATTATCATAATGGCAGGAAGCATGGCAGCATGCAGGCAGACCTGGTGCTGGAGTAGATGCCAAGAGTTCTGTATCTTGACCCACAGGCAGCCAAGAGAAGACAGTCCTCTATATGCTCCTCCACAGGAAGAAACTCTTCCATCCTGGGTGGAGTTTGAGCAATACAAGTACTCAAAGCCCACCCCCACCATGACACACTTCCTCCAACAAGAACATACCTCTTTTTTTTTTTTTCTTTCTTTTCTTTTTTTTTTTTTTTGTTTTTTTTTTTTTTGTTTTTTTCGAGACAGGGTTTCTCTGTGTAGCTCTGGCTGTCCTGGAACTCACTCTGTAGACCAGGCTGGCCTCGAACTCAGAAATCTGCCTGCCTCTGCCTCCCAAGTGCTGGGATTAAAGGTGTGCACCACCACCGCCCAGCAAGAACACACCTCTTAATAATGTCATTCCATATGGGCCAAGTATTAAAACACATGAGTCTATGGGGGCCAAACCTATTCAAATGACTACACCAGCTAATATAGCCAAATTATTAAGATTCGGGTTCGATGTTCAAAAACTAAGATGGTAGCTATTGAGGAAGACACCTGACACCAGCCTTAGACCTTCATATGCTTGCCTACACACACACACACACACACACACACACACACACACACACACACACACACACACGAAGAATGCAGTATTTGTAGTTAAGTAGTCAAAGTCAACCGCCGTCTCACTGATTGCTATCTCTGCTCTAGTTCTTCAATGTAGTACAAAAAAATTATCATCTTGCTTGAGATTAGTCCTCTTTCTGTAGACATCATTTTTGCTCTGGGGTGTAGCCTTGTTTCATCATAGATAACTGCTGTCACGAGCAAGAAGGTAGATACTTGTAGTTAGTATAACAAAAGTTCTATTTTATTATGCTGAGGGTCATCACACAATGTTCACACTTTAAATTCCTAACTACAGTCCTAAGCCTATCTTCCCAAGGCTGCTCACCAGTGTGTCTTAGCTGAAGGTCAGGTCTAGTCTCTAACAGAATTCTCTGATTTAAGGCTCAAGATCCTAGAGGAGTTTCTCTGGCAATAGGGCAAATCAAGGTGGTGTCTCTTCAGATGTGTAGGCAGAACATTGCTTTTAGTCTCTGTTTATGTACTGTCCAGTGGGCATCAGGGGTTCTAGAACTGTGTCTGGTTATCTTGAGTGATGTCACTGAGTTCTGGTCATTGGGTACATGTAGTCTTGGGTGTAATGGGGATCCTAAGTTAATTTTACATGTCTAAAAGGCATTTTTATTATGCTCATTACACATGCCCTTATCTAAAGGTGGGAAGTAATTCAAGGTTTTGCTTTCCTTGTAATCCAAGGTGATCCTGGGTTTAAGTCATTGACTTTACTTTGTGCTTTTAGCCAAGAAGTGGGGAATCAGATAAGCTAGATAGACACTCCTTGGGTGATTAACATGTCTTTGCAGTCAAGAAAGAGTCTTTATCTAAAGCAAAGGAGACAACACAAAATGAAGGCAGAAATACCAGGTGTACTGGCTGGTTCTGTATCAACTTGACATAAACTGGAGTTATCACACAGAAGGAGCTTCAGGTGAGGAAATGCCTCCATGAGATCCAGCTGTAAGGCATTTTCTCAATTAGTGATCAAGGAGGGAGGGCCCCTTGTGGGTGGTACCATCCCTGGGCTGGTAGTTTTGGGTTCTATAAGAGAGCAAGATGAGTAAGCCAGGAGAAGCAAGCTAGTAACATCCCTCTATGGCCTCTGCATCGGCTCCTGCTTCCTGACCTGCTTGAGTTCCAGTCCTGACTTCCTTTGGTGATAAACAGCAACGTGGAAGTGTAAGCTGAATAAACCCTTTTCTCCCCAACTTGCTTCTTGGTCATGATGTTTGTGCAGGAATAGAAACCCTGACTAAGACACCAGGCTTTCATCTTACCTTCTCTTAAGCTGTAGGCCTAAGTGAGGAGTGTTGTGGTCTGACCCCCTCCCCAGCATAGCTGTAGCCATTTTGCTCCATGCCTGCCAGCTATTTCATATTGTTGACACAGAAAAATAACTTGACTCAGAGCAGGGTCATGCTGACCACATCCCCTGTTATATTCTGTATGTGGTTTGTTAATTAATCTTAAGAAAACTTTACAAATTAAAATCAATATGAACTGTTATGTCTAAAATGACTTGAGTCAGAACTGACCATTGGGCACATTTCCTGAACCTGCATTTGAGCTCAATGGTTTTTTTCCTTCATAAGCCTGCTCTGACAAAAGACTGGTACCACAATAAGGCACCTGATTCCTTTTCTGTGGTCCTGAATGTTCAGTATTAAGGTGTGTGTTCAATAAACCATCCCTTTCTGAGACCTGTGTTCATGCGGTTTGTGGAGCAATTATTGGACCCCAGCAACTAACTACCACATTTTAATAAAAGGGTTTTGGTTGGTTTCTTTTCTTTTCTCTTTTTAAATTTTTCTTATGGGTCATGTTTTTCTTTTTCTTTTTCCTCTCTTCCTCTTCCACTTCCTCCTTGTTGTTCTGGAACTTGCTTCATGGACCAGACTGGCCTCAAATTCACAGAAATCCAGCTGCCTGCTTCTCCTCCCAAGTGCTGAGATTATGCAACCATATCATGTGATTGTGTATGCGCGTCAAGATTTGTGTATCCCATGAATACAGGACCCTAAGGCATCAGATTCCCTGGAACTGTAGATACAGACGGTTGGTTGTAAGCCACCATGCTGGTGCTGAGAATCAAACCTGGGTCCTCTGTAAGAACAGAAAGTGATCTTAATGGACGAGTTATCTCTCTAGTCCCTTACTTTTGTTTGTTTTAGTAAGGGACTCAAACTCAGTATGTGGCAGAGGAAGACCTTGAACTCTTGACTCTCCTAATAGCATGTGCCACCACACCCAGTTTATGTGCATACTAAGCAAAAACTCTATCACTTGAGCCCCATGTTCAGCCCTAAAGCTGCTTCTAAACAACTTTTCCCCCACTTCAGTGCTAGGGATTGAAATCAAGCCTTTGCATTCTAATTAATTTAGCTTCCAGCTTGAGAGATTGCTCAGTGGTTAAGATCATTGGCTGATCTTACAGAGGACCCAGATTTGATTCCCAGTGTACACATGGTGGATCACAACTATCTGTAACTCCAGGCTCAAGGATTCAACATCATCTCTGACCTCTATGGGCACTGCAACATATAGTGCACAACATGCAAACAATACACACATACACATAAACAAAATTAAGCTGCATTGCTGTTCCTTACTATTCCCCCCAACCTCTGAATATCTGTTAAACAAACTTCATGGCCCAAATGGGGTGTGTGTGTGAGTGGCAGAGCCAGGTGGATCTCTCAGTGCTACACAGCAAGTTCTAGACTATCTGGAGCTACACAGGGAGAGCTTGTGCTCCAAATAAAACAGAACAAAAAAGGAAGTTAGTTCAAAGTAATCCATAAACACGTAGTTAGCATTTCTTCTAGGCTCCGCCCCACAGTTACCTGGCAACAGCCAGGTATTCCTGACTCACTATAAAGTGAGTAAAAGGGGCTATTTGCCTCCTCCTCTCTTATC
>CM052707.1:98640407-98697759 GCA_028551405.1 Uromys caudimaculatus
AAAAAAAAAAAAAAAAAAAAAAACCCAAAACATACAAACAAAACCACCACCACCTCCACCACCACCACCACCACCAACAACAACAAAACAACAAAAACAAAAAACCAAACTGGGCAGTGGTGGCAAACACCTCTAATCCCAGCACTTGGGAGTTAGAGACAGGCGGCTCTCCGTAAGTTCGAGGTCAGCCTGGTCTATAGAGTAAGTTCCGGATAGCCAGGGCTACATGGTGAGGCCCTGTCACGAAAAACCAATAAACAACAACACCACCAAAAAACCAGACAGGTATGGTCTGATCCACATCACCAATTCCAGTCTAGCTAAGGTTTCTGTCTTAGAAAAGCCGGGCAGTGGTGGCTCACGCCTTTAATCCCAGCACTTGGGAGGCAGAGGCAGGCGGATGTCTTGAGTTCGAGGCAGCCTGGTCTACAGAATAAGTTCCAGGACAGCCAGGGCTACACAGAGAAACCCTGTCTCGAAAAAAACCAAAGAAAAGAAAAGAAAAAAAAAAATGAGTGATGGTGAAAACAGAAAACAAGAGAACTTTCTTTGAGAAGAGGAACAAATAAAACAGCCTAGGATCCTCATTTGTTTTGGAGGTACTGACATAAGCTTTAGGTTTAAACAAAGAACTGGGGAACTGCAGCCCAGAGAAGGCACCCCCAGTCAACGAAATAAGCCCGGAAATGGTCATTTACGGGGCTAGAATAAGAGGCCAGAGGAGACTCACTGATTTATGATGTCATCAGGACGTTAAAGTCCGTAACATCACCTAGAGGTAGCTCAATTTCCCTTTCCCTACAGGTCCGCTGAAAGGCCGAGTCTGAGTCCAGCCTCTCATTGGTCAATCGACTTCATTGTTCAAAGTCTTCCGCTCCGCCTTCTCCCGTCTGCTTTTGATAGGCTGCTGAATCTGTCACTTCAAAAAGGTCCGCATTCCTTCCGCCTTTCTCCAGGAGACCGAGGGCTCGAGGGGTGGATCCCAGGAGGCTCCCACCCCCCTTGAGCTCAGCTTCTCAGCCTGATTGGCTGGTCCAGGTGCCTGTCACTACAGCTTTCACCGTTGACTGGCCATCAGACCGCCGCTCTGCGCGGCGCCGGTTCCGCCCCCGTCGGGTGTTTGTGGTGGGGCTGCGGAGTCGCCGATCCCGCCGGAAGCGCCAGGACAATGGGGACCCGGGACGACGAGTACGATTACCTATTCAAAGGTGCGCCTGGTGGGGTACAGACAGGCGAGGTCGCGGTAGCGACTGGAGGGCCGAGGCCGTGCTACGGGACCAGAGGGCTCAGGGTGGAGCCGGGGCTTCAGAGGGGCCTATCCGGGGTAGGGAGTCGGAGGAAGCCGGGGCAAGTGGAGTTCGCTAGGTTTCGGGCCCTAGTACGCAGCGGTGAGAAGAGGGAGGCTCGGCGAGGCCTATGGACCCCGGATGCGCCGGGGCGGGGCCGGGGCCTTGAGGGGGTGGGACCTGAAGTGGTAGGAGAGGCCGTTGGGGCGGGGCGTCCTGAGGGGTGGGGCTTTCCTGGGTTTGGCGGGCGGACTGCATTGAAAGTGGGATTATAGGTGGTTGTTAGGGCGATGGAGAAAGTTGTAGGCGTGCCCACAAAGCCTGATTGGTGTGAGCCTTCTAGGGTTGACTGTTACAGGCGGGGCCTACCTTGGAGTGGAGCCTGGGTCATGTGGTGCAGGAACCCTAAATTATGGTGCTTTGGAATTGGGTAGATTGGTGCCTGTCTGTGCATCACTAGTTCAAACTCTTGGTAATTGATGGAGATGTGATTCAGTTGGTAGCATGTCTAGCATGCTCAAAGCCCTGGGTTTTATCCCCAACACCGCATAAACCTTGGTGATGCTGCAGGCTGTAGTCTCAACACTTGGGAGGCAGAGGTAGGAAGATCAAAAGTGCAGAGGCCAGGCTGGATTACTGGGACTCTTTCTCAAAGGGAAAAAGAAAAACCGCACATGAACGACATTAAATGCAGTACTTGCACTATTCTGAGACTTACAATAATGATCCGTTTTAATCTTTTTTATGAGTTTATACAGTCCATATTATCCAGGAAGCAGGCACATCTGGAATCCCAGTACTCAGAATTGGAGATAGAAGGGTTTCTTTCCAGTTCAAAGCCAACCTAGGCTGGTGAGGTAGCTTAGTATTGGTGTATACTGCCAAGGCTGATAACCTGAGTTAAATCTTGGGGCCTACATGGTGGAAGAGAGTCAGCAAATTGTCTTCTGCCTTCACATGTACTCCATGTCACATAAGCCCACATACATAGATACACAGAAAAAAATAGTGTGATTTAGCAGAGTGTGGTGGCACACACCTTTAATCCCAGCACTCAGGAAGCAGACACAGTTCTGTGAGTTCAGGGCAAGCCTGGTCTACATAAAGGGGTGAGGAGGGAGTGGCAAGTCAACAGAATGAGAATTTTTCTTTTTAATTTTTTTAAAGCTAGCTTAGGTTATACAGACACAGTATGTCCTCAAAACAAAAGGGAAAAACTGAAGTTCAGAGAGACAAGTTCCTAAGGGTGGAGCAGGGTTGAGCCTAGGACAGGTTTTGCCACTTAGAGTGTAAGTTTAGGGGCAAGGATTGTAGCTTAGATATGGAAAAGACAGGTGTACCTCTCTTCAACACATACATATTCAACTACAGGCAGAGCTTTCCTATTTAGTGATCCTCCGTCCGTGTCATTGGGGTTCCTCATTTTTCTGGTGAACATATTTAGGGATCTCTGGCATTGTGATACCTTCAATGCCGAGCTGGGCTTTTGGGTTCTCAAACCATTCATGCTAGACTCCCTGAGTGATTTTGAGAGCTAGCTCATGGATCCTTGGGAGACACACCTTCTGGGAGTGTGTCTGGTCCTCAAAGCCAACTTTGGCATCTTGGACTTGTGGAGGTAGCTGGGATATCCTTGTGGCAAAAGACTCCTAAGGCAGAGACAGAGACAGACTTCTGCAAAGATACGGTTACCACACAGCATCATGGGCTATATCCAGATGTGAGACTGAGTAGCAGGTGTTAGATTCCAGATATCACTTCCAGAGACAGAGTATGATTTGGAAAGATTTTGGACCAGAGATTTGAAGGGCTCTCTGGTGACAGGTGGAACAGATTCAAGTCCTGCTGTGTCCTGTTCCCACTCAGAACACCCTCAGGAAGCTCCAAGTGGGCAGGTGATCTTTCCCCCTCAAGTCAGCACATCCAGGCATCTGTGGTCATTCCCTGCTTGTTTTCAGCCTTTCACTGTTATAAATAGCCTGACACTGAATGTGTGCCCAAGTCCTCCCTTTGCCCTGTGGGCTGTTTCCTTGATGTGCATTCCCAGAAGTGCAGTTACTAGGTCAGGGGCGATGGAACTCCATTGCCATTCCTGGTACTTGTCTCCAGAGCTCACTTCCTGGAAGCACCAATCAGCTCCTGCAGCAGCTGGCAACGTGGGAGGGGCAGCCTGTCCCCACTGCCCTCCCCCACTGGCCTCCTTTCCTGGTCTGACAGGTACCTTCTTCATAAGTCATAGTAGCTGCCTAACCCTCAAGGTCAGCATTCTGCCAGTGCTCACCCTAGGTCTCCTCTCCATTCTTTACCTCTCATCTGAGGATTTACATTTGTCCTTTCTATTCAGACTTTAAACCATTAAATTAGAAAAAGGAGTGCTGGGGAATTAAAAGGGAAGAGAAAGCTAGCAGTAGACAGGCGGCTGTCATCAGTCACATCACTTGCCTGCATGTGGCAAATCCCTGCCAGTCAGCCCCTTTTGAGACTCACAGCCTTCAGGTGCTCAGGCCTAGGACAGGTCAGCCGTTGTAACAATGGTGGTGACCTGGGCAGCCTTGGAGAGTATATTCAGTGGCAAGAAGATGAATTCAAGGCCAGCCCAGGCTACATAGCAAGACCTTACCTCAAAAAAACAAACAAAAAAACAGCAACAAAAAAACCGACTATGGTTGCACTAAAGTGTTGACAGGGGCTGATTTTGTCACTATGTGGTTCTCTTTGCCACCTGCAGGAACTCAGGAAGTATAGTCTGGAGTCCTGCCTCACCCCCAAACCCCTGTCCTGGATCCACCAACTTTGCCTGTCCTACCTCCTTATACTGGGCTTTGGTCACATTTCTTTGACATGGAGAGCCACAAGTCTGTGCTTGAGACAGCGGCTGCTCATACACAAACAGTTTTTGGCAGCCACATCCCACTTTGGCTTCTTTGACCTTAAGGCTAAGGCCAAGAGGTCTCAGGAGGGGGTGGCCACATGCCATTTGTTTTCCTCCATAAATAGTCTCTTCTGCCCCAGGAGTGAGGTTGTTTATTTGTACCTAATTATAGATCCTCACGTTTCTTCTCCCAACGTTTTCTCCTGTCAGCTACCGGCCATTTCCCCACCTGCTGGTGGATCCCCAGGGATACCTGAGCTCTCTGAGGAACACTGAGCTAGGGTTACTGCACTGGGGCCACCTAAGCCCTATCCTTAGACTCTTCCCAGAACTCCCAGCCATTAGTGCCCACCCAGTCTTCAAGAACAAAGGTCCTGTTGGAAGCACAGGGACTCTGTTCTTTTGAGTTGTACCCACCCTGCCCAAGGACATAGAAATGACTAGACACCAGGGACTGGACTAGCCCTAGAATTTATACTGCTCTGCCAAGTACACCGGACTAAGTAGCATGTCTACCAGGCTTGCTGTGCTAGTGACTCTCACTAGCCTCAGAGATTAAGGCAAACCAGTCCCTGGAATAGTTAGGGCCACTTCTGAGAGACACCTTCCCTACATTGGGTCTCCAGGGGTGCCATCCTATCATAGGGCAGGCCAGAGCATCCAGGGCTCCTGAGAGGTGTCAGATCTTTGTTTTTGCCAACTGGGCTTGCCTGTCCAAGCAGCCAAATGGCATATCCAGGGGGACCTTTTCCCAGCCAGCAAAGCCACTGACTTCTTTGGAATGCTGGGGGCTGTGTCCTGAAGGGCCCATTATTTTCCCAAGACAACTGATCACTTGTTTTCTTGACAGTGCCATTTCACACCCATTCTACATGTAGAGCCAGCCCAGTCACCACTCTGGTTTATCAGGCACCCTGTGCCAGGGATGGCCTGAGCAGCCTAGCTTTCCAGCTGTTCACCTGGGCGTGGTCTGTTGACTCTCAGCCTGGTCTATGCATTCTTGTTCTAAGTGTGTAACCTTGGACTGGGGGTTTGATCTCTGGGGTTGAGTATCCCTAACTGCAGTGGAATTATTGACATTTGTGTCCATCCCTGAGGTGGCCCTGAGAATTTACTAAGCGTAGGCCCATGAGGCATTTGGTCATAAGCTTGGCTCAAGGTACAGTCCTGGTCAGAGTGCAGATGCTGTGGCTGAGTCCCTGAGGCTGGGCAACAGAGGCAAGACTGAGAAAGACAGCAAAGGTGTGAGCGACCTCCTGAGCAGGGCACATTTTCCATGTTACTCTGTGGGCATGAGAATGAGGAACAAAGTTCTCCTGACTGTGGCAGCTCCCGAGGGAAGGAAGAGAAGGGTAGATGCTATGGAGAGTGATTTCTGTAGACCAGCTTGTTTCTGTGTGGCTCAGAAGTCAGTTCCTACCCCAACCAGTGTGGCTGGAAGCCCTTGGCTATGGGTTATAGGCTCTTGTCTACTAGCTCTACATCTATCCTTCTCTGAACTTGACTTCTTTTTCAATTAATTATTTTATTTATTTATATCCCAAATGTTGCCCCCCTCCTAGAACTTGACATTCTTATACTGGGTACCCACAGAGTCTTGGAAAGATGCTAAGCCTGTCATTACATGTCTGTGAACCAGGCCATGTGATAGCATGGACAATACAAGCCTGAATTGAGGAGTCTCACAGACTATTGGGTCTTGACGATGAGTCAGAGTTTGTTGGCTATCCCTGATGAATGCCCAGGTGGTTGGAACCTGGGAAATAGGCAGGCTGGGGTGCACTGGGCTTCACTGCCTCTCGAAGTAGAACCAGGACCCCTGAGTTGTGTGCCCGGGATATAGGGAGAATGACAAGGAAGACATGAAGCTAAGATGGAAGAGAAAAGCCTGTTCCACAGACTTGAATTCAGATTCAGTCTAGACAATTTCCTAGGCAAATTGCACTGGACATGCATTGCTTGGTGAATGTGATTGGGGGGTTGAGGGCAAATCTGCAGATAAACACAGACTCTGATTCCTGCTTTGCCTCCATTTCCCTGATCATAGCATGACTTGGGTTCCTCATTCCTCAACTGAACCTCAGTCTCCTGTTCTGTAAAATGGGCTATATGAGGTGGTGTATGTCATCTTAACAGCCTCTTTTTGTTCCCTCTCTTAGTAATCAGTTTGTGGATTGGGGAGGAGGTGTTTGTTTTGTAGTTTTGTTTTGAGATAGGGTCTCACTGTGTATCCCTGGCTGGCCTACGCTTGCCTTCCAAGTGCTAGGATTAAAGGCATGTACCACCACAGCAGGCTTGTTTTGAGAGTCTCAGGAAGCTTAGGCCTGTTTCACACTCACTATCTAACAAGGATGACAGTGAACCTCTGACCTCTGCCTCCATCTCCAGAGTCATTTCAGAGTACACCATCAGCCTTTATGTCTGCCACACCCAGCTTAGTGCACTGCTAGGGCCAAAGCCAGGGCTTCATGCACATTTAGACAAGCATTGTACCAACTGAGCAGCATCCCCAGTGCTGTTTGTCCATTGAGACAGGGACGCAAACTGTAATTAAGCTGACATTGAATTTACTGTGTAGCCCAGGCTGTCTTTAAACTCATAATTCTCTTGCTGCAGTCTCCTGAGGCCTGGAATCACTATGCCTGCCTCAGTCTTCTTATTCTTGGCTCTACCATCCCCGAAGGTGAAATGGGTTGGGCTCCCTGTTTTGCCCCATCCTCACCTGTGCACTGAGGGGGATGACCTGGGCATCTTTCCAGTATATTGCAGGTGGATTCAGACAAAGTAGGCAGGGGAGACCCTTCCAGCTGCTTTGGGGTGTGCTTATTTACTCCACAGACATTTGTTGGCACTTACTGTGTGCCAGGCCCTGTGTCAGGCCTGGGAATACAACAGGGAACAAGATTATCCAAGATTCCTGCTTATGGGGCAGATAGCCACAAAAAAGAAAGGAGTGAAACTAAACACATGTGAGGGTTGCAAGAGCTGGGGGCTTAAGGGGAGGGACCTAGGACAGAGAATGGGGAAGGTTGGGAAAGTAGTGATAGTAGGATTGTGGAGAGGGTCTTCTTGACCAAGTGGCATCCAAAGAGCTTAAAAAGACATGAGGTGAGGGACTGGAGAGATGGCTAAGCAGTTAAGAGCACTGACTGCTCTTCCAAAGGTCATGAGTTCAAATCCCAGCAACCACATGGTGGCTCACAACCATCTGCAATGGGATCTGATGCCCTCTTTTGGGGTGTCTGAAGACAGCTACGTTTTGTTTTTTTTTTTAATGGTTTTTTTCAAGACAGGGTTTCTCTGTGTAGCTCTGGCTGTCCTGGAACTCACTCTGTAGACCAGGCTGGCCTCGAACTCAGAAATCCACCTGCCTCTGCCTCCCAAGTGCTGGGATTAAAGGCGTGTGCGCCACCACTGCCCGGTTAATAAATAAATATTAAAAAGAAAAAGAAAAAAAGAAAAAAAAGATGAGGTGAGGGCCAGAGAAAGAAAGAACAATCAGGCAAGTCCATGTAACTGGCTGGAATGTGTTGGAGAGAGAAGGAAGGGAAAGAGGCTTTAGGACACAGTGCTTGATGCACCTTGTAGGCCCCAGAGAGAACCTGGGCTTTGATTCTTAGGGACTTAGGACCCATCTAAGTTCTTAGGCTCCTGAGTCCCTGGCAGGGGCAAGCAATGTGGCTCTAGTGCTCACAGGTGTTTTCCTGTGGCTGTGAGAAGTACACGCTCTTGGCTGGGACCTCAAGAGAAGGCTGATACTATAATAACAGTGTAAGATGATAACCTGGCCTTTGAAGGTGCAGGAGCAGGAATCTACACACGTGCGCAGACACACACACACTCTCACTCTTTGTCCAGCAATTGAATTTATATAGACAAGGACACATACAGGGCTAGGGATGTAGTTCAATCGGTAGAGCACTTGCCTAGAATGCGTGAGTCCCTGGGTTCTTAGCCCTAGCAGCACATAACCAGGTAGGCATGGTACTAAATACCTTTAGTCCCCACTCAAGAGGAAGAGGCAGAAATGATCAGTATTTCTAGGTATTTCTCAGGTATGTGGTGAATTGGAGGCCAGCTTGGGCTACATGAGACCCTATCTCGAAAGAAAGTACACATATAGGTATAATCCAATATGTCTTCAGCATCTGAAGCCACCTGATGGAACCCACATGGAAACAGAACATTGTATCACTGGTCCCCAGAAGCATCTTAGTGTCCCTTCAGTAACCAAGGGAGTGCAGGATTGATCCTAGAGTATGAGAGGAAGAAAGAACTGAAGATGACTATCGGTGGTTGGCATGAGTATCTTCCAAGTTGAATGAGTCACTGACTAAGCTAGGGAAGGTGAAAGTGGCACCTAGTGAGATGATTTGGGTGAGCAGGAGACTATTCTGTTGTGCTGATTTGAAATGCTGGGGCTCTGTCAGGATATAAAGGTAGAGGGTGTACCAATCTGGGCTTGCAGAATGGAAGTTAATATGAGTTACCATCAATATTTGCAGCCAGAAGACTGATAGGGTCACCTGGGGACCCAGTCCTGTGGCTCCCTTCTGTTTCCAAGTAGAAGGATAGCTTGCAGCAGCTCTAAGATGGGCAGACTGTGGCATCACTGAAGCACAGAAAGAAACTGTAGGAGGAGGAAGGCCCTCTGAGCTGCTGCATGGAGACAAGGCACTGATACTTGTCCTTTTTCTTGTTGTAGCCACTGGGATGTCTGTAGGTTGGTGTGTTCACGGTAGGACCCTGAGTTTTCCCTGAGGGCTCTCCCTACTGCGTGCTCCTCAGTCTGCTCTGCAGGGCCAGGGAGCTTGGCCTCAAGTCTGTTGCCTGGCTCTACTTGTCCGCTGTACCATTGGGACCTGATCCAGAGATGGACACCTCTCCCACTCTCCATACCCTGGATGATGATGCTCAGTCTGGAGTCTAGGAGGCCTTGGAGAACTGGAGGCAGAGACAGAAGTATAGATAGTACTTTCTAGGGGTTAAGTGTGCAGAAAGGAGAAAATTAGGGCAGTACCCAGAGTGGTAAAGCATCAAGAGAGTGTATTCTTAGCCTGGCCTTTTGGTACACTCCTATAATCCCAGCACTTAGGAGGCTGAGGCTTGGTGCATGGTGAAGATCAAAAGTTTGGGGTCAGCAGGGCTACGTTGTAAGACCCTATCTCACTGTCCTCTTACTCTTCCCCCCCACAAAAAATGTATTCTTTTTAAGAAAGAGAAATCAGACATATAAGCTGAGCAGCTCCGTATGGCTATAGGAGGGGAAGGGGGCTACCTGTTGGGCCTTGAGCCTTCCAGGTCTTAAAACTCTCAGGTGGAGCCTGGGTTCCTCCTGAGAGCTCTCCCACTGCTTGTCTCTCACACACTCAGTAGGGCCAGTGAGCTCAGGTTCAGTCCGTGGCCCTGTCATGCCTGTCTCTCCCTAGACTGGGAGCAGATTCTGGGTGAATACCCTTTTCTTTTCTCAGGCTTTGGATACCAAGCCTGCAGCTCCCTTGGCTCTTAGATTTCTGATCTGTCTGCCTCCACTTCCTGAGTGCTGGGATTACAGTTCTGTTATGCACCACCATGCTCAGTTTATGCAGTGCTGGAGATTGAACCAAGGGCTTGACCCATGGTAGGCAGACAGTCTACCATCTGGGCTGCAGCCTAGGTTTTACATCTTCATAATTGGCTCCAGCTGCAAGGAGGCATGCACGGGGCTAGAAAGAGACCTTTTCTGCCTGCCATTGTTACAAGGCTAGCTTTTAGGCTGAAGGAAGCCATATACACTTACATATAAACCTTATAAACATGACAGTGATGGGACCCTTTAGGAGCACTGAGTAGAGTAATCCTGACCTCAGGCAGGAGTGGTGGCCAGCTGTGTCTAGGCTGCAGCCAAAACACATGTTCCTGTTGCTCATTTAACTGTCAGTACTAAGGGTGAATGAAGGCTGGTTTGTCTGAAGCAGCTGAGAGAAGCATGAGCAGGGGAGGAGTATTGCTCCTTGTTACTTAGAACACCAGACAGAAACTCTAATAGATAGTAACCCTACTGAATGCTGGCCACCCTCTGCCCTGAACAAAGCCACAGTAATAATGGGAATGCTCGCCTGCGTCCCTTCCTGTGGACTGACTGCTGGCCAGGCCCTGACTCTGTACTCTCGTTCCCATCTTTCAAGTAGGCCAACTGCCTTCCTGTTCACACATGTAGAATAGGTGGCCCAGAAAGGTTAAGTGACTTGCTCAGGGTCACTCGGCTCCAGAGCTTTCTGTGACCATTCTTTTTTTAAAAAAAAAATGTATTTATTTATTTGTTTTATGTATGTGAGTACATGGTCATTCTTCATACACACAAGAAGAGGGCATCGGATCCCATTACAGATGGTTGTGAGCCACCTTGTGGTTGCTGGGAATTGAACTCAGGACCTCTGGAAGAACAGTCAGTGCTCTTTTTTTTTTATTTTTTTATTTTAATTTTTAATTTTTTATTTTATTTTTTTGGTGTTTTCGAGACAGGGTTTCTCTGTGCAGCCCTGGCTGTCCTGGAACTCACTCTGTAGACCAGGCTGGCCTCGAACTCAGAAATCCGTCTGCCTCTGCCTTCCAAGTGCTGGGATTAAAGGCATGCGCCGCCACTGCCCGGCTCCAGTCAGTGCTCTTAACCACTGAGCCATCTCTCCAGCCCGACCATTCTTAACTTACTCAGCTATCAGGCTATGGGGTTGGTGAGTCTTAAGCTATCCTGCTTGCAGCATGGCCTGGGATGTCACCATATTCTAACTGGAACAGTCTTCCTCTGAAGGCAGGAGACAAGCAAAGTTATCTGCTGACTGTTATCTGAAGCTGTGTGTTCCCAGTGTGTCTGTGGGTGGCAGAAATCAGGGAGCCACCATGAAGGTTTGGTGGGTGGATATGGGAAACATTGGGTGCTGCCGGATCCTCACCTCTCTTCCCTCTCTCCCTGCCCCCAAGTGGTGCTTATTGGGGACTCAGGTGTAGGTAAGAGCAACTTGCTATCACGCTTCACCAGAAACGAGTTCAATCTAGAGAGCAAGAGCACCATCGGAGTGGAGTTCGCCACTCGCAGCATTCAGGTGGACGGCAAGACCATCAAGGCTCAGATCTGGGATACTGCTGGCCAGGAGCGCTACCGTGCCATTACCTCTGCGTGAGTTTAGCTAGGGTCAAGACCTGGAGATAGCTGGGGTGTGTGGGCATGCCACATGGGAGCTTGAAAGGATATGTAGGGGCTGAACCGGAACATGAAAAGCTGAGATCAGGAAGTAGGAGGGTACCTGAGAGCTGTAGGACCCAGAGGCAGACCAATACCCAGCCTATTGCATAATCTGGCTGTGAGGTTATTACTGGGTGGACAGTGAAGGTCTAGCTTAGGCCTTCCATTTTTACCCAACCTCACCCAGGCAGCCTACCTGCTTTCCTGTTCCTGGCATCTTCTCCCAGTCTTAGCATACATTTTGCCTCCCAATTGCTAAGACCCACTCAGCCTGCCTCTTTGTGCACCCCTGAGCTCCCTGGCTGTTCCTCACCTCATTTGCTGTGCTTTGCTTATTCTTCACCATGGCCTCATCATGGGTCCTTCATCCCCAGAGGATGGAAATGGTCCCATCTGTGGTACAGGTCTGTTTGCACAGTGGACATTGGCACTTCTACCTGGTAGCAGTCTTCTCCCTACCCAGCTGCTGTATCGTCTCCTTCTGTTGATGGCCTTTGGTGTCTTCTATTCCTGAGCCCCAAATTGCCTCCTCAGTCTCTCCCATTCCTGAAAGGCCTCTTTGAAAGATAGGACAGCTGCCCTTTGTCTGGGCCCTGTGCTTGGACCATCCTCTGGGGTTCCCATGAGGCTGCCACAGCCCTCCAGTCTAAGGTTCATGTCTGCACCTACTCTGCAGGTACTACCGTGGTGCAGTGGGTGCACTGCTGGTATATGACATTGCCAAACACTTGACATATGAGAATGTGGAGCGCTGGCTGAAGGAGCTGCGGGATCATGCAGATAGCAACATTGTCATCATGCTGGTGGGCAACAAGAGTGACCTGCGCCACCTTCGGGCTGTGCCCACTGACGAGGCCCGTGCCTTTGCAGGTGAGCTTGTGACACACAAGCCAGTAAGTGGTAGGACTGCTCTGAGAACTAGACTGACAGGTTCAGAGAAACATCCAGAAATCAGGCACCCACCTCCTCCGGTGTCAAGGCTCATAGGCATAGTGCTTGTGTTCAGCCTCTTGTCCCTGAGCAATCAACCTCTTGGTCCCACCTACAACAGTGACTCTTCAGATCCTGAGTTGGCAGGTGGGCAGGGATGGTCCTGGAGGGGGTTATGTGGAGAGGGGTGTTGTGAGAGGGCGAGGGAGCCAGACCTCTCATCAAGAGAGAGTTTTCTCTTTTCCAGAAAAGAACAACTTGTCCTTCATTGAGACCTCAGCCTTGGACTCCACCAATGTAGAGGAAGCATTCAAGAACATCCTCACAGGTGGGCCCGGGGTCTGGGTGGGTGGAGGGATGGTGCCTTATGTGTAGGAGCACTGCAGGCCCAGTATAGACCTTTCTTGCCCCATACAGTCAGGACATATCTAGCCCTTGCTGGCATGTGGGCACAGAAGTCCTCACCTAAGTCCCTGTGATATGGGCCCTTCTGGGGCTGCAGGGGAAGGAAGGAACAAGTAGCCTAGGCTAGGTAGGACCAGTTCTGTGCCCTGCTCCTGCCCCTGCCCACTTGGCTGTGCCTGTTAACCTCCAGGAGCCCAGCCCTGAAGTCTGTTTTACCGTGATGCTATAGGGATTCCTTACAGCATGGCGGGGAGTTGTCTTTGTTTCCTATTGCTGTGATACAATACTTTTTTAAAAAGGGCAAATTCAGCATTTATTTTGGCTGACAGCTCAAGGTACTTGAAGCAGCTGGTCACGTCATGACAGTCAGGAGACTGGGGATATATGCAAGCTGCCACTTAGCTCCCATTCTCCATTGTACAGTCCAGCATCCCCTGCAGGGAATGGCTCTGCCACGTCAATGTCATCAAAATTCTCCCCTACTGGCGTGCACAAAAACCCTTCTCCCAGGTGATTCAAGGTTCTATCAAGTTGAAGATTAGGAATTATCTAGCCTGTATCCTCCAGAAAAGTAAATTGCCTTCACCAGGGTACACAGCTTGCTCACTACATCCTCCCTATTGCAGAAATCTACCGTATTGTGTCACAGAAGCAAATCGCTGACCGTGCAGCCCATGATGAGTCCCCTGGCAACAATGTGGTGGACATCAGTGTGCCACCCACCACCGATGGACAGAAACCCAATAAGCTGCAGTGCTGCCAGAACCTGTGACTGCCCTGCACCTCCACCCAGCGTGCGTGCACGTCCTCGGTCCTTGGCCAGCCCCTCACCAGTGTCCTCCCGGCCCCTCCCTTGTCCCTCTAGGACAGGCTGCTCCCACCCTCCAAGTGAGCTCCGCCTGCCAGCCTGATGGCCCAGGAAGAGCAGGAGTCCAGTGGCCTCTCCTGTCCTGCCTGCTCGAGAGAAGCTAGAAGCCCCTTGCTTATGTACCTGCTCTTGGATATTGTGGACATCTTGACAGGGTAGGGAGGTTGGTAGGATGGACAGGGCCAGCCAGAGGTTGGAAGATGAGTGGAAGGAGCCGGCTTCTCCTGTTTTTCATGTCAGACTCCAGGGAGCGATCACCTCCTTCCCTCTCTGGCCAGTTGACCCAGCTGGCCCTGCACCCCATCCCACACCCTCTCTGAGCTGATCCCCGAAGAGCAGGCATCAGGGGCTGAGCAGGTGGACATTCTGGGCTCTGCCTCCTGCCTACACCACCATAGCCAGTGCCAGCACAGCCTCCAGCATTCCCAGGCCTGCACACGCCTGCTCCTGCCTGTAGATTTATGCTGGGAGAAGACACCTTACCCCCTCTCCCTCCTCCTCTGCACGCAGCGCTCTCCTCTGCCCGTCCCCACTTCTCTGTCTCGTCTCCTTGTCTGGTCAGGAACCTGTCTGAAAGTGAAGCAATATCTCCGTGTTTTGTATATACAACTGCTCTTGTAGCCTTTGGTTTTTGTTATTGTAGAGAAACACAGATTCTTTATACACTTTGTAAAGTTTACGCCAAACCCCAGCTCTCGAACTCTTCTTCTCCCTGTAGCCCTTGCACTGTTGCCCGTTACTAAAATGTATAAGCCACTTCTGTACAGAAACCCACCACTCCGCCTCTGTCTTCTTTCTTCCAAGTGATGCTCCTGAACCAGGCAGGGCCTTTTACTTGTCCCCAGTAGTAGGTTAGTCTAGTACCTGCGGAAGCAGTGGGTAGGCATGCTGGTCTTGCACAACAGGCTGTAAGATGAGCATCTTGGGCCTCAAGGAGGAGAGGGTGAGTCCTATGCAAGCGGCTCCCATAGTATGGAGGAAGGAGATGCTGGTGACCTGAAGTGGCAGCCTTCACTTGGAACAGTTTAAGAAGTTGTACCTGCTTTGCCAGACGTGAGGGCGCCCCCTGGTGTGAATGGGAAGCACTAGCATGCCCACGGGTTGCCATTTTCACCTGCTGCCAACAGTGGCCTCTTCTGGGGTCCTGGCAAGGATGGCTTGCTTGGTAACAGTGGGTGATGTCAGCCTATCATGTCTGTCTACTCAAGACTGACACTTGATGGGGACAGTGGAAGATGCCAGTTACTACAAGGTGAGCAGCTCTTGATTTTCACTGGCGCTTCCCAGAACCCATCTCCCTTGTCCCTGTGCCCAAAGCTGACAGTAACAAGATGTGTTGTTCTCCACCCCTGAAGGAAATCTTACAATCCAAGTATAGCCAGCTGTTCTAGAAGCCCTAGTCTCTGGATGAAGAGAATCTGGGGGTGCCCTGCCTCCTGATTCTGGAATGAATGCAGCGTCCTTGTGTGGGTGGGTGGGTGGGGTCCAATCTCAGATACATCTCTCTGATCCAAGCTGGGCACAGTAGCTCACACTTGTTTTCTCATACTTTGGAGGTGGTGACAGGAGATCAGGAGTTCAAGGGTATATGAGACCGTGTCTAAGAAAATTAAAAAAAAAAAAAAAACAAAAAAAAACTAAGGAAAGGAAAAACTAAAACCCCAAAGAAGTTGGGATAGATCTTTAGAGCATGTCACAAACCAGAAGTCAGCCTAGGCCAAAGCTGCTGATGGGAGGCGGGCTGTCTAGTAGACATAAGCAGGAAGTGGCACAGGTCTAAGACTGAGCTCATAAGAACTCCCAATGGGGTTGACATACTGGAAGAGCCAATTTCAAGTTGTCCTCTGATTTCCACATGATACTAAATATTTTTACAAAAAAAAAAAAAAAAGTCTATGTCACTGGGCTGGACCAATGGCTCTGGGTAAAAGTGCTGCATGAGTATAGATCCCAGCATTTAACAGATCCCAGAACTCACTCAAAGCTGGACTCACTAATAATGCAACAATCCTCCCGGGAAATGAGAGGCAGAGACAGGATATTCAGAAGCCATGGCCAGCTTCTGCAGGGGTAAAAGAAGAAAGACCCTGCCTCAGACCATGTGGAAAATGACTCCCTACAAAGTTGTCCTCTGACCTCAACCCTCAGGAAAGACTGTATTTGCACACACAAATGTGTATACATAAACCCACATGCAATGTACACACAAATGTGCACACACAGCCACATGCCATGTGCACACAAATGTATCCACATAGAGTGTACACACACAATGTACACACATGCACACACAAGTAGACATGCACTCACAATGCAGTGTACATGAAACACATCATGTGCTTTGGTTGTAAGAAGTGGAAAAAATCAAGCTGGAACTGATCTGGAAGCTTCCTGCCTAGCTTTCATAGTGCCAGAAGCTATGTAGCCTGCTAGAGGAGAGCTGTCATTGATAGCTCTGCCTGTAGACCCTGCATGCTACAGTACTAACATGTTAGGCAAGATATGCCTGCTGGTACAATAGTGGCATGACTTAAGAGTAGCAATTTCCTTCTGATTAAATCTAAAGCCCATTCCACAGAAGAGAGTTCACATTTGGTACTGTAAGCCTAATCAAAAGCCTGCAGCTGGGGATGCTGTGGGCTCTTATAGGATGTACATTCACTTACACCAGCATTGTCTCTCACAACAATAAATAAAATTAAAGTGCATAAGCAACTCTTGTTTGGTCAAGCTTTTAGCTTCTGTGTCCAGGTAGGGACTAGATGAGAACTGGAGGCAGAACATCCAGGGCTAAGTCTTAGCCAAACAAAACTGGATTATTATAGAGTTGTTGTTTTTGTAACTTAGCCCACTGTTATAGCGGAGCAAGGGACTGGAGAAAACAGTGCCAAGATCAACACATGAGAGACAAAAACACAAACCAAAGCACTGGAAACCCTTGCCCACATACAACACAGAACATGCTCAAGAAAGCCCAGGAACTTGGGAGGCAGGAGTATCTCTGTGAGTTTGAGGCCAGTCTGGCTTACATAGCAAGTTCCAGGACAAGCAGGACTACAAAGGAAAAAGAGAAAGCCCAAGATGTAAACATGCAGGGAAGCAGGTGCAATGCTAATCCCGAGCCTTGTGGCTTAGCACTTCTTCAGTCAGTATTTTCCCCTCAGCTCAACAGAGCTCTGGCTGTCCTGCCTCGCTTTGTGAGCCAGGCTGGCCTTGAACACAGAGATCTGCCTGCCTCTGCCTCCTGAGTGCTGGGATTAAGACATGTGCCACTATGCCCAGCTTGCCTTTTCTTTCCTTTTGGAACATTACGTGTATGCATGTTTTGACTGCATGCATGTCTGTGTACCACATGCATGCAGTTTCCACAGAGGCCAGAAGAACGTGTCAGCCGGAGTCACAAATGGTTGTAAGCTGCCATGTGAGTGCTGGGAACTGAACCTGAGTCTTCTAGTAGAGCAACCAGTGCTGCTATTAATCACAGGCTATCTCCATCTTACTTTCCTTTATAAACATACTTTCTCTTTTTGTCTCTTTATATATGTATATGTTGAGTTTGTAGTGTGTATAGATGCACATACCTATGGGGAGTATTAGAGGTAGGTTACAAAGTGTCTTCCTCTGTTTGAGGTAGGATTTCTCCCAGAATCTGGAATGTGAGGTGTTTTTTTTTTTCCTACTGGGCTGTAGCCAGCAAGCCCAAGCAATCCCCCTCTCCCTACACCATCAGTGCTGGGATCACAGATGTGTGTAGGGTGACACCATGGATGACGGGACTCAAATTCTGGTCTTCTTGCTTACACAGCAAGTGCTCTTAACCACTAAGCCATCATCCAGCTCCAGACTGTCTCTATTTCTAACCATATGTCCAAGGAGCGATTCTCTGTCCTGGGACAGTAGACCCTGGAAACCTCAGTGGGTGTCCTCAAAACTCTGATCCACACCTGAAACAGTATGTTAGTGGTGTTGGGAAGTGTAGCATCTCTGAGTTAACTAGAAACAGATGAGGTCATCAGAGTAGGGCTCCCATGATAGCATTGCTGCTTCATAAGATGAAGAGAGGCCCAGCTTGGCACACTTAGTGTCTTACCTTGCAGTTCCTTCTGCCACATTACAAAGTTGTAAGAAGTTCTTCATCAGATGTTGCACCTTGCTCCTAGACCTCTCAGTCACCAGAATACTGAATTAAATGAGCCTCTATACTTAAAAAATTATATTCTATCTCATCTATCCATCCATCTATCCATCCATCCATCCATCCATCCATCCATCCATCCATCCATCCATCCATCCTTCCATCTATCTAAGCTCAGTGGACAATTTATTTTCAGGAATTGATTCTCCTTCACTGTGTGGGTTCCAGGGATCAAAGTTATGAGGCTTGGTGGCAGGTACCCTTACCTGCTGAGTTATCTAACTGACCTTCCTCTTTCCAATATCCTACTCCCAAACTCTTTGTCACAGCAACTAAAATGATCTTAGATAGGCAATGTGGCTAGGAGTCTGATTGTATGTTAGTTGGTAGAGGCTGTTAGGCAGATGAATAACTATTCTGGTACAGAGAGAGCCAGGTTTCCTGCAGTCAGAGAATGAAGATTCTGGGATAATTTTGGTGCTTGGTTAGTATTAGAAGATTATTTTGGCTGGTTTAATGTCAACTTGACACAAGCTAGAGACATCTGAAGGAAGAAAATCTCAATTGAAAAAAAAAAATGCCTGCATAAGATCCAGCTGTAAGGCATTTTCTTAATTAGCGATTGATGGGGCGAGGGCCCAGCCCATTGTGGGTCGTGTCTCCCTGGGCTGGTGGTCCTGGGTTCTGTAAGAAAGCAGACTAAGCAAGCCATGAGGAGCAAGCCAATAAGCAGCACTCCTGCATTAGCTTCTGCCTCCAGGATCTTACCCTGTTTGAGTGCCTGTCCTGACATTCTTCAGTGACGGATTACAATATGGAAGTATAAGCCAAATAAACCCTTTCTTTCTCATCTTGCTTTTTTGCCATGCGCTTCATCACAGCAATAGAAACCCTAACTAAGACAAAGGTATTTTGTTGTTGTTTTGGAATTTTGTTGTTGTGTCGATTGTTTTCTTTCTCTGTTTTGTTTTGTTTTTTTTGTTTTTTTTTTGAGACAGGGTCTCTATGTAGCCCTGGCTGTCCTGGAACTTACTATGTAGATTAGGGTGGCCTCAAACTCAGGAGATCCTCCTGCATCTGCCTCCCAAGTGTTGGAATTTGTTGTTTTTATGAGACAAAGTCTTGGTATCTAGCACAGACTGGCCTCACACTTGCAACGACCTCCTGTCTTGCCTCCCATGTGCTAAGATTAAAGGCAAGTGCTACCTATTCTGGCTGAATTATAAGTATTCAGTCAAGCTTTTGTCATTTAAACTATTTTTTTAAAGATTTATTTAGTTAGTGTATGTATGAGTGGCTGGAAGCATGATAACAGGCAGGTAGGCATGTCAGTGGAGCAGCAGATGAGAGCTCACATCCTGTTCCAGAGTCAGGAAGCAGAGAGCACATTGGGGTGTGGCTATTGGCTTTTGAAGGCTTGAAGCCTTCCCCTACTCTGATACATCTTCAAATATATGAGCCTATGGGCACCATTCTCATTCTCTCTCTCTCTCTCTCTCTCTCTCTCTCTCTCTCTCTCTCTCTCACACACACACACACACACACACACACCCCGTGAGTGTGTGTGTGTGTGTGTGTGTGTGTGTGTGTGTTTTCATGCGTTAAATGGCAGGGTGTCTCAGGCCATATGAGCTGGTACCTTCCCTTTTGGTGAGGATGCTAAACTCACACCAACTACCACTGAAGTCTAGAAAGTCTGGATAGCACAGAACTCAAGTCTCAGTCTCTGTGCTCTTAACAGCTTACGATTCTGATTATTTTAATAAGCCAGCTGGCATTTGGGGTCAAACTAAAAAAGGATCAGTGTAGCCAGGAACACCATGCAGAACCTACAGAGAGGAAGGGAGCTTTAAGGCAGGGAGGGGTGCTTTTAACCAGAAAGGAAAGCTGCATGTGAGCAGGAGGGAGAAGGGCTGGGAGAGCAAGAGGAGAAACACTGCATGTAAATAATTTATTAAATCAGTTTATCCTGAAGTAGTAACAACAGTAGGTCACACCTTTGAGGTTGAGAGCCTTTGAGGTTGAGTTGCTCAGCCCTTGAGATTGGACGCCTCAGCAGTGGTAGTAGTTCACAGTGTCGACCGCTTTCACACTGGAGACGTCGACAGCATCATGGTTGCCAAATGCACAGGAGCAGGTGCCTCAGCAATCCCAAGAAAACTTGGAGGGTTCCTGGAGAGTCACTGGCCCTCAACCCACAGTGGACACACGGAAATGCTGGTTCTGGTATCAGTGAAGGAATTGTCATCAGTACCAGCCACAGCAGGGTACGTACATGAACTCATTGATGAGAGGGTTCCAACAGGCAAAAGGAGAATAGTGTTTATTCTGCCAAACCCCATTTATCTAGCTGCCTGCAAATGGTGTATCTTTCTACACCGACTAATGCAATTAAGACAGTTCTCAACTGACTCTCCTAGTCAGTTGATCCTAATTTGTAGTAAGATCATCATATTATTACTTTATATGCATTTGATGCATATGTGTGGATGTGGGCACACATGTGACATGGTGCAAATTTGGAGGCCAGAGGCCAACTTTTTTATATATATAATTTTTTATCATTTTATTTATTTACTTTTTTTTTTTTTTTTTTTTTTTTTTTGGTTTTTCGAGACAGGGTTTCTCTGTGTAGCCCTGGCTGTTCTGGAACTCACTCTGTAGACCAGGCTGGCCTCGAACTCAGAAATCTGCCTGCCTCTGACTCCTAAGTGCGGGGATTAAAGGCATGCGCGCCACCACTGCCCGGCTTTATTTACATTTCAAATGTCCCTCTTCCTGGTCTCCCCTCTGCAAACCTCCCTCCCTCTCCCCCATCGCCTTTGCCTCTGAGAGGGTGCTTCCCCACCCACCCACTCCTGGCTCGCCCCTCCAGCATCCCCCTTCAACGGGGCAACAAGCCTCCACAGGACCAAGGGGCCCCCCTCCCGTTGATGCCAGATAAGGCAGTCCTCTGCTACATATGTCATGAAAGCCATGGACCCAACCATGTATACTCTTTGGTTGGTGGTTTAGTCCCCGGGAACCCTGTGAGGCCCAGTTAGTTAACACTGTTGTTCTTCCTATGGGGTTGCAGTTCCCTTCGGCTCCTTCAGTCCTTCCCCTAGCTCTTCCATTGGGAGCCCCAGGCTCAGTCCGATGGTTACCTGTGAGTTTCTGCATCTGCATTGGTCAGGTGCTGGTAAAGCCTCTCAGGGAACAGCCATACCAGGCTCCTGTCAGTAAGTGCTTCTTGGCATCAGCAATAGTGCAGGAGTTTGGTGTCTGCAGGTGGGATGGATCCGAAGATGGGGTATTCTCTGAATGGCCTTTCCTTCAGTCTCTGCTCCATTTTTGTCTCTATGTTTCCTTTAAACAGGGACAATTCTGGGTTAAAAAATTTGAAATAGGTGGGTGGCCCCATCCCTCCCACTGGAGGCCCTGTAGACTCTTCAGACTACATCTCCTCGTTATTAAGTATTTCTGCTAATATCATCCCCATTGGGTCTTGGGAGCCTCTCAAATCCATGGCATCTGGGACTTTCTAGTGGTTCCCCCTGTTCCCCACACCCCACTGCTACTTATTTCTATTTATTCTCCACCCTCTGGACTTCTCTCCTCTCTCTTCCCATATCTGGTTCTGCCACCTCCTTTTTCCCTTCCCTCCCCTCTCTCGCCCAGGTCCCTCCCTCCTTCTGCCTCTGTGATTATTTTGTTCCTCATGCTAAGTGGGATTGAAGAATCCACACTTTAGCCTTCCTTGTTAAGCTTCATATGGTCTGTGAGTTGTATCATGGGTATTCTGAGCTTTGGGGCTAATATCCACTTATCATTGAATACATACCATGTATGTCCTTTTGGGTCTGGGTTACCTCACTCTGGATGATATTTTCTAGTTCCATCCATTTGCAAAATTCATAAAGTCTTCATTTTTAATAGCTGAATAGTACTCCGTTGTGTAAATGTACCACATTTTCTGTATCCATTCTTCTGTTGAGAGACATCTGGGTTGTTTCCAGCTTCTGGCTATTATAAATAAGGCCGTTAGGCTGTTATGAACATAGTGGAGCACATGTCCTTGTTATATGTTGGAACATCTTTTGGTTATATACCTATGTCTTTTTATTGGGTGTCTTAGTCAGGGTTTCTATTCCTGCACAAACATCATGACCAAGAAGCAAGTTGGAGAGGAAAGGGTTTATTGAGCTTACACTTCCATGCTGCTGTTCATCACCAAAGGAAGTCAGGACTGGAACTCAAGCAGGTCAAGGAGCAGGAGCTGATGCAGAGGCCATGGAGGAATGCTGCTTACTGGCTTGCTTGCTTCTCCTGGCTTGCTCAGCCTGCTTTCTTATAGAACCCAAGACTACCAGCCCACAAATGGTACCACTCACAAGGGGCCCTGCCCCCTTGATCATTAATTGAGAAAATGCCTTACCACTGGATCTCATGGAGGCATTTTCTCAACTGAAACTCCTTTCTCTGTGATAACTCCAGCTTGTGTCAAGTTGACTCAAAACCAGCCTGTACATTGGGGAATTAAGTCCATTGATGTTGAGAGATATTAAAGACCAATGATTGTTGGTTCCTGTTGTTTTTGTTGTTAAAGGTGGTATTATATTTGTGTGGCTCTTTTCTTTTAGGTTTGTTGTGAGATGATTTATTTCTTGGTTTTCCTTGGGTGTAGTTTCCCTCCTTCTGTTGGAGTTTTCCTTCTATTATACTCTGTAGGCCTGGATTAGTGGAAAGATACTGTTTAAATTTGGTTTTGTCATGGAATATCTTTGTTTATCCATCTATGGTGATTGTGAGTTTTGCTGGGTATAGTTGCCTGGGCTGGCATTTGTGTTCTTTTAAGGTCTGCATGACATCTGTCTAAGATCTTCTGGCAGTTCGAGTCTTTGTTGAGAAGCCTGGTGTAATTCTGATACTTCTGCTTTACATGTTACTTGGCCTTTTCCCCTTACCACTTTTTTTTTTTTTTTTTTGCAATCACATGAGGTTTATTGGAGACCAGTGCACTGGGGTCGTGCTCATAACCCACGCAGGGGTAGAGGAGTCCGACCCCGAGCAGCTGAAGTCAGGGGTATTTAAAGGAAAAAATCACAAAGGGGTGGGGAACAGAAGGAATTTGCGTTATGTCCCCTTACCACTTTTAATATTCTTTCTTCTATGTATTTAGTGTTTTGATTATTATGTGACCGGAGGAATTTCTTTTCTGGTTCTATGTATTCGGTGTTTTGTAGGCTCCTTGTATGTTTACGGCCATTTCTTTCTTCAGGTTAAGGAAGTTTTCATCTATGATTTTGTTGAAGATGTTTTCTGGCCCTTTGAATTGGGAATCTTCACTCTCTTCTATTTTTATTATTCTTAGGTTTGGTCTTTTCATTGTGTCCTGGATTTCCTGGATGTTTTGGGTTAGGAGCTTTTTGCACTCTGTATTCTCTTTGACTGTTGTGTCAATATCTTCTATGGTATCTTCTATGCCTGAGATTCTCTCTTCTATCTCCTATATTCTGTTGGTGATGCTTGCATCTGTGACTCCTACTCTCTTTTCTAGGTTTTCCAGGGTTGTCTCCCTTTGTGATTTCTTTATTGTTTCTATTTCCATTTTTAGATCTTGGACGTTTTTGTTCAATTCCTTCACCTGTTTGATTGTATTTTCCTGTATCTCTTTAAGGCATTGGTGTTTCCTCTTTAAGGGCTTCTACCTGTTTATCTGTGTTCTCCTGTATTTCTTTAAGGGAATTATGTCCTCCTTAAGATCCTCTATCATCTTCATGATATGGGATTCTAGGTCAGAATCTTGCTTTTCAGGCATGTTAGGGTATTCAGGGCTTGCTGTGGTGGGAGACCTGGGTTCTGATGATGTCAAGTGGCCTTGGTTTCTGTTGCTTATGTTCTTGTGCTTACCTTTTACCATCTGGTTATCTCTGTTATTAAGTGGCCTTGCTGTCTCTGATTGGAGTCTGTCCCTTCTCTGAGCCTGGTTATGATGGACCTCCTCAAGTCAGGCTGTCTCTGAGTTTAAGAGGGGGTCTGGAGCTCCCCATCTGTGAGCCTGGTTATAACAGACCTCTTGCAAGCCTGGTTGTAAAGGACATACTGGGAGTTACGCTGTCTCAGAGTGTGAGAGCACTCTGGAGCACCTGCTTGGTCCCTGGGAACAGTTTTAGACTGGAAGGATGATGTGTCTCCAGCAGGGCAGATAGGTCCTGCTTCTGCCGGAGTCTGTGGGGGTCCCAGTTAGGTCAAGTATTAGGTCGGGGTGGCTCACTTGTGAACCTGGTTGTGATGGATCTACTGGAGTCAAGCTGTTTGTGTGGGATGGGGTCTGGAGTGCTGGCTCTGCCCCTGGCAGAGTTGTGGGCTGGAAGTCAGAAGCCAGCTTTTAAGAGTCATGTCTTCTAACTGCCGTGATTCTGGGGATGATGAACTAAGGTCATCAGGCTTGTTCTGCAAGTGCTGTGCCCACTAACCCATCTGCCAGTCCTCTGTTTTCGGGGAAAGGGAGGTCTCATCCTGTAACCCAGGCTGGCCTAGAAACAGATAGAGATAGGTCCTCTCTTCTCTCCTTCAAGAGTGCTTAGATTTTAAAAAAAAAAAAAAAAAAAAAAAAAAAAAGAACGGAGGCAGGGCAGTGGCGGTGCACGCCTTTAATCCCAGCACTTAGGAGGCAGAGGCAGGCGGATTTCTGAGTTCGAGGCCAGGCAGGTCTACAGAGTGAGTTCCAGGACAGCCAGGGCTATACGGAGAAACCCTGTCTCGAAAAACCAAAAAACCAAAACCAAAACCAAAACAAAAAACAAACAAACAAAAAAAAGAACTGAGGCACGAGAGGGCTTGGATTACAAGTGTGCTCCACTGGCCTAGTCTCACATTTTTGTCAGATTCAAAAGAAACTCTGGACAAATGGCTATCTGTGGTGCCTATGAGCATACCAAAGTGCATGCTGGCCTCCAGGTTCCCTCAACATCACAAATACCTGTTACAGCGTCCATGCTGATATCCTGGTTCTTCTCATCTCTTCTCACCCTGACTCTTACCCTTCAATTCTCAAGCTCATGGCTTCCCTCCTGCAGCTTCTCATTCCCTTATAATTGCCATTTTCACTACGAACTCTCTTGGTCCCCGATTTCTCTTGTCTTCTCTTAGCTCCCTTTTTCTTGCTCTTCTCTCTTTGTCTCCTTTGCCTGAACTCTCCTTTTTCTCTTGCTCCCCACCCCTCTCCTCTCATGGTCAAGTTTAGTCTGTGGGCCCTGTTGAGTCTACTACTACTTTTCCTGTTCTGGACTCTTCCAGATGCCTCTGGCCGTAGTCTCCCTCCCTCATCTCTGTAATAAAAACCTTGCCCTCAGTTATACCTTGGAGAGGTCATGTCCTCAGTTTATACAATTTTTCCTTTTAAATATGGAATGCTTAGTGAATTTCTAGATCATCCTTGCTTGCAGGGCCCATGCTAATCTTCTCTGTATCATTGTAATTTTAGTTCATGTGCTGCTGAAACAAGCAACAGATTGTGTGCGTGAGTGAGTGAGTGAGCGTGTGTCTGCCTGTGTCTGTGTCTGTGGTACTTGTGCAGTTTTGGATGCTGATGTGCTCTCTAGTGTTCACCTGAGCACATTAGAGCACAGTGTTAGCTATCCTGCTCTACCCTGCTCCTTCAGAGAGAGGCAGGGTCTCTCTGAACCTGGAACAAAACTGGCAGCCAGGAAGTGTGAGAGATCCTCCACTCTCTCCCCCTTACAGTGCTAAGGTTATAGACAGACCCTGCCACATCTTTACATGAGTGTTGAGGATTTGAACTCATGTTCTCAGGCCTCTGTAGCAAGTATTCTTACCCACTGAGCTATCCCCTAAGCCCAGATTTTAAATTTAAATTTTTTTTTTTTTTTTTTTTTTTTTTGGTTTTTCGAGACAGGGTTTCTCTGTGTAGCCCTGGCTGTCCTGGAACTCACTCTGTAGACCAGGCTGGCCTCGAACTCAGAAATCCGCCTGCCTCTGCCTCCCAAGTGCTGGGATTAAAGGCATGTGCCACCACTGCCCAGCTTCAAATTTAAATTTATTTTTTATTGTATGTATACAAGTGTTTTGCCCACATGTAAGTCTGTGCACCACATACATGACTGGGGCCCACAGAGGCCAGGAGAGGAAGTTAGGTCCCTTGAGACTAGAATTTCTTACATGTATGTATGTGTATGTGTGTGTGTGTGTGTGTGTGTGTGTGTGTATATTGTGTGTATATATATATATATATATATATATACACATACATATATATGAGTATATATATACATATATATGAGTATATATATATATATAAGTGTATATATATATGAGTATATATATATATATAAGTGTATATATATATGAGTATATATATATATATTCCCATCACCCCTAAATATCATTTACCAGATCCAGGCCAGAGGCAGGGCTTACAAGTCATCCTGAAATATCTTGCTGGGCCAGTAAATAGGCAAGATGGAATCAGAAAACCATCTTCTAGTAAGACTGTGATTCACCATACAGCCTTGACAAGAGAGGACAAATGATTTACAGAGAGGCGCTGTGCCTTTCTCTTTCAGCTCACTAAGCCAAGACTGCCCTGAACTCACAATTCGCCTCTATTTCTGGAGAGCTGGGATCACAGGCACGTACTACCACATCCAGTTTATGTGGTGGTAGCAATGGACTCAGGGCTATCATTTTTTTCTTTTCTTTATTTTTTTCTTTGTTTGAGACGGGGTCTCATATAGCCTGGGCTGGCTTTTATTGTGTACCCAAGGATGACCTTGAAGTTTTTAATCTTCTTGCATTTACTGTCCACCTGCTAGGAATATTGGGGTGCACTATAATGTCCAGTTTTATATACTGCTAAATGTAGACCCCAGGGCTTGTGTGTGCTAGGCAAGTACTCTACCAGCTGAGCTACATCCTTATCCCTCCATCTTTTCTGGTTTGTTTTTTTGTTTTTTGGTTTTTTTTGGGTTTTTTGTTTGTTTTTTGGTGAGTCAGGGTCTTTCTATGTAGCTCTAGATGATCTAGAACTCACTATATATAGACCAGACTGGCCTTGAACTTAGAGATCAGTCTACCTCTGCCTCTCTGTACTTTTATAGATTAAGGGCATACACCATCACACTTGTTTCCAAAATGAATAATGAGCATGAAGTAATGGGAACTTAAAGCTAACCTTCAAAAAAAAAAAAAAAAAGCTAATAAAAACCTCCTACTATACTGATCAAAGGAATAAACCCAAGGATAAAGAACTCTACCAGCCTGGAAATGGAAATAGGCGGAGATCTTATATCCTTCCATAAACAAATAATCAAAACATACAAGTCCTTTGCATGTTCAAACTGGAGGTAGATGAGGCCCCTTGGAGGGTAAAAATGTCTGATGGCTCTGTCTGTCTGTCTCTGTCCATCTGCCTGTCTGTCTGTGTGTCTCTCGTACAGACATATACACACTACAACAATAACAACAACAACAATAATAAACAAACAAATTGGGAATGTAGTTCAGTTGGCAGAATGCTCACATAGCCTGGGCACCCTGGGTTTCACCCCCAGCACCACACAAACCATGTATGGTGGACAGGCCTGTCATCTCAGCACTCCTGAGGTAGGAACAGGAGGGTCAGGAGTTCATGGCCAACCACAATTAGGTAGCTGGTTGAAGGACATAGTAGAATAAAATAAGACAGATGTGGTTAGGCCAGCAAAACAGCTCAGTGGGTAAAGGTGCCTGCTGCCAGGCCTGGCAGTATGAGTTTAATCTCAGGGACTCACACAGTGGAAGAAGAGGACAGATTCCTGCCAGTTGTCTTCTGATGTCACCTGGGTACCATGACAGGCACTTGTGTGGGGGAGAGCACACACATACACAAAACTGACAAGTGACATTTTTTAAACAAAGGGATTAAGTCCCTAAGACCAAATTTTCCTCTAGCCCTGAATAAAAACTTGTCTCTGTGTGTCTGGAGGGATGGCTCAGCAGTTAAGAGCACTGTCTGCTCTTGTAGAGGACACCGGTTAGATTCCCAGAACCCACAGGGGCACTACAGCCATTTGTAGCTCCAGTTCCAGGGATCTAATGCCTTCTTCTGGATTCTGCATGGACTGCATTTACCTGGTATACAGGCAAAACACTTATAAAGATAAAATAAAAAATAAATGTTAAAAAAATTAAAATTGTCTCTGTGGTAGAAGAGACAATGAAACAATGCATCTTACCTTTGGCCCAGATCTTCTTCATCCAGAAAAAGACTCTTTAGCCTATGTCACAGCTAAATTTATATCTCTTTGAGCCTTTATCTCACAGCTTTCCATGACTGTAAAGAGCTATCTATATTCATGGTGGAGAGAAAGTAGACCTCTTCTCAAATTTGGCCGAAGTGTAAAAGAAAAATATTTTTAAAGACTGGGTTGTTAGTTTAGGCTACACTTTAACTTGATATAGGTAAGGATGGAACTGAACTCTTGATCCTTCAGTCTCCAACTTCTGAATGATGGAATACAGACATTGGACACCATACCCTGTTGTGCAGTGGAATCCTGGACTCTGTGAATGCTAGGCAAGTACTCCACCAACTAAGCTATCCCCTCTTTCCAAGACTATAAGTAGATTGATGCTACTATCCCAATCTCTGTTTCTTAAATTTTCTTGCAAAACAGAGAAACTAAGGAGGTGGGTTTATTGACCTACATGCTCAGAAACAATAGTAATAACCAAATCAGGCAATAATCATCAATGGATATCACAATTTTTGCAAACATTTGTTGACAAACAATATTTAATTAATTTCAAAATATTTCCCATAAGTCATTTATTGACAGCATGGCACACTAACTCACACTGGAGAAACAGGAAGGCAACATTCCAATTCAGCATAAGTAGTGGAGGTTATCAACACTCTAGGCATCCTGAGAACACAATGTTGTTTTTGTACTTTCTATAGAAGAACACTGTGAGGAAGAAATGTTGATGTTTTCAAATGAAGGGCTAGTCTACAAAATATCTAGCCTGTCATTTTGAGAAGTATCAAGGTCATGAAGACTGGGCATAATTGAGGAACTGTTCCCAACTCCACTCCTGGGTGCTAGGGATGAACCCAGTGCCTTGTTCATGTTAGGGAGGGGCTCTACTGGACCTAGGACCTTACTCCCTCACTGGGGGGATTCCAGGCCCTGAACTTTACCACCTAGCCCTGCCTTTAAAAGATGTCATTCAAGCCGGGCAGTGGCGGCACACGCCTTTAATCCCAGCACTCGGGAGGCAGAGGCAGGCGGATTTCTGAGTTTGAGGCCAGCCTGGTCTACAGAGTGAGTTCCAGGACAGCCAGGGCTATACAGAGAAACCCTGTCTCGAAAAACCTAAAAAACAAAACAAAACAAAACAAAAAAAGATGTCATTCAAACTTTGAAAGGGCTTTGAGAATTATATGGTAATACAGGGTTGATGTTAAATTTCTGATCTGGAAGGTTGTCCTCTGATTATATGGAACAATATGCTTATATTCAGGAAATGGCTGAGCATGGTAGCATATAACTGCATTCCTAGTATGTGAGAGGCTGAGGCAAGGGGATTACCATGACTCAAGAATAGCTTGAACCACATAGTAAGACCCAATCTCAAAAACCAAAGTCAGGGCTGGGGCTATAGTTCAGTTGGTAGAATGCTTGCGCAGCATGCATAAAGCCAGGGGTTCCGTCCAGAGTGGTGCTGCAGACCTGCCATCCCAGCCCTCAGGAAGTAAAGGCAAGAGCTATGCCCTTTTACTACTCAGCAAATTGGAGGCCAGCCTGGAATACATGAGATCCTGTCTCAGAACAAACAGATAAGAACAGCAAAACAAGAATAGAGAAAGACAGATAATGGATAGCTCCATGATGGCAAATGTGTACTATTGCAGACCAAGTGCATATTCAGAGAGGTAGAGGCAAGGGGAACACTGTAAGGGCAAAATGAGAAGGGTTATATAAGTGATTCTGAATCACTTATCCTTGGAGATAGTGAACAATAGCAAGAGTGCTGTCAGTCTGAGACAGCGCGAACATTGCTTAGTAAACGTCCTTGAATAAACATTTTTGTAAAGTTTCAGTGTCCTCTAATAATTTTTGTTATGATAGTTATGAGGTGAGTGAAATATCCTCTTTTATAATTTCTGGGATTTATGCTGTTTTTTTTTTTTTTTTTTTTTTTTTTTGCTGTCACGAGGTCTCACTATGGCTGTGTCAAGTAGGCTGGCCTACCTCACAGAATCTACAATTCACAGAGATTTGCCTGTTTCTGTCTCTGAAGGCTGGGATTAAAGGCCTGTGCCACTACACCTAACTTTTTAAACTTCTTTTTACCTTCAGCTGAACAAAAGTGACTCTACATTGTTTCTGATATGTTCATACTCTGTTGACAACTTAAAAAAAATGTTACTAAAGCCAGGCATAGTGACTTATGCCAACCATGCCTATACTTAGAACTCAGAAGCAGAAGTTCAAAGTCATCCTTGGCTGTGTATACACTTCAGAGCCACCATGGGCTTTATGAAACCCTCTATCGAAACACCAAACCAAACCAAAGCATCATCACTACAACCACCACCACCAAGATGAAGTTTAAGGTGTAGCTCAGTGGCGAAGCACCTCTCTAATATATCAGGCTTCTGGCTCCATCACAGGCACTCTAATAGTAATAATTTACTATTATTATCACTTTCTGTGTAGTTGAGAATGACCTTGAACCTCCTGCTTGCTGGGACTGTAGGCATGTACCACCAAGCCCAGGGCTTTGTGTGTGCTAGGCAAGTACTACTAAGTATTGTATTAAAGCAAGGTCTCTCACTGAAACTAGTGCTAGATTGGCGGTCAGCAAACCCCAGCCACCCTCCAGTCTACAGCACTGAGGCTACAGGAGTTGGAGGCCACATTCAACTCTTTTATGTGGATGCTGAGGATTTTAACTCAGATCCTCATTTTGCCAGGCCAGAGCTCTTGTCCACTGAGCCATCTCAACAGCTCTTTCTACCATCTGTTGCTCCATGTTTTGAATGTATCTCTTGCTTGAATGAGTGATGAATAAATGATGATGGCTTTAATTTCTCCCACAGAACTCTAACCCCTTTGGGCTAATTTTCTTCTGCAAAATGTGATCATATCCTTTCTCTTTACCCTAGGATTGGTAAATGTAATAAAAATTTATCTCAGTTCATACTGTTTGTGCCTAGCACGCAAGAAAAACTTGATTCCATTCTAACTCCTGATAGCACTGGGAAGGTGGAGGCCAGAGGATCAGAGGTTCAAGGTCATCCTTGGCTGCAAAGTGAGTTGGAGGTTAGCCTGATTTACATTAAAACTGTCTTCAAAAACTAAAAAACGGGGAAAAAAGAAGAGGAAATAAGTTACTTGGCAAGTGTCAAGTTGTTTACTTAGGCGCGCCTTTGTTCTGCAGCTGGCTCTGGCAACAAATCTAACGCCAGAGCTGGGGTGGGGGAGGAGCCGGGATGAGGCGGGGCCCATTCTGGGGGGTGGAGCCAGAACGCGGCAGGGGCGGAGCCAGAAGCTGCGGCGCCGCGGGGCCTGGACCGCCCAGGACGTCCCGTATTTTGAAAGCCCCACCTCCTTGGGCGGGACGTGTGCGCTGATTGGTAGATGATGCTCAGCCGCAGACTCCATTGGCTCGCCGTGCTGTCGGCTTGGCGGGCGGTGCCCGGACGCAGGTGCCCGCCGGAGCCGGAGCAAGCTGCTGCTGACGGGCCGGGCCGGGCCGGGACCCGGGCCAGGGAGAACCGAGGGGCCTGTGCGGCCGCCCGGCCCGGCCACGGAACAGGTAGGCACGGAACAGCGAGTGGGTCTGGCCCGACTATGTAGGCAGGTCTCCCAGGTCCCGGGTTCGGGGCCCCAACTGAGTACTCGGGCGGGACAGATAGTGCTGCACCCTTGGCCTTAGCCCTGCTCAGGACGCAGGCACCTCAGTTATCATTTCGAGATTGGTGAGAGGTCTCCGGGCCTCGCCTCGCAGTAGGAACCTCTGTGAGCCTCGGTTTCCCCATCTATGAAAAGTGGGTCATCTCGGAGCCAACCTGATTTAAGAGATGGCTGATGAGAAAAGCGCCTGGCATACAGTAGGTGGTCAATAAGTGGCTAATGTCACTCTGAAACCCTCTTCCTAACGGTTCTGTCTGGATAATTATTAACATTATAAAGAGTTGGGCGCTTCACAAAAAGCTACTCAGAGTGCACTGTACTGAAAACATTTTTCAAACAGTAGTCAGGGACTGCCAAGATGGCTCAGCTGGTCAAAGTGTTTGTCTGAGTTCAGTCTTGAGGTCTCATATGGTAAAAGAAAAACTGACAACAGAAAGTTGTCTTTTGAACTCCAAAGGCACACCCACATATATATGCACATAAAATAAATACAATTGAAAACACTTTTTAAAAACTCTGTAGTCAGAATTTATGTGGTTAGTGGGAAACACACTAGGTAGAAGTACTAAAAGTAATTCCTTTCATCTAAATGAGCAAATTGAAGCTCAGGGAAACTAAAGCTGTTGCCCAAGGCCATGCAGCAAATAGGAAGTAGAGCTTCGATTAGAACTTACTTTCTGGATGGGGGATGTAGCTCAGTACTTGCCTAGCATGCACTAGGCCCTGGTTTTATCCCAGTGCTGCCAAAAACCAACACACACACACACACACACACACACACACACACACACACACACACACCCTCTATAAAGTCAGAAAGGGATGGATGAGGCCCAGAAAAACAAATTAACTTGAACCAGGGCATACAGTATCAGTGGCAGAGCCAGGATAAAGTGCCTAGGTCATGGAGCATGGTGGTAGAGGCCTGTTATCTCAGCTACTGTAGAGAGTGAGGCAGGAAGACTTCAAGGCTTGGCTTGGTTACTTAGTGTAACTTGGGTTTTGTTTAGCTGTTTTATTTTTATTTTATTTTTGAGAAGGCCTTACTCTGTAGCCTTGGTTGTCCTGGAACTCCTTACTGAGAACAGGTTGGCTTTGAATTCTTAGAGATCCAATTGCCTCTGCCTTCCAAGTGCTGAGACTAAACCTGTGTGCCACCGTGCCATTTTTTTTTTTTTTAAATGTATGTGTGCTTCTGTGAATTTTTGTCTATTATGTAGGAGCCCTTGGAGGCCAGAAGAGGGTGCTGGATCCCCTGGAACTGGAGTAACAGGCAGTTGTGAGCCCCCAAATGGGTACTGCGAACCAAACCTGGGTCCTCTGCAAGGGCAGTAAATAGTCTTTTCTTCTGGTTTTTCGAGACAGGGTTTCTCTATATAGCCCTGACTGTCCTGGAACTCATTCTGTAGACCAGGCTGACCTCGAACTCAGAAATCCGCCTGCCTCTGCCTCCCAAGTGCTGGGACTAAAGGTGTGCGCCACCACTGCCCGACCACAATTGTGTTTTTAACATTTATCCATTTGTTTATTTTGTGTATGTGTGAGTTTGTGAGCCCTCACCCACTATAGCATACGTAGAGATCAGAAGACAGCTTTGGGCGTCAGTTTTCTCCTCCTGCTGATTGGGTTCTGGGGATTCAACTCAGCTCATCAGACTTGGTGGTGGTGTGCGCTTTTACCCAAGGAACCATCTTACCAGCCTAGAAAGGAAGGAAGGAAGGAAGGAAGGAAGGAAGGAAGGAAGGAAGGAAGGAAGGAAGGAAGGAAGGAAGAAAGAAAATGGGGGGGGGGACTTCTGGAACCTGGGCCTGGTAGCACATGCCTATAGTCAGTCCAAGCTCTCAGAAGAATGAGGCAAACGAGGCAGGATTACTGTTGCAGGTTTGAGTATAACCAGAGTCACATAGCCATAAAGTCTATACGACTCGAGGAGGAAAAGAAAAAAAGGCTGGAATGTGGTTCAGTGACAGCGTTCTTACTTAACATATTTGAGGGCAGGTGTTACTGAGAATCTATAGACAGTTTATGGTTGCTGAGGGAGGGAGAAACATTTTCTTCAGTGATGATGCCACTGGTAAGGTGCCCACATGCTTGTAAATAAACCCTTGCTCCTTATTGGCTTATTCCTTCCAAAAAACAAAAACAAAAAAACAAAACAAAAGCCTGTAAATACATTAATCTAAAAAAAGAATTGGAGTGTTATAATACATTCCTGCAATCTTGGCACACTGGAGGCTGAGGCAGGAGAATCACTAAGAATTCAAGGCCAGTATGGGTTATGTAATGAAGGACTGTCTCAAAAGGAAAGCAAACAAAGGAACAAAAACTAGAAGCTGGAGTTGGTTAAGAATTCTTGCTCTGGCAGAGAACCTGGGATCAGTTCCCAGAACTTACAGGGTGGCTCACGGCCATCTGTAACTCCAGTTCTAGAGCATGCAGTTCCCCTCTTCTGGCCTCTTCAAGAACTCACTGGATACGTGCATGCAGGCAGAGCACTCATACATGTAAAATAAAGTTAATAAAACATAATTAATAAAATTAATAACAAATAAAATTAAACAAGAAAACAACAACAAACTCCTAATGTCTCTTGAGGACCAGACAACTCTCTGTATAGTTTAAATCCTGGCACTGTCCCTTCCTAACTGTGTGACCTTTCTGAACTTTGGCCTCTTCTTCAATCAGTGAGGCTAATTACTGGACTTATGTCTGAGACTCATGTCTCCCAATCAGTTACAGAGTTGGAAGTAAGAAATGAATACAGCAATGCTACATGCAGTCACTCTGTCAGATCTAGGGCTAGGTGCTGGGGACAGCATGAAAAGTGTCCAACAGGTCCCTCTTTTCCAGAATTCACTGAAGAGCACGACGATATGCATGACAGGTCTATTAACAAATAAAACATTTCAGAGAGAACCCCATGCCATGAGTGAATTGTACAGATACCTGTGTCATTTTAGCCAGAGTGATCTGAGAGAGGTACTCTTCACAACAATTCCTTGAAGTTTGAACTTAGGCAGATAGCTTGACAATCTAATATTTTGTGTGCATTGTTTATTTTGGAGACAGTGTCTCATGTAGCCCAGGCTGTCCTCAAATTCAGTATACAGCTGAGGATGACCTTGACCTTCTGATGCTGTTGCCTTCTGGGATGTCCTGAGTGCTTGGATGACAAGTGTGTTTCCCCATGAGTGCTGGGTGACAAGTGTGTACTCCCATACACAGTTTTGTAATGCCATGTGGAGCAACCCAGTGCTCTGTGCATGCTAGGTAAGCATTCTGCCAACGGAGCCACCACCCCAGCCTTAATACGGAGTGTTTGCCGGGCAGTGGTGGCACATGCCTTTAATCCCAGTGCTTGGGAGGCAGAGAGGCAGGCGGATTTCTGAGTCGAGGGCAGCCTGGTCTACAGAGTTCCAGGACAGCCAGGGCTACACAGAGAAACCCTGTCTCTAAAAACAAAACAAAAAGCAAAACAAAAAAAAAGTAGTGTTTGATACATTTTTGCCTCTATTATCTTTTGAAACTTATTATAGTGTGTGTGTGTTCTCTCTTTCCACCATGTGGTTCTGGGACTAGAACTAAGGTTATCAGTGCCTTTACCTGCTGAGCCATTTTACCTGCTGATACTCGTTTTGGTTTTTGCCGCAAGGTCTCTTGTAGCCCCACCTGGCCTCCAGCTCTCTGTAGCCAAAATAAACTTGAACTGCTTATCCTCCTGCCTCAGTGTCTAGAGTGCAGGAATCACAGGCAAGAGCTACCTTGCCCAGCATTGCTGTTACTATGTTACAATTTAGGACTGGTGTGAGCAGATTTACTAATATTGTGGATCTCCCCCTCAATAGTAGATAAAATAAGGAGCTGTGATGATTCTTGTACTGCATACTTGTTTGTATAAATACAAAGGTCTCTCATCTTCTAGTATTTGGATTTGGAAGACAGAGGTGAGAGGATCAGGAGTTCCAGCCTAGCTGCATAGTGGATCCTGTCACCAAGAAGAGAGGAGGGGAAGGGAGGGAGGGGGAGAGAGAGGGGGGGAGGGGGAGAGAGAGAGGAGGAGGGGGAGGGAGAAGGAGAGGGAGAGGGGGAGGGAGGGAGGGAGAGAGGGAGAGCGTGCGCGCACTGGGGATGTAGCTCAGTTGGCCGAGTGTTCACCTAGCATGACAAAGCCCTGGGTTCTATCCCCAGAACTACACACACCAACATGGTATTCTCAAAATGACTGTGTTTGGAAGGCGAAGGTGCAAAGATCAAGAGTCCAAGGTTGAGACTACAGAGGTGGCCCAGGTTTCGAGCGCTGGCTGCTCCTCCAGAGGACTTGGATTTAATTCCTAGTGTCCACAGGGTGGCCACAAGCACCTGTAACTCCAGTTCCAGGGGGATCCAATGCCCTCTTCTTGCTTCACAGATACCAGACGTGCATGTAGTGCATAGATATACACGCAGGCAAAATGCCCATGCACATAAAATAAAATACAAATAACCAAATTTAAAAGCATTTTAAAAAATGATAGTTAAAGGTCATCTTGGGTTTTACAGTGAGTTCTAGGCAAGCCTAGAAATCTTGTCTTTGAAAAGAAAAGAAAAAAGGGGGTGCAGGGGAGAAAGGATGGTAAGGGAAAGAATCTAAAACAAACCATCAGAGGTGGGGTGGGCTTTTTTCTGAATGCATTCTCTTGGAAGGCCTAGCGCTTCCCCACTGACCTCTCAGTTGTATATTCTGGTTGAAGGAACATCAGTGTCCACAACAAAGCAGGCCTGGCCGATGCCCTGTAGCTGTTATCTCCGGCTCTCAGCCTTCCTCCGGGCTGTGCCTGACTTTGGTTGATACTTGCTTATTTGACCCCTGGCTCAGCTGTGGAGGCCTAGGAGGTTGTGCTGGGTTTTTAGCTGAGCTCTTCAGGGAAGAGCTGATTTGTCAGCAGACTGTCTGGGTGCAAAAAGTCAGTTAATAATTTATTTTCCATGTCTTTGGGTCTCTGATTTTCACAGGCAGTGCTAGTAAGAGTTGACTTGGGGCCAGGCTGGCCCTATCAGTTGGAACTTATAAATACTATTAGGGTTGCTGTGGGCTCTGGATTTAACTCTAAGAGATAAGAGTCCTGGGTTTTGGACAAATTGAAACCAGTGATCGTTAGTTCTGGATTGATGCCTAAGGAGCCTTCTGTTACTTTCATGGATTTTTCAGAAGAGTCACGCCTATTGGCACATTCCTATGACCTCAGGTATTTGAAGAGCAGAGGCAGGAGAGTCTTAAGTTCAAGGTCTGCCTAGGCTACAGAGCAAGTTTCAGACCATGTTGGCTTGAGTAGCTTGGTGATACTCTGTAAAATTAAAACCTTGTGGGCCGGGGAGATGGTTCATAGGCCATCAAGCCTGACGAGCAGAGTTTTTGAGTTTCCAAAGCCTGCTTGATAGGAGGGAACTGACATTCACATGCACTCTACACTGAATCCACTCCACCTCCACAAATGAGTGTTATATAAAATTACTAAAATGTTTAAAGTGTGTATGTGGTGGGGGGGAGGAGCTGGGAGCAGAGCTTATTGATAGCAGGCTTGCCTAGTAAGGCAGGTCTCTAAGTTTAACCCCTACTACTAGGAAGGAGAAAACATTCATAGAAATAATTTACACTGATTGAGAAACTGGAATCCTAGTCATGCTACTCTGGAGAAGAGAACTAGTCTTCATAGGGTTCCCTTTTGCTGATTAGACCCTGAGGCAGAGGGCAGAATCCCACCAAAGTTACCCAGAGCAGACTTCAGAATGGCTACCTAAGGTGTTCATTATCTCCTGTAGCCTCTCCTTAGGAATTGAGGACAAGCAACTGGTCTTTTGGGGACACAAAATTGTCATTTCCTTGATGACGGAGGTCTCCCAGAATGCACAGTTGGACAGAGGCCATGAGTCACAAGGGACCTGAGTGACTCACCATTCTGGTGCAAAACATTAAGTTTCTAGTTCCCTTCATCTCTCCATCCCCTCTCCCGTGTGTGTGTGTGTGTGTGTGTGTGTGTGTGTGTGTGTGTGTGTGTTGGGAACTGAACCCAGAGTCTCATACCCTTACTGCTAGGGCAGTGCTTTATATGTCTCAGACACTCACTGGATTCTAGGTAGGTACTCTACCTCTGAGTCATGCTCGAAGCCTCTCTACATGCATTCTGCTTTCACTAAAGATAACTTAATATGTTTTGAGCTCAGTTTCAAGGATCTGGTCTTAGCTAGAACAGGGTGATTCTGGCTGTGTAGAAAACTGAGCGAAGGGCCTGGCACACAGGTGTGCAGTCACTTTCAGTCAATGTTCCTCTGTGAAAATGTGATTTGGAGACTGATTTGTAGGATTTGAAAGTGGGGCCATGCCTGTCTTTCTGGAAGAATGAGAGAAAATCCAACACAAGCCCCAGATGTCCTCTTAAACCTGGCCTAAGTTGTGTACATCAGCTCGTAGAGTTCTCACCTACATTTTACAAATGCAAAGATTCAAAGAGGCAAGTCTTTGTTCATAGTCTTAGAGCCTTGTTTTAGTGTTATTTCTGTTGCACTGATAAAATACCATGACAAAAGCAACTTAGAGGATGTCTTAGTTAGGATTTTACTGCTGTGAACAGATACCATGACCAAGGCAAGTCATATAAAGAACAGTGTTTAATTGGGGCTGGCTTACAGGTTCAGAGGTTCAGTTCATTAATTTTTTTTTTTTTTTTTTTTTTTGGTTTTTTGAGACAGGATTTCTCTGTGTAGCCCTGGCTGTCCTGGAACTCATCTGTAGACTGGGCTGGCCTCGAACTCAGAAATCCACCTGCCTCTGCCTCCCAAGCGCTAGGATTAAAGGCATGCGCCACCACTGCCCGGCGGTTCAGTTCATTATTGTCAGGGAGGGAGCATGGCATCATCCAGGCAGGCATGGTGCAGGAGAAGCTGAGAGTTCTACATCTTCATCTGCAGGCTGCTAGCAAAATACTGGCTTCCAGGCAGCTAGGATGAGGGTCTTAAAGCCCACACCCACAGTGACACACCTACTCCATCAAGGCCACACCTACTCTAACAGGGCCACACCTTCTAATAGTGCCACTCCCTGGGATGAGCATATATAAACCTTCAAAGAGGAGAAGAAAGGATTTATTTTAGCTCACAATTCTAGGCTATCACTTCAGGGAAGTCACAGTGGCAAGAACTGGAGGGCATTCATCATATCACGTCTATAATAAGGAACAGAGAACAATGAATGCATGTAGGCTAGTGCCAGCTCTCTCTGTCCTTTTCATTCAGTCCAGTGTGTAGCCCACCTACATTCAGGGTGGGTCTTCCCACCTCAAGTAACCAATTAAGGTAGAGACTCCAGATGTTTCTGCAGGTAAAAGCATTTGTCATCAACCTTGATCTGAGATCAACCCCTAGGACCCATATTGTGGAAGCAGAGAACTCAGTTCCGCCGCAAGCTATCTTCAGACTCACGTGCATGCTCTGGAACATAAACATATTACCCACAAAACAAACATAATTTAAAAAGAAAAAAATAAAAGTCTCCCAAGGGCATGTGGTTACATCCCAACCTAATCTAGACAATTCCTCATTGAGAGCCCCTTCCCAGGTGATTTTTGGTTGTGTCAGTTTGCCAAGTAAATAATCTTTACAATCTCTGGCAAGACAGGACTCAAGAGCCAGGCATGAGCTGTAATCTAGCACTCAGAAGGCTTAGATCTTAAGTTCCAGGCTAGCCTGCACTACAGAGTGAGCTCAGGGGCTGTTGTGATGGCTTGGAGGTTAAGAGCACTGGTTACTGGTTGCTCTTCCTTAGGACCTGGGTTCAGTTCCCAGCAAGCACATGGTAGCTAGCAACCATGTGTACTCCAGTTCCAAGAGGTCTCTGCAGGCATCAGGCAATAGTTCACAGACAGACTTGCAGGCAAAAATAACCATACACATAAGCATAAAGTAAAACAGATCAAAAGAGACACTCAGTCTGGGGACACTACTCTGTGGGTAGATGTTAGCTGCAGAAATGTGACGACTTTAGTTTACATCCCCAGACCCCATGTAAAGTCAGGCACAATAAGCCTTACATGTAATCCTAGTCCTCGTACTGTGAAATGGGAGGAGGGGACAGGAGAATCTCTGGAAGCTGGGGGTGAGCTGGCCTGGTGTACACAGCACAAAGAAAGAGACCCTGTCTCAAGCAAGGTGGAAGACAAGGGTATTCTCCTGCCTCTGATCTCTACTCATGTACCTTTGCACATGTTTACTTGCACTCACACACGTACTTGCAAGCACAGAATTTACACGCATACATACCTTTAAAAAAAAGAGGAAACAAAACTGTTATTGTGACTCACTAATTTTGCCTTTGATCTCTCTGCCCCCAGGCTCCTGGGAACATGGGCCTCAGGCCCTGAGGACAGGAGGCTCCCTGTGGCCATGACGACAGGTGACTGTTGCCACCTCCCTGGCTCCCTATGTGACTGCTCCAGCAGCCCTGCTTTTTCCAAGGTTGTGGAGGCCACAGGGCTCGGGCCACCTCAATATGTAGCACAAGTGACTTCAAGGGATGGCCGGCTGCTCTCAACTGTCATCCGGGCTTTGGATACACCGAGGTGAGTAGTTAGTGACCATTAGTAGCCAGGCTTTTGTCCCCATTTCTCTCTGGGTTGAATGATATTCTACTAGTCTGAGGTCAAGAGTCCAGTCACTGAGAGAGGCAAAGGGGTTAATATGCCAGAGAAAAAAAGCCAAATACTGATGTTGGAGGGATGGCTCATTGGTAAAAGGACCTGCTGCTCTTTTAGAGACAGGAGTTCAGTTCCCAGCACCAACAATGGATAGTTCATAACTGTCTATGACTCCATTTCTAGGGATCCAGTGCCCTCTTCTGACCTCCTTGGGGTGTTTGTCTTATCAACGGTGCTTGGGAGATGGCCAGTTGATGAAATGCTTGCTGTGATGAAAAGCTTGACGACCTGAGCTCCATCCCTAGAATCTATGTGAAAAACTGAGCTTTGTGGCCCGGGTTTGGAATCCCAGCACTAGGGAGGCAGACATAAGCAGATCTCTGGAGCTCTCCGGTGAGCCAAGCTACCTTAATTAGTGAGTCCTAGGCCAATTAGAGACTTTTTTTTTTTTTTTTAAACACATGGTGGACATCCCCAGAGGAATAGCCCCTGATGTTGACCTCTGGCCTTTACATACACACACCTACTCCATCCAACAAGGCCACATTACCCATTAGTGTCACTCCCTATGGGCCTATGGAGACCATTTTCTTTAAAACCACCACAGAGATGAACGTACAGTCCCACCGAAGTCTAGCTGTGGGGATGAATGAGTTTACTGGGCTTACTTATAGAGCATGGGTGTATGGTTACTTATAGGAGCATGGGTACCCCAGTGTCTTAGGGTGTTACTGCTGTGAACAGACACCATGACCAAGGCAGGTCTTAGAAAGGACAGCATTTCATTGGGGTTGGCTTACAGGTTTAGAGGTTCAGTTCATTATCAAGGTAGCATACCAATATCTAGGCTAGAGGAGCTGAAAGTTTCACCTCTTGTTCTGAAGACAGCTAGTAGACTAGCCTCCAGCCTGCTAGGACAAGAGTCTTAAAACCCCCGCGCTCCCCACAGTGACACACCTACTCCAACAAGGCCACACCCACTCCCAAAAGGTCACACTTCCTAATAGTGCCACTCCCTGGGCCAAGCATCTACAAACCTTCACACCTAGAATAGCTGAATCACCAGAAAGTCTCACCCAGCATTGATGAAGACTTTCCTATAGCATCACACATGGAGTCCCCTTTCATGAAGCTGCCATGTACTGTATACAGTCTAGCACCTTCTAGACCAGAAAAGATCATTTGTAGCTGAGAGATAATGGAGTGTATTTAGCAGGAAGAGATGCAGGAGTTAGTGTCTGGGATCCAGTAACCTTCTCACCTCCTCCTCCTTAGAGGGAAGGCCAATAGTCTACAGGCTTGGTCTCAAGGTTACTGGCACCTATTCCACCTATTCTGAGGAAGATGAAGACAGCTCTCATGCCTAGAGGGTAGGGCTGTACAACACCAGTGACCCTGGGCTTTGGAGAAGCAATTCGGAGAGTGAGAGTGATGAGTGTGGGGGACAGAACCTAGGAGGAAACTCCTATGGATGCCTTTCTCTCCCCAAGGGACCTAGAACAAAATGAAACACCTTTCTGGTCAGATTATTCTGAGAACGTAGTGTTACAGTCCTCAGAATGTGAGGATTTGCTGCACCTGTCCATAATGAAGGTTTGTTCTGAGAAGCCTACTGTAAGTTGAAATGCTGAAAATGCTGGGCTGGCGAGATGTGCCTAGCAACCTGAGTTTAACCCTAGGAACCCACATAAAGGTGGAAAGAGAGGTCTAACCTAGGAACCCACATAAAGGTGGAAAGAGGTCTAACCACAGCAAGTTGGGCAGAATACATGGGTAGAGAGCTTGTTGGCTAGCATGTCAGCCTAATGCAGACTTCCAGTTCAGTGAGAAACCCTAGGAAGATACCTGACATGGTGCTCTGGCCTTCACATGTTTGCTCACAGGCACATGCACCTGTAACTCAGTGTGTGCCACACACGCACACATACACACACAGAGGTTATAACTTTTCTAGGCCTTCATTTCTTCCCTTCTTCTTGCCTTTTCTTTTCTCCTTCCCCTCCCCTCCCTTTTTATCCTTCCTTCCTTCCTTTTTAAAATTTTTTTTTTTTTTCTCAAGACATTATTCCATGTAACCTATTTTGACCCCAAGCTTCTTATGTAGCTTGGCTGGCCTTAAACTCCTGAACTTCCCACCTCTGTCTTCTCCTGGGATTACAGATGTGTGCTACATTGTCTAGCTTTCTCGGACTTTTCAACATCTATGAAATGGAAGCAAGTGAGCACTTCCCTCCAAGCTTTGTGAGAAGGAGGTAAATGAAGCCCGGTATCACACTTCAGATACAGCCTGCGGCCCCAGTTCTGGGTCCACGGGCAGAGGAATGTCAGTTTGCGTTTGGCTTGTGCAGCACAGTGAACCCCAAGCTCAGCCTGCAGTGAGTTCCAAGGAGACCCTGTTTCAAAAAGCAAGACGAAGGAACATGGTGGCACATAACTCAGGAGGCAGAGGCAGGTACATTTTTGTGAGTTCAAGGTTAGCTTGGTCTATATAACAAGTTCCAGGCCAGCTAGGGCTACATAGTGAGACTCTGTCTTTAAATAAATATAAAAACAAAGTATTAGTCATGGCGGCAGATCCCTGGCACCCTAGTACTGGAGAAGTAGTCACAGGAGGGCCAGAAATTCAAGATTGTCCTCAGCTATGGTAGCGAGTTAGAGGCAAACATGGGCTATATGAGACCCTGTGTAAAAACAAACAAACAAAAGAGGTTGAAGTTGGGTGTGGTGGCATATGTCATTAATCCTAGTTCTTGAACGTCAGAGGCTGACATGTCTCTATGAGTTTGAGGCTAGCCTGATCTACATAGTGAGCTACAGAACAATCAAGGCTACATAATGAAACAATGTCTTTTTTTTGGGATTCTTTTTCTTTTCATTCAATTTTTTTTTTTTTTAAAGATTTAATTTATTATATGTAAGTACACTGTAGCTGTTTTCAGACACCCCAGAAGAGGGCATTAGATTTCATTACAGATGGTTGTGAGCCACCATGTGGTTGCTGGGATCTGAACTCATGACCTTCGGAAGAGCAGTTGCTGCCCTTAACCGCTGAGCCATCTCTCCAGCCCCTGGATTCTTACTTTTCAAGACAGGGTTTCTCTGTGTAACTCTGGAAACCATATCTTAAAATAAATAAAAACATGCTGGAAAGATGGTTCACTTGGTAAAAGGCCTGCTATGCAGGTATAAAGACTTGAGTTTACATGCCCAGAATCCATGTACTCAAGCCTGCAAACCTTTAACCACTCCTACAGAGAAGTAGGGATGGGGACAGGTGAAACTCCCCAGAAGTGCAGAGGAGAGAGCCTGGCACATACAGTGCTGAGCGCTGACCCTGCCTCAAACAAGGTACTTGTCCTCTATCTGACTTCCACCCATGTGTCATGACACATATACTCATACACACACACACACACACACACACACACACACACTCATATACGATAAACTAATATTATGAAACAACAAAAACAAAATGGCCCCAGAAGTACTGCATACATGAGGAGTGTTCAATAAACTGTTAACTTTTGCCTTCTCTGCCTTTGTTGGGATTAGTGTTCTGAGTTCTCAGGGCTTCCAGAAGAAAGTAAGCGGGCATGGCTCTTAAGATTCTCGATACTTCCTTTCCCTGAGTTGATTTCTGGAATGAAGAGTCCTTTCCTGTGGCGCCCCCACCCCGCCCCCCAGTGTGTGTGTGTGTGTGTGTGTGTGTGTGTGTGTGTGTGTGTGTGTGTGTGTATGAAAAGTTACGCCTGACAACTATGCTTTCTGGGCAGAAATGTTTAGAAAACAATGATTCATGTACTGAATAGTCCATGGGTCCACTAAACCACACCTCCTGCCTTCCTGAGCTGCTCCAGGAAGAATGCAACTTCCCCAGAGACTGGGCTGTGATTGGAGACTCCCCAAAGCAGCTGTGTGTGCATGGTTTCTGTGCCTGTTGGCCCATCCACCCTTTGTCTTCCTCAGCCATGTACAGAAAAACAAATGAGTGATTTTCTCACATGCACAGGTTTCTCAGACACTGTGGCCTTTATGTACAGATAGAGCCAAGAGTTTTAATAATGTCTTTTAAAAAAATCTTGTTTGTAATGTATATATGTATATGTAATCATGTATGTGTGTGATGTGTGACAGTGTAGTGTATATATTGTAATCCTATATGTGATGTGTGTTAGTGTGTGTGTGTGTGGTCATGTGTGTGCCATAGTCCTTGAGGACTGTATTAGTTTATTTGTCTTGTTGCTTTGAGAAAACACCTGACAAAAGCAACTTAAGAAAGGAAAAGCTAGCCGGGCAGTGGTGGTGCACGCCTTTAATCCCAGCACTTGGGAGGCAGAGGCAGGAGGATTTCTGAGTTCGAGGCCAGCCTGGTCTACAGAGTGAGTTCCAGGACAGCCAGGGCTACACAGAGAAACCCTGTCTCGAAAAACCAAAAAAAAAGAAAGAAAGAAAGGAAAGGTTTATTCTGAATCATAGTCACAAGCTACTGTCCATCGTGTCTGGGAAGTCACAGTGGCAGAAACACGAAATGGTTGGTCACATTCCACTCGTAGTCAGGAAGCTTAGGAATCAGAGAGATGAATGCTTGTCTTCAATCTGCTTTTTCCTTTAAAAAATTATTGGTATGTATGTATGTGTGCACACTCTATGTATATGTGTCATATGTATGGGGGTCAGAAGACTTTTCCACCATGTGGGTTCCAGGAATTGAACTCAGGTCATCAGACCTATCAGCAAGCACCTTTATCTACTGAGCCATCTTGTGCTCTGCTTCTTCCTTTTTATTCAGTCCAGGATCCCAGCCCCGGGATGTTATTATCCATGTTTCGGGTGGGTTTCCCCACTTCTATTAACTTAACTTAGAAAATCTCTCATAGACATGCCCATAGATTTGTCTCCAAAGTGATTCTACCTCCTGTCAAGTTGACAATATAAAACATCAAAAGGACCAAGAATGGACCACAGAAGGACCACCAAGAGTTGGTAGTTACTTAGGAATATCATGATAGTATTTCACCAAAAGAAGAGAGCATTAGGCAGCCAGAAGGATGGGCAGGATGCTGACTCTAGGCTACAAAGAGCCCACAGTAGCTCTGGGGAGGGAACATATGGGGCTACCAATGGGAGTTTGAAAAGTTATGTGAAGAAGAGGACATCTGGAGCTGGGCTGTTGAAGGGTGAGCAGGGGTTTATCAAACAGCAACCTGGGAGTGACAGTGAGCTTGTAACCTAGCAAGTACTGATGTCAGTATAAACAAGAAGCCTTACCATCCATCAGTCACAAGTCTTATCTCTGTGTCCCTCCAGTGACTGTCCCTTCTGCCGAATCTGTCATGAGGGAGCAAATGGGGAGAACTTGTTGTCCCCATGTGGCTGTACTGGCACCCTGGGAGCTGTGCACAAGAGCTGCCTGGAGAAATGGCTGTCTTCCTCCAACACCAGCTACTGTGAGCTGTGTCACACTGAGTTTGCAGTGGAAAAGCGGCCCCGACCTCTCACAGAGGTATATTGCTTGGGGGAGACTGGACATCCAGAAGGAAGACAGATGTGTTAGCTGGGAAAGCTGGTAATGTCCCTGCCAGTGCTGGGAGGATCTGCTGATGAGTGAGAACCCAAGTGGCCGGAGGCTGCAGATCGGCAAGCCCCTCCCTGGCATGCCCCACCCGCCTCTCCTCTGGGATTGTTGTTTTGCTTTGTTTTTGAAACTGACTCCCAAGTGTCCTTGGCTGTCCTCAAAGTAGCTTTTAGCTGAAGATGACTTTCCAACTCCAGATCATCCAGCCTCCACTTTGCAAGTGCTGGGATTACAGGCACCTCAGGTTTACATGGACTAGCAGTGGAACCCAGGACTTCCTGCATGCTAGGCTAGCCGTCTACCAACTGAGTCATAATCCCAGTCCTAGCCAGCTCCCCACTTTTAATATTAGCTTTCAATTTGCTACTTTTCTCCTGTCTCTGGTTCCTCTTATGAGTATAAGCATGTACCACCATGCTGGGCTGGTTTTTTCTTTTTCTTTTTCTTTTTTTTGTAAAGTAGGTTGTCATTTTATCTCTCAGGGAGGCTTGGAACTCAGGGTTAGGTTAAGGAGAACCTCCAACTTCGGTCTTTGACTGTCAGGATCACAAGGCTTGAACCCTAGGGCTACCATTGATAGTTCTTTTTTATATTTTTGAGACATGGTTTCATGTAGTCTATAGCTTGCTTTATAACAAACTGACTTTAAAGTCCTGATACTGGGATTAATAAGGGATTAATAATACTGGGATTAACCACCATGCCTAGGTTTTAATTTGTTTATATCTATCTATCTATCTATCTATCTATCTATCTATCTATCTATCTATCTATCTATCTAAGACAAGGTTGCATCTTGTAGCCCTGGCTAGCTTGGAACTTGCTATGCAGACCAAGCTGGCTTTGAACTCTCTGTGAGCCTCATGCTGTAGCTACCACACAGTTGTTGGGGGTAGTTTATGAGGCAGGGTCTCTCTAAGTAGCTCTAGAACTGGCTAGGCTCACAGAGATTTGCCTGTCTCTGCTTCCTGAGGACTGCAATTAAAGGTATGTTCTACCATGCCATCCTATTGTTTCTTCTTAAAATACTTTTTAAAAAATTAACTTACATGTATGTGTGTGTTTCTCTGTGTGTGTCTGTGTCTCACTGTGTGACACTCATGTGCCATGGCATATGAGTGTTATAGGACAGCATGCAGATGTTAGGTATCTCACGTGGGGCCTGGGGTCAGACTCAACCTGTCAGGTTGGCAAGTGCCTTTACCTGCTGGGCCCTTTCACCGTCTGTCTGTCTGTCTGTCTATCTATCTATCTATCTATCTATCTATCTATCTATCTATCTATCACTCATCTACCTAACTACCTATTATAGGCCCAGTTGACCGGAAGCTTGGAATCCTCCTGTCCCAGCCTCTCCTGGTTGCTGGGGTTACCAATAGGTGCTACCAAGCTCAGATCACCAAGTATTTCTTTGAGCACCTCTGGTGTGCCCAGTGTTTTGTCAAGTGCTGGTCCCAGTCACCAAGACACCCATAATTAATAATGTCCACATGATCTCCAGATAGGCTAGTTGGTAGGAATAATTATGAGGGTGTCTTAGTTCCTGTTCTGTTTGTTGTGATAAAATACCCTGACAAAAACAAGTTAAACAGGAAAGACTTTGTTATGACTCAGAGTTCCAGGTCACATTCCATTTCTTAAGTAAAGTCTTAGTGGCAGGGGCTATCTGTCTTAAACAAGATGGCTATTGAATCACAGTCCGCAGTGGAGAGGGAGCACCATCAGTGCTCATATCTCTCCTTTTACTGTCCAGGCTAGCCTGTGAGATGGTGCCGCCCACCAATTCATAGTGAGAGTCTTCTTACCTGGGTTAATATAATTAAGAACATTCCTTACAGGCAAGTCCACAGGCCACCCTGATCTGGACAATTCTTCCTTGAGACTCTGATCCCCTGTGATTCCAGATTTTGTCAAATTGCCTATAAACACTAAACATCACAGGGCTGGAGAGAAGGCTCAGTGGTTAAGAGTATTGGCTACTCTTCCAGATTTAGTTTCAGGCACCCACATGGCAACTCACATCTGTTTGTCACTCCAATTCCAGGGGATCTGGCACCCTCCACTGATATACATAGAGGCAAAACACTAATGCATATAAAAATTAATTAATTGTTTTAAAACCTCACTAAATTTTGCAGGAGTGGGATTTGTGCAGGGTAACACTTGGAGGTCAAGAGAAGTTTTGGGAGCTGGGAGAGAGCTCAATGGATATAGTGCTTGCCATAGAAGTACAAGGATCTGAGTTCAAATCCCCAGAACCCACATAAAGTCAGGTGTAGTAGCTTATTTCTGTAATCCCTAATGCAAGATGAGAGGTATAGTATTGCGGGAAATATTAAAAAGAAGAGCCGGCACATTCTGCGCTAGTGCCGCCTACTCTCTGCCCAGTCAGTCTGGCTGAGCATGGGCTGGTGGGCAATGGCCGACCTGTTTTATCTCATGGACACTCTGACTCCACACCAGCCCCATGTTTCAGTAACCCCAACGACCTTTGTGGGGCACATCAGGCAAACCCACACATTGAAACCAGGAGACACTAGTAACTACATCTGGTCCTCATCCCATCCAAAAGCCCCCCCCCCCCCCATCTCTCTCTGTCTCTGTCTCTGTCTCTGTCTCTGTCTCTCTCTCCTTCCTCTCTTCCTCCAACCTGGAAGTCTCGCCTACTCGCACAGTGATTGGCTCCTTTATTCATGAGAAGTCTTCTGAGTATGTGACTAACTCCTTGTACGCAGCCCCTCCTTGGGAGGGCAGAATTAGCATCAAAATACAAACAGCCCCAGGGCTATACACAACTCTATTGACTTAATCTGTGGAAACACTCTGGCCAGCCAGCCTGGTTTACATAAGAGGAAGACATCTCTGAGTGGAGGGTGAGGATTGACACCTGAGTTTGTCCACTGAAATCCACTTGTATGTTGTGGTACAGGCTTTTCTGTACTCATACACCAACACACACATGCACAAAAATTGCAGTTGTGAGTGTGAGGGAGAGACTTTGGCTGAGGGTGAATCCCTAAGTTGAGATCTGAGGTAACAGTCAGGAATTTAGAGAGCCTAGGAAAAGACAGTCTTGGCAGAGAGCAAGTGCAAAGGCCCTGAGGCCAGGAGGAGCTTGCATAAAGTCCTGAGATCAATCTGTAGAATCCAGTAAGAACCCCAGCACTTGATAGGTAGAGGCAGGGGGGTTAGAAGCTGAAGGTCCATCCTTGGCTACATAGGGAGTTTGAAACCACTCTAGGCTGCAGGACGCCTGTTGTGTAACACTATTCTTGGGGATATTCGAACAAACATCTGAGATGTTTTGAACAAAAAGCTGAGATGGCTCAGTGGTTGAAGTGCTTGCCATGTAAGTGTGAGCAGCACTGGGTTAAACTGTGTAGAACAATGTCCAGTCCTCAGACCAGGAAGTACTGCCTAGATCAGTCAAGGCTACTATAGGTCACTTGGGAGACCTAAATAAAACCTCCAGCCCACCTGGGAGCTGGGCTCCAAGGAGACAGTGAGTGGGACCGGTATCTGCATTAACCATCGTCTACCCTTGTCCCAGACCTCAGTGTGCCAGTTTGAAAGGCACTACCACAAGCCCTTTGTGGTGTTCCTGCTGTCTGTAGTGCTGACTCCCTTCCCACTCCTGTCCATTCTCCCAGGTCTCTAGCTCCCTGGCCATCTCCCCATTTAAAAAGATTACATTTTTCTCTGCATGTGCATGTGTGCATGTATGTATGTATGCACACATGTATGGCATAGCACACATGTGAAGGTTACAGGATGACTTGCAGGGAGTTAGTTCTCTCCTACCTTTCTGTGGGTTCTGGGGATTGAACTCAAGTTATCAGCCTTGTGAGGCAAGTGCCATCTTGCTGGCCCCTAACCTTCCCTGTTGTGTATCTTTCTCACTAGCATACAAGAACAGGACCCTTTCTGCTGCCTTCCTAGATTTTTTTTGTGAACCATGCTTGTTTCTCTTGGTCTATCATCTTTGTGAGTCTGTCACTATAGTGACAAAGGGTGCTATAACCCTTATCCAAAATGCTTTGCTGGTTATGGGACACACAAGTAGTAGGCTGAACAGTCAGAGACAGAAGGATCACAGAGTCAAGGCCAGCCTGGACTACACCTTGGGCCTGGGGTCTGTGGTTCATCTGGTAGATGACCTAACATACATGAAGCCCTGGATCTGATCGTTAGCACTTGATAAAACTCTTCATATGGTGCCACACACTTATAGTCCCAGCAATAAGGAGGTGGGTGGTGTCATGGGAATCAGAAGTTCAAGATCACCCTGTCTATATATTGTTGAATTCATGTTCAGCATGAGACCCTATCTTAGAAAAAAAAAAAAAAAAGCTTGGGAATGGAGTGGTTTTGATTTTGAGAATGGGGGTGGTGGTGTTTGGGATGTTTTCATGGATAATATGATACACACACACACACACACACACACACACACACACACACACACACATACATACACACACACATTATACTCTGTTCCTAAGGTAGGCTTATAAAAATGTTACTTTAATTAATTATTTTCTTGTATTGCTGGGGTTGGAACCCAGGGCCTTGCTCACACTAGGCAAGAACTCTTTCACTGAGTGCCTTGGAGTCAACATATATGGTGTCAGTTCTTTTCTTTTTCTCTCTCCCCCTTCTTTTTGGAGAGAGATGGCTCAGCAGTAAGATCACTTACTACTTTTTTGGTAGGACTGAAGTTCAATTCCCAGCACCGACATCAGGCTATTCACAACCACCAGTAACCCTAGTTCCTGAAGGGATCTGACTCCCTCACCTGGCCTACATGGCCACCTACATCACACACACACACACACACACACACACACACACACACACACACACACACGTAAAAAATTAAATATCTATCTGTCTTAGTTTCTTTCCTATTGCGTGATAAGACACCATGACCAAAGCAAGTTTATTGGGAGCTTACAGTTTTAGAGGTAAACCTATGGTCATCATGACAGGGAGCATGGCAGCAGGCAGGCAAGGCAGACATAGTTTAGTATTTGAGAGCTTATATTTTACCTGCAAATAGGAAACAGAATGACTAACTGGAGATGATAAGTGGTTTCAGAACTTTAGAGTCTGCCCCAAGTGACACCTCTTCTCCAGCTAGGCCACACCCCCTAATGCTTGTCAATAGTTCCATCAACTGGGGACTAGGTACTCAACTACATGAGCATGTGTAGGCCATCTTTACTCAAACCACCACTCTCTATGTCTGCCTGTTGAGGAAGGTTCTCACGTAGTGTAGAGGACCTCATATCTGCAGAGGCCGACCTTGAACTCATGATGCTTTTTCCTACATCTCTCAGGTATTGGGATTACAGGATTACATCTCCACCCCTCTGTTTCTCTCTTTCCTAGGGTGATATTAGTAATTGAACTTAGGGCTTTACTCATGCCAGGCAAGTGCTGAACCATTAAGTTATATCCCTAGATATAATATTTGAAATAATTTTGAGCTGGGCATTGTACCATACTTTCAGCACTTGGAATTACAAGGGCCAGAAGTTCCAGGCCCACCTGGGTTGCATGAGATTCCATCTGAGAAAGCAATTAACTACCCACGACAGTGGTGGTGATGATGGTGATGACACACACACACAGTTTCACAGAGTGGAATTTTCTACTTCTACCACAGTGGCACACCTTTAATCCCAGCAATGGGGAGGCAGAGGCAGGAGGATCTCTGTGAATTCCAAGGCCAGCCTGGTCTACATAGCAAGTTCCAGAACAGTCATGACCACATAGAGAGATCCTCAGAAGCAAAGAAACAAAGGATTTATTTTTATTTTCTATTTAGGTATATATGTGTAAGTTCACTTGGGTGCAGGTGCTGAGAGGCCAGTAGAAGACATGGGATCCCCTGGAGCTGGAGTTACAAGTGGTTGGTTATGAGCCCTTAACATGGATGATGAGAATTGAACTCTCGTCCTTTGGAAGTAGCAAGTACTTTTAACTTCTGGCCCAGCTCTCCAGTCCCCCTTTCCCCATTATGCTGTGTTTTAGAGTTTCAGATTTTTAGAACATTTTGGATTATAGTTTTTAGAATAGGGATAGTCAGTCTGCTCCAGCTATGTGAATTTGCATGAATGGGTTAACTCTTCTTCTATTCTGATGCCCCATTTGTGCACATCATAAAAATGGGGCCAAGCACTCAGCAGACTCCATTTTATTAATAGAAATATGGAGATGCAGGCTTACAGCCCCCTCCTCAATCCTATCCATTCTGCAGCATTCCTCCACATAACCCCTCTTCGTCATCTGCTCCTCTACAGTGGCTAAAGGACCCAGGTCCGCGCACTGAGAAACGGACACTGTGCTGTGACATGGTGTGCTTCGTGTTCATCACGCCACTGGCCGCCATCTCAGGCTGGCTGTGCCTGCGAGGGGCCCAGGACCACCTCCGTCTGCATAGCCGGCTGGAGGCTGTAGGGCTCATTGCCCTCACCATCGCCCTCTTCACCATCTATGTGCTCTGGACACTGGTGAGTGGGTAAAGCCCAAGTGGGTGGGCTCAGCTGGGACCCCTGGGCTGTGTGTGAATGTTGCTTCTGCTGGAAGTGGTCCCCTTAGCTTCTTGTTGTTCCAGGTTGGCATTGTAACACAGGTCCAGGGATGCCCCCAGCCAGCAGTGAGCCTTTTGCTGCAAGTGCAGAAGAGCATCTAATCACTATGGGTCAGGTGGGAAGAAGGAAGACAGATCAGCAAAAGACTGAAGCTAGGAAGAGATTGGGGGTGAAGTGGAACAGATATATACTAAGAAATTGAGGATTAGGTGAGACAGCTCAGCAGTAAAGTAGCTGGCCCTGAGCTTGACCCCCTGGACCTCTGTGGGGGAAGGTGAGAGCTGACTCCAGGTTGCCGTCTGTCCTAACATAAGGGTGCCGTGGGATATGCTGCCATGGGAATAACTAAATAAATGTGGCAAAAATACAGATTACAAACCTACCAAAAATTATGAGCCCTCACCTCTCCCTGCTGAGTTGTTGGCTTCGGATAGACTCTGGAGAAGAGGAGACATTGTCTTCAGTTGTGTATCCACAGCGGGGCCCACCAGGTTCTGGTGTATTCAAGAATCCATGGCCACACAGAGTAAAACAAAAGACCTGAATATGGGGAAGGGCTTTGTAGGAGGCTAGGGGTGGGGTGGAGAGGGAGTGGGGTCAGAGTGATTAGAATGTGTGTGTGCATGTAGGAAATTGTGGAAAGAAAGCATTAAGTTAATATACAAAGTTAAGAAAGAAAGAAAGAAAGAAAGAAAGAAAGAAAGAAAGAAAGAAAGAAAGAAAGAAAGAAAGAAAGAAAGAAAGAAAGAAAGAAAGAAAACTGGCCAGGAGGTGGCTCAGCTGCTGGAACACTTACCGGTTTTGCTCAGTGGTGTCTTAAGTACTGCCCGTGTTTGCCCTGCGAGGGTGTGGTGTAGTTCTCAGGTGCATCCCTATCATAAAGGGGCACACTTAAAACACGTGCGCTGCTTTATACCTACTTCCTTTACCCTCTGCTAATACCCTTTCAAAACAAAAGGGGGTAGCTCCCGAGAACACCAATTCATTGTGTGGCCGTACCGTATTTATTTAATCAATTCCTTTTGACATACTTTGAGACTTTTGGCAATGTGTGGGATCCCCCCCACCCCCCGTTACAAATAGTATTTTGGGCCAATGAAGTTCTTTCTTCCTTCTTTCTTCTCTTCCCCCCCTTCCTTCTTTCGCTTTTCTTTCTGTGGTGCTGGGAGGTGAATCTAGAGACTTGAGCATTCTAAGTCAGTGCTTTACCACGGAGTTAGTCCCGAGCACTTGGAGAGCATTTCACATGTTCATAAGTACATGGGTGTATATGTGCACATACGCACATGTGTGTGGAGGCCAGAGAGAGCCCGGTATTGGGTGTCTTCCTCAATCACTGTCCATCTTATCTGTCCATTTTGTTACTGTATTAGTTTATCTTGTGTGTGTATGTGTGTATGTATGAGCCATGGCGTGTATATGGAGGTTAGAGCACAGCTTTAAAAGGTCTGTTCTTTCCTTCTGCGTAGGGTTCTAGGGACTGAACGTGGGTCTTCAAGTGGGTCAAGAACCCTTATTCTCTGAGCCATTTCTCCAGCCCATCCATTAAAAAAAATTTTTTTTTTTTAATTCTTTTTGAGATGTAACCTGGAACTTACATAGACCAGGGTGGCCTGGAACTCAGAGAGATCTGCATGCCTGTGTTTCTCGAGTACAATTATTTATTTTCTCTCTGTGTGTACTGGTTAGATGACAAATTACAGAAGTTGGTGCTCCCCTTGCATGCTCTATGGTTCATGGTTGTCAGGCTTGGTGGCCTTCACTCACTGAACCATCTGGCCAGCGTTCCACTTTCTGAGACCGAGTCTCTCACCGTACCTGGAACCTACTGTTTGTCTAGACCGGCTGGTCAGGGATCTCTAGAGACGCGCCTGTCTCTGACCCGCAGCACTGGTGTTACATATACATTGCACAATGTACATCTCTTTTTTTTTTTTAATGCAAGCTTTGGGCGTCTGAACTCAGGTCCTCACACTCACATGACAGACACTTTATCAACTGAGCCATTTCCGTAGTCCCCTTGCCCACTTCCCTTTTTGAGGCAGGGTCAACCTTACCCTTGCTGTTTCTAACTGCCGAGGTGCCACCACATCTGGTTATGTGGTGCTGGGGTACGTTTGTTTGTATTCCTCCGCTGTTCTCCACCGGTCTGCCCCACTCTTCCAGCACCGCTGGTGATCACCCATCTTTTTGCTGTCTCCATAGTTTTTCCTCTTCTGGGATGTCATGTACTTGGAGTCATACAGCCTCTTTCGCTTGCTTGCTTGAATTTAAGTTTTCTCCGTGCCTTATTATGGCTTAATGGCCCACTTTCGTTGTTGTTCCGTACTAAGTATTGAATCCATGGCTCTCATATACTAAGCAAGCATGCCACTACTGAATTCATCCCCAGCCCTGTTTCTATATTGGTATTTTAAGACAATATTACTAAGTTACTCAGACAGGCCTTGAACTCACTCTGTAGTCCTGGCAGACCTTAGATTTGTGATTGTCCTATCTTAGTTTTCTGAGTAACTGGATTTACCCAATTACTCAGGTTACATTTCTACACTACCAGCTGGACTCTTTTTAATGGTGTGACCAGTCACTTGCTGGATAAGCACTTTACCACTGATTTGCAGCTCCAGCTCTCACTTCTTTATGTGTGTGTGTGTGTGTGTGTGTGTGTGTGTGTGTGTGTGTGTGTGTGTCTATCTGTATATATAAGAGTGTTGTGTGTGTGTCTGTATGTGTGAGTGATGGTGTCTTAGTTATGGTTTTACTGCTGTGAACAGACACCATGACCAAGGACAAGTCTTATAAATGACAACATTTAACGAGGGCTGGCTTACAGGTTCAGAAGTTCAGTCCATTATCCTCAAAGCATGAACATGGCATCATCCAGGCAGGCATGGTGCAGGAGGAGCTAAGAGTTCTACATCTTCAGCTGGGTGGTGGTGGCGCACGCCTTTAATCCTAGCACTCGGGAGGCAGAGGCAGGTGGATTTCTGAGTTCGAGGCCAGCCTGGTCTACAGAGTGAGTTCCAGGACAGCCAGGGCTACACAGAGAAACCCTGTCTCGAAAAAACCAAAAAAAAAAAAGAGTTCTACATCGTCATCTGAAGGCTGATGGTAGAATACTGGCTTCCAGGCAGCTGGGGGGGGGGGGGTGTCTTATAGTCCACACCCACAGTGAAATACCTACTCCAACAGGGCCACACCTTCTGATAGTGCCACTCCCTGGGCTGAGCATATACAAACCATCACAGATGTATGTGTGTGTGCGTGTGTGTTTGTGTGTGTGTGTGTGTGTGTGTAAGGGGGTATATGTGTGGGTATATGTTTATGTACACATGTGAGTGCTACCAGTCAGCTAATCGTAGCAATTCTCTTATCTCTACCTCTCTCTTCTCCCCAGTTTTGGGGTTACAGGTATGGTACAGAGTCTTGCTCAGGTTTTACATGGATGCTGGGGATTTAAACTTATGTCCTCAAGCAAGTTCTCTTACCAATTGAGCCATCTTCCCAGTCCTGTAAATAAGTGCACCACCATTTTTATCCTCTTATCTATGAAGAGACACCTTGGTTGCTTCCACTTTGGGCAATTGTGTGATTGGTTGGGGTTAAATAATCCCAAGAGACTGGTAAGACTCCATTCTCATCAACTGTTAGAAGACCCATGCTCCCTGCTGGGGTCAAGGTGGTGGAGCCCTCACTTTTACAGGACTCGGAGCTTATTAGAGTATTCTCAGAGGACCAAGTGGGTGAGTGTATGCATAGTATACAAGAAATGCCCAGAGGTGGCCCTGCTTCTAGGCTTGGCCCATGACAAATGCCAGGGCTCCCTTTCCTCCCCAGGGTGGAGGCCTGTCTCTACCTTCCCACCCACTGCAGGACTGCCCCCGCAGGTCTCTTTCCGATACCATTGCCAACTGTACTCGGAATGGAGGAAGACCAATCAGAAAGTCCGCCTGAAGATTCGGGAAGCAGATGGCTCCGAGGATCCCCACCACTCCTTGCTGGCTACTGGACTCTTAAAAAAGGTGGCAGAGGAGACCCCTGTGTGAAGGCCTGGCTGGCAGGGCTCTGAGGTAGTGGACAGACCAGAGTCAGGTGGAAATGCACTGGCATTTGGAAAGATGGAAGCTGCCTGACTTTTCATGCACAGCTATGATGCTTCTCAGGCCAATAGCCACAGCAAGCAGAGCCTGCTCTGTGATCCTGTGTGAACATATTTTCAAGGGATTTGTTTTGCGCATTATTGTATATGACAAGCACAGATGGACAGATTTGAGCTTTGGATGGTGTAGGCACCCCTATCTCATTCTGAGATCTGTTTGGCACCTTTTGGACAGCAGCTTAAGCTGCTGATGTGAAGGGCGCCCATTGGACTCGAAGGTTCCAGCAAGCTTCTTGCATTACTCTGCACCTAGCTGGCTTGCTTTACTGGCACTCTTGACTTATAAACTTGTAAAGTTGCACTGCATTTCAAAAACCCACCCCTGAATGAATAAAAGGAGCCCTCGCTGGCTAATATGGACTCATCAGTTATGTTTCTAAGCTGCTCCAAGTGAGTGATTCTATGGGGGCAAAAAGTATGAAATGCTTGGCTTGTTTTGTGGGATCTGTTATGAAGCTGTTTTCTTATTTTTACGATATAGGAACTTAAGTGGAGGTACAGAGATAGCTCAGTGGTTAAGAACACTGGCTTCTCTTGAAAAGGACTGGGGTTTAATTCCTAGTACTCTTAAGGCAGCTTGTAACTGTCTCTAACTCCAGTTTCAGGGGATCCAGTGCCTTCTTTTGGCTCCCACAGACACCCACATATGGTGCACATACATAAATGCAGGCAAAACACCCATACACATTAAATACATTTTTGTTGTTGTTGTTGTTGTTGTTGTTGTTGTT
>CM052707.1:98697859-98768857 GCA_028551405.1 Uromys caudimaculatus
AACTCACTCTGTAGACCAGGCTGGCCTCGAACTCAGAAATCCACCTGCTTCTGCCTTCCGAGTGCTGGAATTAAAGGCGTGCACCACCACTGCCCGGCTAAATACATTTTTTTTAAAAAAAGGTAACTTGCCAGGCGGTGGTGGTGCACGCCTTTAATCCCAGCACTCAAGAGGCAGAGGCAGGTGGATTTCTGAGTTCGAGGCCAGCCTGGTCTACAGAGTGAGTTCCAGGACAGCTAGAGCTACACAGAGAAACCCTGTCTCGAAAAACCAAAAAAAAAAAAAAAAAAAAAAAAAAAGGTAACTTAAGGGAGAAAGCATTTAGTTTTAGCTCACAGCTCCAGGTGCAGTCCCTCATGGTGGGGAAATCAAAGCACAGTTAGGTATTTCTATATCAATCAGTACAGTCAAGATGATCCCCACAGTCATGCCCAGAGAGGCTCATCTAACAGGGGACTCTAGATTCTGTCAAGTTGACAGTTAAAGCTAACCATCATGGAAGCCTAAAGAAAAAGTAAAGTCAGGGTTTTTTTTTATTATTATTAAGAGCAGGATGCACGGCCTTGGGAGACAACTCAGCGGTTATAGTGCTTGCTACACAGGCATGAAGACTTCCCATCTGTATAAGCTATATGGATTAGAAGTGTGTGTGTTTCTGTACTCTAGGAAATCCTAGTAGCAAGCTGGCTAGCTAAACTAACCATACGGGCAAAGCTCTGGGTACAATGAGACACCTTGCCTCAGTGTATAAGGTGGAGAAGATGGATGAAGACAAAACCATCAGTCTCCGGCCTCTGCATGCAGATGCACAGGTAGAAACAGGCATGCACATACACATACGTGAGGGGGAAATCAAAAAACAGGAAATGAGGTTAGCTTAGTTTTTATTGTTAGTTTTAAATTATTTTTTTTATAGTGTTTCCCTCCTTTTTTTTTTTTTAAAGATTTATTTTATTTATATGAGTACACGGTAGCTGTCCTCAGACACACCAGAAGAAGGCATCAGATCCTATTAAAGGTGGTTGTGAGCCACCATGTGGTTGCTGGGAATTGAACTCAGGACCTCTGGAAGAGCAGTCAGTGCTCTTAACCCCTGAGCCATCTCTCCAGCCCATTTATTATTGTTATTGCTGGGAGAGGTCAGAAGAAGCCTTACTAGTAAAGCAGAGTGTCTCCTCCTCCCTTCATGTGGGCTCCAGGGGTCAAACTCAGGTTTTCAGGTTTGCACAGGTGCTCTCACCCATTGAGACCCCCCCCCCCCCAACCTGGGCAGGACTTATGGTGAATGAGCTTTTAAAAATATTTTGTAAAGATTTCATTCTTGTGTAAAAATGTTTTGTTTTCCCTGCATATAAGTGAACGAACCATGTGCATGCAGCGCTCAAGGAAGCCAGAAGAGGCCAAGAGATTCCTTGTAACTAGATGGAGTTACAGATGGTTGTTAGCTGACATGTGGGTGCTAGAAACAAAACTCTGTCTTCTATAAGAATAGCAAGTGCTCTTAACGACTGAATCATCTCTCTGGCCACAATACATTTGTTTGTTTGTTTGTTTGTTTTTAAGTTATTTTAGGTGGTGATGTAGTTCAGTGATTGAGTACTTGAAGAACAAAGACAAAGTTCTGGGTTAGATTGCCAGGATCATTTAATAAATAAAGTTTTTAATATAATTTTAGTACACACAGACACAGATAAACGCATGCGCGTGCGCACACATACACACAGATATATATATGTATACACACACACACACACACACACACACACACATACATATATACATATATTGCCAGGCATGGTGTAGCATACCTTTAGTAATTGTAGCATGCAGAAGGCAGAAGCAAGAGGATCTCTTTGAGTTCCAGCCTGCCAGAGCTACTTAGAGACTCTGTGTGTGTGTGTATATACTATATATGTGTTATTTATATATGCATATATATTTTTACAATGCCACTGGGGATTGAATTCGAGCTTCACATATTCTAGGGAAATGATCTACCATGGAGTGATTTACTCAGCAACAAATGACTTTAAGAATAAACCAAGTGTGTGCTAGAGAAATGCTCAGTGCTTAAGAGCACTGGGCTGCTCTTTTACTGAAGAGGACCTGGGTTCTCAGAATCTATGTAATGGCTCACAACCATCTGTATCTCTAGTTTCAGGGGATCCAACATGCTCTACTGGTCTCCCCCGACACCAAGTATACACATAGTGCATAGACACACAGCAGGCAAAACACCCATACACATAAAAGAACCTATTGTGGTAGTACATTATCTTTAATCCAGCATGTAGATTTAGAGGTAGGCAGGCAGATTTTGTGAGTTTGAGGGCAGCCTGAAATACATAGCAAGTTCCAGACTTCCTAGGGCTGCATAATGAGATCATGTCTCAAGAAGATAAAATAAGCTGCATGTGGTGGCATATACCTTTAGTCCCAGCCAGGAGGCAGAGGCAGTAGGAGCTCTTTGAGTTCAAGGCTAGTCTGGTCTATAATAGGGAGTTCCAGAACAGCTTAAATATTTTATCTCAAACAACAGTGATGGCAGTGGTAACAACAACAAACAAACAAACAAAAACAACAAATAATAATAAAAAAAATCTTGACAGTATACAAAGGCCATGTATGTAGCTCAATGGTACAAAATATGCTTAGCATGTGGGAGGTCCTGGTTCCATTCCAAAGGGAAAAAGGTAAGAACAATGTTCATGTACTTTGTATTTCCAATTTGCCAGATCCCATATACTCACTAATAATTAATGGTGATCCTCTCTTTATCTATCTGGGATTGCCATGGATGAGACCCAATTCTGAGCTTGTTTCATATCTCCCCTCTTCTCTGGGGAAGGAACAGTTATTACCTCAAGTTTTAGAGGGGGGAAGACAGAGGCCCAGCATATGAAAACCATTATCTGAAGTTGTACCGCTTTAGGAGCTGGGTATGCCCCAGTGTTAAGCTTTGGCAGATCAGGAAAGATGCAGAATGTGGCTGTGGTAATAACAGCTTCCGTTGCTCCTTATTCTCTTTTGTTTAGTTGGCCCTGGAATAATGTAAGGCTGTCCTCAGATTTGTGGTGCTACCCTTGTCTCTGCCTCTGGAGCACGGAGATTACAGGTATGTGCCACCATGCCTGGCCAGTTCACTTTTGAGCTCTTGTTGCATGCTGAGTTATGTAATAGCTGTTGGCATTTTCCTGCATTTAATGCCCAGGGCAGCCCTGAAAGGAGGTTTCTGAGGTGCTATTTATTTATTTATTTACTTACTTACTTACTTACTTATTCATTGTGTGTGTGTGTGTGTGTGTGTGTGTAATTTTGAGATGGGGTTTCTCTATATAGCCCTGTCTGTCCTGGAACTCACTCTGTGACTAGACTGGCCTCAAACTCACAGAAATCCACCTCTGACTCTCAAATGCTGGAATTAAAGGCACGTACCACTATGTGTACCGGCAGGAGTCTTACACTAACCCTACTTCCAGATGAGCAAATTGAGCCTCAGAACAGTAGTCTCATCATCCCAATGGATCCAATACACTCTGGTCTTTCCTGTTGTTTTCTGCACCCATCTCTTGTCTGGTACATAGGTTCATCCATGGGATGGGGGTACAGTGGCTCAGTATCTTGCTGCGCTGACTGGAAGCTTGAGGGGAAGCCAGTTTTTCCAAAGGCAAAAAAGACTCAGAGGCTGGACTCTGTTTGGCCTATAAGAAGAGCAGGTCGGAAGACTTCATGGTTGGAACAATATGATTGAGGAATAGAGCTGAGATGATCAGACATTAGGTGACCAGTGAACTGATATCCATAAAAAACTTATATAAGCACACACAAGCAGCTTCGCTCTTCTGGCCTACCTAGCTTGGCACCTACTTCTCATCATAACTTTGGAATGTAGAGCTGATGGAAATGGTGTAAGGGTCCCCTAGGAGGTGCCATCAAGAGAGATAGAGGAGGAGGAAGGAGAAAGAGAGGGAGGGAAAGAAGGGGGAAAGAGGAGGGAGGGAAAAGGGGGTGGGAGGGAGGTTTCTGTTATATATCTCTTCTAATGCTTTGAAGTATATGAAGAGTTGTAGTTTGATGTTAACCTGTCAAGAATTCTGCGTACAGGGTTGGCTCTGTCTCAGTGGGTAAAGATGTTTCCTGCCAAGTTTGACAACCTAAATTTGATTACTAGAACTCACCTGATGGAAAGAGAAAATCAACTCCCACATGCAAGCCATGGCATGCTCAAAGCCTGTACTTAATCATTCCCCCCCAATAAAAATAATCCTTGCCAACATAATTTTCATTATCTTTCTGCCTAGCTCCATTTAAGAAAAGCTGATTTCTTGACATGCCATTGCCGTTGTCACAGCAGGTGTGGTTACTTGCACAAGATAGAACCTCCTCATGTTGGGGTTGGGGAGCCTTGGGAGGCTTCACTCCTCCCTGAAGACCTATTGGCAGTAGTTGCTGGAGGAAAGACGTGTCATTTTCTTCACTGTTGTAGCCACCCTTTTAGTTGCCCCGGTAAATAGACCCCTAATCTATGCTCTTGCAAGCGAACCCAACTCAGTAGATCATAAAACAAAGACAGAGAAGTGCATGGGGGAACTTGTTGGAAAGAAAGTTCAGTGGAAATGAGGAGGAGGAAATAAAACGGTAATGGGAGGTGAATATGAAAAAAATAAAGTATAGGGTCAGGGATCGAAACTGGTAAACTGCTAGCATGTTCATGTCACTGGGTTCAATTCCCAGCACTGAACAACTGAGCACGGTTCCTCTAGCACTCAAGAGGTGTAGGTGGGCAGCTCAGACATTCAAGGCCAGCATTGGCTAGAAACTCTGTCTCAACAACAACAGCAAAACCTTAAACAAACTCAAAATACATGGTATACATATATGAAGTTGTTTTTAAAAAGCCAGGCATGGTGGTGCATGCTTTTAATTCCTGCACTTGGTAGGGAGAGGCTGGAGAGCTACATAGTGAGACCCTGCCTCAAAAAAGAAAGTTAATGAGTAAAACAAAGCAGGGAAAAATATAAAGTACGCTGAAATGACTAGGTCAGTATGTGCGCTCGTATTGTAAGTTCGAAAGAGCGATACATCTCTCTCCTCCCGTCCCACGACCCAACTGTCTCCGCGGGCATCGGGAGGCGTGGCCTGACGTCCGCGGGCATCGGGAGGCGTGGCCTGACGTCAAGGGGGCGTGACCCGAGATGAGCAGGAAGCGGGAGCCGGTCGCTGTACACGCAGGCGGTTACTGGTCGTTCGGGGTCACGTGAGCGCGCAGGCGCAGCCCGACAGAGCCCGCTCCCTCACACAAAGCCCAGACGCGAAGAAAATGGCGGCAGGGGTCGAAGCTGCGGCCGAAGTGGCGGCGACAGAGCCCAAAATGGAGGAAGAGAGCGGCGCGCCCTGTGTGCCGAGCGGCAACGGAGCTCCGGGCCCGAAGGGGTGAGTATTCTAACAGCAATTTATCCTTCTCTTAACTCCAGCGAGGCTACTCCGCAGCTCCGTTAGGTCTGTTGGCCGCTTTCTCTTCTCCCACGGCGGCGCGGCGTCTGCGCAGGCCTTTTCCCTGCCGAGAGTTGGAGGCGGCCGAGGCTGTGACGACGACGAAGCCAGGAGAGCTTCACGGATCGCCCCCTGCCGACAGCCCTTGCCTCCGCCGCCTCAGCTTCCTGGCTGTCTACGCGCGTCGTCGAGGCCTCGGGCCTGTGGCCTGGTATTTTATTCTCGGAGCAGTGATGGCGCGCGGGCTGCAGGAGCCCAAGGCCCGCTGCACTTCTCACTGGGGTCTTGAGGGTTGAGCTATTAAGACTGTGTGGTTTCAACCCCTCAACATACAATCCATGGTTGTGGAAGTATTCTGTCTCTATTTCTCAGATCTGAGAAGTTAGGGGCGGGAGGCGTGCGCGTGCGGGGTGTCACGTGTACGGTCTGCAAACGGCGGTGCTACCGGGAAAGTGTCGACACGGCCCTCTTTGTGGGGTTCCGAGACCCCGGTGTTGCCCTCATCCTGCAAGAAGTGCTTCTTCCATCAGAATGGCCCCAGACCCTTGCTCCTGGGCTGGAGTTCTTCCGCCTCTTTATATCTCTACTTTCTAAAGTGCGCAGTTGGTATCAATGGGGAGAAATGAACCTTGCTTACTCAATGTTCATCCTTAGCAACAGACAAAGTGTGCGGGTGGAGGCACCACTTCGGGGTTTCAGAAATTAGAATAGTCAGACGTCATCATCCCTTTTTTGGAATCCTGCTTGGAGGTCTGTCTAGGGACCTTGGTTTGTTTTTATAAGTGTTCTAGCACAGCCTGGTGAGTCCCGGCCTTTTGGGAGGAGTTGGAAGCTGCAGGATCCAAAGTGCAAAGTGTGCCCAGGCTATAGAGTGAGTTCAGTCTAGGTTGCCATTCAGTCAGTGGGAAGTTGAGCTAGACCCTGACTCCTCAAAAAGAGGGATGAAAACATAGCAATGGCCTGAAACTCCAAAGTCCCTAGATTCGATTTCTAGTATCAGACCACAGGGTGGTCTTTCTGAGCCCCAAAATGTTTTCTTCAAGGAGGAAAACATAATAAGATTTCTGCTCCTGTGGAACCCTCCTCGTACTGATACACCAATATATCAGCTTGAGAAGGTCTGGAGAAACATTTTGGTTCTAAAATCAGCAGCCCATGTCTCTGAATTCTTGTTTTCCATCAAATTTTTGAGGTGGAAAGTTTTAGGTCTCTGGGAGTTGAGAGTACTTAAACACTAGTTAATAAAGCATTTACCAAGTAATGGCTATTTTGTTACTGGAGGAAATTTCAGATCTTTTATCTTAGGGAGAAGTAAAACACTGGTTTGTGTCAGAGCTTGAGAGGCTGAGTTCCAGAGCTGATTTCGGCTACATAACAAGTTCAAGATTTGCCTAAGCTACATAAGTATTTGCCTATTGTGTATGAGTATGTGAGGTTATAGCCCATTAATAAGAGTATTTACCCAGGATGCACAAGGTCCTGGGGTCCACCTCCCGCCCCCAGTACTGAAAGGAGAAAGAGGTCTTTCTTTATTACCAATACTTTACTATGGAAAGTCTCAGCTTAGGAGTGTGCTCATTTTTACTTTCCCTTCCATCCTCTTGGGAACCCAGGGTCTTGAGGATGCTAGACAAGCACTCTTACCTCTGAGCTACACTTGAGCACCTTTAGTTAGCCTCATGTTCATTTTTTTTTTTTTCAGCCTTTGTCTTAGAGATGCCTTGTAGGATCAGATTCCCTCCTCTAGTCTTTGTTCTCCAGTTTTTGAGTTAGATGCCTGGGCAAACTGTAGAGTCTACAGTGTAGACCATAATGGCCTTGAATTCAGAACAACACCCCTGCGTCTGTCACCCCCACCCAGTTGCTGGAATTATAATCACTACCTCATCTGGTTCACCTTCTAGGATTTCTGAGGGATTATTTAAAGAGCTTTAAGAAAGTTATTTTTTTGTCCAGGCAGTGGTAATGCACGCCTTTAATCCCAGCACTTGGGAGGCAGAGGCAGGTGGATATCTGAGTTAAAGGCCAGCTTGGTCTACAGAGAGCCCAGGACAACCCCTGTCTTAGGGGCAAAAATTGTTTCCTGTATATAGAATGTAATGCTGCTAGAGCCTTTCTATATATGAAAGATTGCATTTTTAGTAGAACCCAGTCCAGTGGTGCAGTTTTAATTCCCACTGTCTGTGTTGAGGTACCTTGTGACTGAGTCATTTGACAGGCAGTGTGTACACAGGGGGTTTCAGATAAAACAGCCTTTGTTGGAAAGAACCTGAGTGGTGTGGGCTGAGACTGGCTTATGGAGGTTACCTGAGAAAGTGGCAGCACTTAGTTTTGTAGTGTGGGTGAAAAACAATTGTTCATTTTGCATCACAAAATTCTTGAAACAGACTCCTTTAAAAAGCACACAAGAGTGCCTTTTTCTTTACACCTTTTGACTAGGAATTGAACCCAGGTTTTTATGCTTGTTTAGGTATGCATGTGCATTACCTCCCGAACCTTCTCACCAGCTTGTTTTGTTTTGTTTGTTTGTTTTTATGAGCACACTTTAGCTGTCTTCGGACACACCAGAAGAGGGCTTTGGATCCCATTACAGATGGTTGTGAGCCACCATGTGGTTGCTGGGAATTGAACTCAGGACCTCTGGAAGAGTAGCCAATAAATACTCTCAACCGCTGAGCCATCTCTCCAACCCTTGTTTTTATTTTTATTAAAAATATGTGAATGCATGTTTTGTCTGCTTATGTTTCTATGCACAACATGCATGCAGTTGCCCATAGAGGCCAGGAGAGGTCATTGGGTCTCCTGTAACTAGAATTTTGGGCAATTGTTAGCTGTCATATGGGTAGTAAGACTTGAACCCAGGCCTTCTGGAAGAACAGCCAATATTCTTAACCAGTGAGCCATCTCTCTAGCCCATTTATTTAGTTTTTGATAGTAGAGATCAACTGATGACCTCTTGCATGCAAGGCAAGCACTGAGCTACATAACTAATGAAAACCTTTTTATTTTTTAAGTGTTGTGTGTATGCACACAGGTGAGTGAGTGCCAGTGCTTGGAGGCAGGAAGAGGGTGTCAAATCACCTGGAGCTGGAGTTACAGGAAGTTGGGAGCTATGGGTTCTCTTAACCACTGAGCCCCATTGTTTGGAGTTTTCAGACAGTATTTCACTCTAGGTCAGGCTGGCCTTGAATCCTGCTGCTTCCGTCTCCTGAGTGCTATGAATACCTATGTGTACCATCATGCTCTACTCTGTTTGCTGTACTTTTTAGAAGTGATTATATACTTGGTGAAAAGTACTTTTGAGGCACATTAGATTGTTAGCTCAAGATTAGAAATGGAAGTTCTGTATTATTGGAGTGTGTGCTGTCAGAGCTTTGCTGTTGTTACTTTGTCCTTTGATTTTTTTTTTTTTTTTAATGACTACGGAAACAGGTAACAGCCTGCAAAGATAAGCTTGCTTTTACCTTTTTTTCTCTCTTCAAGGGTTTCCCAAATGGACTCTCATATTACTCTGCTTTGCAATATTAGTTAAAACTGAACTGTCTCTTTGGTAGTCTGTAGTGAGTTCAGTGCTTAGATTTCTTCTGTGATGGACAATGGTTGTTGGAACAGTTTAAAACCTCCCAAGTGAATACAGTACAAAAAGACTAGGAGTTACACCTCTCAAAATTATTATTGGTGTACTGTGTGCTAATTCTTTTAAAGACTTGTGACTTAGTAGTAGCCTCCACTTACAAATGAGAGTATTATTCAGACTTGGATGTGTCATTCTAGCTCTTAGTTACCCACAGTACTGGTCCTTACATATTTTGCTCTTAACCTATACCAACTTGCTTTTTGTCTTAGTTTTTTTTTGTAGTTATAGTAGCAGAAATAGAGACAGTTTGCTAATTTATATTTGTTGAGGCAGGGTCTCACTGAAGATGATGTTTGCTTTAAACAAGATCATGTTTGCTCTAAACTCAGAGATCCACCTTCATCAGCCTCCCAGTGCTGGAGTTAAAGGTGTTCTCTACCATGCCTGGCAGATGTTGTTTATTAACAAAGAAAAATATCGTTACACTTTTATTTTGGGGTTTTTTTGACTGGAGGGAGTTAAGACATGGTTTCTCTATGTAGCCCTGGCTATCCTGGAATTTACAGAGAGCCACCACAATCCCGTTTCTGTTTTTGTTTGTTTTTAAGGCAAGATCTTATGTATCTTTGGTTGGTCTGAAACACCACAGTAGATTGCTCTCTTAATTTACCTTAATTGCTCTCTTAATTTACCCTGCCCCTTATTCCTGAATTCTGAAAGTATGGGTATGTACTACCACACTGCTTGATTAATTCTTAATTCTTGTTGATTCTCACTGCAAGCCTGTGTGTGTGCTACTATGGATACAGGCTATGTTGGTTTGCTAGTAAAGAGTCACACTGGAAACGGACACGATTATGCGTTTTGATAAGGGGAGAATCTGTACCTAGAATAGTGTTCTATTAAGCTCCGAATTTAAAGGACTTCTGTTAAAAAAAAATCCCTTTATGTAAGAGGTTGTTTTCAAGAGGGAACAGGATATTGAGATTTTCCGTATATTGAGAAATTCCAGAAATAGTATGAATAGGAATTATGTATGGGGGTGGCCATGAAGACATAAGAGATGTTAGGATAACAGTAAAGTTTTTGTTTTGTTTTTGTTTTGTTTGAGATAGGATCTCTCTATGTATCTCTGGCTGTTCTGGAACTCATTATATTGTCCAGGCTAGCTTGGAGCTCAGAGATCCACCTCAGTCCTGGGGTTAAAAGCATGTACCACCATGCTGGACTTGATACTGTTTTAGTATAGTGAGTAGAGCAGTCCTTCATGGTTTATATAAATTTGTATAAAGGCATTTAATCTATGTAAATTGTGACCTTTGTATGCAGTATAATTTTAGTGTGGCAGAACAATGACTTGATAAATTGTCAATTTTCAAGCAGTTCAGTAAAGCAATTCCAAAGTTGTATTAAACAAAGTTGATTTAATGTCTTGCAGGTATCTAACATGTTTCAGGTCTTAACAGTATATTATATGAGATACAGCAATTTATTAGATTATTAGAAAAGATTATTTTATTGGGCTTGACTAGAACTTTGAGTAGCTAGCTAACTGGGTGTCAGGATCTAATTTCCTTTGGCAGTTTGGAATTGAGGGTCATATGTTAAAATATGCCTTAGCTAGATCTACCTGTTGTGTCTGCTGTTTCTTTGAAAGATTACAGATTTGTTAATTTATGTTAAGGTTACAAGTCAAACTACTGGCGTGTGTTAAAACGTTTAAAAAACATGAGAAGAGGGGCTGGAGAGATGGCTCAGCAGTTAAGAGCACTGACTGCTCTTCCAGAGGTCCTGAGTTCAATTCCTAGCAACCACATGGTGGCTCACAACCACATGGTGGCTCACAACCACATGTAATGGGATCTGATGCATTCTTCTGGTGTGTGTCTGAAGACAGCTACAGTATACTCATATAAGTAAAAATTAAAAAAAAAAAAAAAACCATGAGAAGAAAGTATAAATTTAACCCAGTCTGAGTGGTATATACCAGTAGTCCCCGCACTCAGTAGGTAGAGCCAAGAGCTCTATATTATCATTATCTTCTCATTCTCTTTTTTTTCCTTGTCCTGGGAACTGAACCTGATGTCTTTTGTTAGCCAGATAAATGCTCTAATTCTTCTTAACCCCACTTCGTAACATTTTTAAAAACTTTTGCTTGTTAGTCCAGATATCTTTGATCAGTTCTCCCTACGTTGCCATTGAGTCTCAATGGAGTGCCTTCCTTTCCTTTGGGAGTCTTCTTAACAGGGGTTGGATTGTTACTATTACCTATTGATTAGAGTCAGGATGCTTAAATGCAGAATATAGGATAACAAGAATATCTTCCTTGGAGGCTGAGGCAGTAAGATTCAGACCAGTTCCAATCTAAAAATAAAGAGCTGAAGATATAGCTCAGTGGTCAAACATTGCCTAAGGTATTCAATCCTCAGGACTGACTGCCAAACAATAACAGCCCTCATCCCCATCCCCAGACCATGAAAAGACAAGCACAGATGACTTCTTTTAAAAGTGAACCATGAGTCTGGCTAAAGTGCATAAATCTAAAATATGTTAGTGAAATTCAGAATAAAGTAACAGACTAATTATAAATGGGGGTGTGTGTGTGCGGTAGGTAGGTCAGAGAACGGATTCTTCCCACCCTGTGGATTCCGAGGACTGAACTTGGGTTATCAGGTCTGGTGCCAAGTGTTTTTACTTTTACCTGATGAGCTAACTTGCCAGCCCAATAACCTGATGTGTAAAAATGGTCAGAAGAGCTAAGTGTAGTGGTGTGGGCCTGTAACCTCAACACTAGAGGGGCAGAGGCAGGACTTCATCATCCTTGGCTAAAGTTTAAGGCTACACTGGGCTGAATGAGACCTTGTCTTTAAGGGGAAAAAAGGACAGAGATTTATTTGTCAACATCTTAACAAAGAATATGGATCGCAAATAAGCACCTACAAAAACAAAACCCCATAACTGTAAGTTAATAGGGAAAGAAAATGAAACCAATATACTGTAGTACCCTCGGAACTCCTTCTCTGGACCAACTTGGCCTCCAACTCCGATCTGCCTGCTTACGCTAGGATTAAAAGCATAAGTCACCACTGCCCAGCTGATTTTTAAATTTCTTGAATACTGCTTTTATTTTTCACAAAAGCAGCCAAAAGGTATTATACAATAGATAACAGATAATCATGTATTGTCATTTTAAAATTTGTTTCAGGTACTTTATCAATCTAATTTTTAATACTTTCCAGATTTGGAGTATTTATGATAAAGATGCCTACAAAGGGCCAGTGAGATGACTCAGACACAGTGATTAAAGGTGCAGGACAAACATGGTGGAAGTAGAAAACTGACTCCAAATGTTGTCTCCTTACTACCACATGCATTCCAAACAGCATAAATACTCAAGCACATACACACACAAACTATTTATAACTCAGCACTCAAGAGGCTTAGTTCAAATCCAACCTGGTTACATAGCCAGTTCCAGGCCATACAAGGTTGCATAGTGAGACCTTGTCTCAAAAAAAAAAAAAAAAATTTTTTTTTTTTCTATGAGTACATTTTGTAGTGTTTGCTTAAAAGGGGGACTTTCAGAATTTTATCAGTCTGGAGAAATGACTCAGTGGTTAAGAGGACCCGAGTTTAATCAAATGTGGCAGCTCAGGTCTGTCAGTAATTCCAGTTCCAGAGAGAGGTATTTAACACCCTCCTCTGCCCTCCTTGGACACCAGACAATCATGTAGTACAGAAAATATTCTGCATAGAATAAAGTAAATCATTTTTCAAAAAAATTGCATATAAGGATTTGGGAAGAAAATATTAGTCTTGTGACAAATGAAAAAATAGCATTGGGTATGTTCCGGTGAACTTTGTGGGATACTACCTGTTATATAATCTTCATTCGAATATGTCTGAGAAAAATCTCTTTGAGGAATTATATTTAAATACCTTTCTATCCATAGTTCTCTGGTGGATGATGACAAGTGGATTGATGTATAATTTACGAACTTTAGTTAACATGTTACCTGCCAAGAAACATTGAGAGATGCTTTGACATGTAGTGTTGTATTTGGTAAACTTAGGTGAAGGATCCCCCCACATCCCACACCCCCAACCTGTGCCTGCGGAGTTGCCTCACTCCCTTCTTCTGTGTTAGTCAGCATAAAGAACCATACCTAAGCTTTAGGATAGCACTCTTCTGTTGAAGATGGGTTGATGATAGTTAGGTAGGTTTGTTCTCATGTAACTGAGGCTGACTCTGCTTCCTTTTTCTAGGTGTTAGGAATATAGACATGTGCCACTATGCCCACTGTGGGAGTGGGGTAGGTTTTAGGGATTGCATAATTGCAGATATCTGCTCTGTGGAGACCTTCATTTGCAGTGTTCCAAATCAAAACCAGCATTGACCATGTCATACATAACTGTGTGGGATTTTAAATCTGGTATGACAGATCGTGTCTTTTCCTTGTATTAACCGAGAAACTTTTTTTCTCTTGAATTCAGTGAAGAACGACCTACTCAGAATGAGAAGAGGAAGGAAAAAAACATAAAAAGAGGAGGCAATCGCTTTGAGCCATATGCCAACCCAACTAAAAGATACAGAGCCTTCATTACAAATATACCTTTTGATGTGAAATGGCAGTCACTTAAAGACCTGGTTAAAGAAAAAGGTAATGGTACTGGTGGTGAAGTAGGGTAAGAAGGTCAATGTGTCCTCTTCTCTGTGGCTATCTCCTGGTTTTTTGTCAGTGGAAGCTGCTCGAGGAAGAGCATGTGTTCGTTCAGGTTTAGTGCTATCCCTCAATCCCCCATCCATTTTATGTGATCATGCCCATGTGTTAAATAGGGTGATTTATATGGTCCCTTGACCTACAAATGATTTTACTGGCTTAATATGGTTATTGGGACGTCAGTTAGTCAGTGAGGGGAGTTTTTATGTTAAGGAAATGTATCAAATTCTTCACATTATTTGTTGTTTTGGGGGGGGTGTCTGTGTGTGTTTAATTTTTTAAGTTTTTTAAAAGTCTGGTTAGGAGATAGTTTTAAATTTTGTAGGTATCCTCCTGGAATCTAAGTTTAGTGCCTGGAATGTATGCTGCTCAGATTCCAAATTCTGCAACGGGATTTTCTGTTTGAACTGTGAACTCTCCTCTGAAGTCAGAGATTGGCAAGGGGAGATCTCAGGTCATCTGTGCATGTGGTGTCTTAAGGGTGTATGGTGTCCCAGCCCAGGCATCTAAATTCTGGGCTAAGGCAGAGCAAAGGACCAAGTGTTTCTGCACGCTGGAGCGTCGCCCTCTCCTGCACTCTGTTTGCTTTTGTCCTCCTTTCCTTCACGATTCTTAGCCCTGTTGGTGGCTCTTGGGACTGAAGAGATTGCTGGGTCCTGGTTTAGATAAGGTAGGGTCCCTTGAGCAGCTCCTCTCCTCCAAGGGACCTAGGATCAAGTCACCCTTAATGGAGTTTCTTTGAAGGACTGAAAGGAATTGGTTTTCTGGAGCATTCATAATGAAGAGAAGTTTGATTTGTTGAATGGTTAATTCTTAGTGACAAGTATACCCCTTGGATGGCCCTTTTGGTGTGTGTACTGGTACTCCAGCATTGAGTTTTGAAACTGGCCACTGCCATCATTATTCCATCACTTACTTGACCGTGACATGCAAGAAGCACTAGGCACTGTGAAGCTTCAGTCACATGTGCTGCTCCTGTGTGAGATTTGTTTCTTGCCTTGATCAGCCAAATTATTCCTGCCAATTCTCCTAGAGCAAGAGCGAAGTTTCTTTTGTCTGAAGGGAGTGTTATGTGGCATCCCAGATACAGTGTTCTTGGTTCTATGGGGCTGCTGCTTTACTACACGCTTAGAATTTCTGTACAGTACAGTTGGATCTCATTTGAATTCGTTTTTGGAATAAACTTCAAATTTGTGTTTTTTTGTGATTTTGTTGAACCACTGAATTGCTATCTCCATTGATCATAAGGTATAGTAGTTCCAAGAACCAGGAATGTGGCTTTGAAAATGCAATTGTTAGAGTTTTGTAAGAGATTGCAGGCCAAACTACTTTTTCATTTTTAGGAGTGTGTGAACCAGTTTTGGGACATGATGGATAAAATAGGTGACATTTTTACTGCTTTACCATTCAGTAATTAAGTTTTGGAAGCCATAAAGTAGCAGCCATGACGTTTCTGGATGTAGAAGCAGTTCACTTCAATTTACTATTTTGTCCTGTATTAAGTGTGGAGCCAGCCTGATGATTTATTCAGATCCTTCCGAACTGGTTCTCATATTCCCCTGGCATACTGCCGTGGATGTGGGTGCTTCTCCCTCTCAGTGTACTTTTGGTGGTTGTAACTCAGAATTACAGGTGTGCAGTAAATCTTGTTTTTATTGAGCATTAAAATGTTCTTGTTTAGAGCTCCCCAGTATAATCTAATTATTCTGCTGTATAAAAAAATTAGCTAATGCTTGGGAATAAAATGATTCATAAGAGAAAGGTTAATTTTTCTATAGTAGTGTTTAGATTCAGTGAAGGTTAAAGACATTTACATTTGTATAATATATGGCTTAAAATGTCCTTGTTTGATTTTTTTTTTTTTTTTTTAAATGTGTTCTTTGTCTTTACTTTGTCTCTCATCTTCCCCCTTCCCCTCTAAGACAGGGTTTCACTTTGTAGCTGGATGTCCTGGAGCTCATTATATGGACCAGGGTTAGCCATAGAGATCCAGCTGGGTCTGCCTCCAGAGTGCTGGGATTAAAGGAGTAATGTGTCATCAGAAAGCCCTAAGTTTTTGAAAAGCTTAAGCGGCAGATAGAGGTACTTAAATCCTAAAAGGATTTGTTTCATAGTAACTACAACTAAACAGATCACAGAGATTGGACTGATGCAATCAAAACAGTTTTCCCAATCTGCAGTCTACTCTGATAAAACTATGTCCTCCTGAGAGCTAGGATTAGTTGACTTTACCTCCAGTCTCTACCATTGCAACAGTGTCTTTAGTTGCAGCCTCTCAGAATAAGACAGGAAGGGCAACAGTGCTGGTAATAGCATCCCATGTACCCTTTCCTGACTTCTGATCTTCCCTTTCTTTGATACCAAGTGTATATTTTGTGTTTAATTTTAGCACTTTATCAGCATTTTAGGATAGTCTGTTAATGATCTGGTAAAAACCTGATCACTTGCACTTTCCTCTTGGATAATGATGCAAAATTTGTTTGCTGGTGTTAATGGTGAAATCAGAGTATTACCCATTTTTTTCTTAAGACAAGATGTATGGAAAGCATTGTTTTCCTCTGAGCCATGTTGCTGTTTTGTTCAACTCCTGTCAGTGAAGGTCCTAGATTAAGATACTATTTGCGGACCTTACTGTTTACTTGAATACCTGCTCCTTGCTCCAAGGTGTCCCAAAGGAACAAAGTGAAGGTTTTTATTTTTATTTTTAAATTTTTTTTTTTTTTTTTTTTTTTTGAGACAGGGTCTCATCCCAGGTTTGCTTTAGACTCTTGATCTCTCCTGCCTTAGTCTTCCAAGTGCTAGAGTGACAGAGGACTTTTACAACTTAAGCATCCTTTTTAATGGAGGCAATGGTTGTGCTAGAGAGTTCCTGGATTGAAAAAAATGGGTGCCACTTTTATATGAATTTAAATTAGAGGCTCCAGAACTTTGTTTGAAAGTAACTTTCATTATCCACAGCTACTCAGATGCATTACAATGGAATATGGGATACTATCTTAAAAGTGTTTGACTGTAGGGCTTGGGTACCAAAAATGATTTCTTTTAAACAAAAGGTGTGGGGGGTTTGTTTTGGTTTTGTTTCATTTTTTTGTCTTTGGCATCTTAATGTGTTACATTAGTTAGAGACCTTAAAATTCTCGATGAAGAAAGTTGGGTTCTGGGCTTCTTATTTCTTGGTCTACCTAGGGAGCTAGCAGTGTGAAGGTGGGGCAGCTGCCACTCTGGCAGGACTTAGCTGCACTGGTGAATAAACACTATGCCTAGTTTGAGGAAGAAAGAAGTCAGTGATACTGTTTACTTTCAAATCCTCGTTTAGCAGCAGTCAGTTTAATTTGTATAAACAAAGATTTCTTTAAGCCTTTAATCTTCCATTCTTATTTAATGATCATCACTTTGAGTAAATTTTAGATTGCTGCTGACAGAAAACTGAGGCCCAGAGGGCAGGTGTCATCCAATAGAAAACCTCTCCTGTTTCTTTGCAATAATTTGCATTTGTGTTGAATGAGACAAAACTGCTTTCAATTTAAATGAAGTTCCTGCCCAGTCTATTCATATTTTCCTGTTGGAAATTTAGCTGTTATTTTGCAAGGCCTGTTGGGCCAAAAAAGCACTCGGATGTTTAAGTATTGCTGTTGAGCCCCAGCTGTACAGCCTGTGAAGCTTTTTTCTGTGGTCTTTGCTGTAAGTAGTAGGAGGTTTTCTTATCCTCTATAAGTGTGAATTGGGCTTAGTCTCTTTCTTTCTGATCTGTCCATAAGTCAGCTCATTGTTATGTAGAGTAGTTTGCCATATTTCAAGTTGTCTTTTTTTCCTTCTTTTTTCTTTTCTTTTGAGACAGGGCTTCACTATGTTAGACAGGAGAAGCCTTGAGATCTGTCTCCCTCCAAAGGGCTAAAGGCATGCTCCCAACTGAAGCTGTCTTTATAGAGAAACTTTCTGGACTGGGCCTTTAATATATGCAATTTTCCCTTAGGTTGACCGAGTATTGACCATTATGATAGACAAAAGCATGTTCAACAATGTGTCCTGCTTTCTTTCATGCACACATTCCCTTAAAAAAAAAAAAAAAAAAAGGGGTCCAGGTATGGTAGCACACCCATGTAATCCCCAGCACTTGGGAGGTGAACACAGAAGGACTGGGCATTTAGAGGCAAGTCTGAGCTACATGAGACCTTGTCTTAAAAACATGGACTGGTAAAAGTGTTTGCTGTACATGCATAAAGACTTTAGCTTAAATTCCTCACAACAGTAGAGTAATCTTACTGATCCTACAAGGAGATTGTGGCAGAATCCTTAGAGGCTCACATGCCAGCTACACTGGTGTATGCAGAGGCAAATATGAGAGTGCCTTAATCAACATGGGGACAAGGACTGATATACTTAAGGTTGTCCTCTGACCTCCACAATGATGCCATGGAACACACATCCCATCGCACACAAGTGTGTACATGTGTATACAAACAAAAATTCAAAAAAAAAAAAAAAAAAAAGATGAAAGAAAGATCCTAGGTTCAGTCCCTAGCACACAAGCACATACCCGTTTCTCTTTAGTAAAGCTTTAGTTTCTTTATTCTTTTATTTCTTTTTCAGTCTCTTATTTAGATACTTTGACATTTAATGGTACAGTAGACTTGTCTTAGAAGTCTACTCTTGGGATTCTGTGGATTCTATCCAGGTTGGTGATCAAGGAGCTATAGCATGTTTCATTAACTTTGAGTTCCACTTATGTGTCTGCTGTTGTCACTTAACTTACCTCCTGACTGCATACTAGTACAAAAAAATGAATTAGCCTTTTTAAAGCTTTTGTGATCCTCTATAGATGTGAATTACAAACAGTGGCAGATTCCCTAAGGGTAACCAGATGAGGTCTTTCAGGGTATCACGATTGGAATGTTCCAGACTTGTGAGGAGCATCGTGGTTATGCTGATTGTACCTCAGGATACCTCAGGATAGAAAGACTTACTTCTGAGCCGCAGAAAATATTTCTAAGAGGGGCATCATTTTTTAATCAAAATTTTCGTGCACAGAATTGAAGCTGGATGTGTGTCACTACTAGAATGTCAAGTAGGAAAAGCTGTAATTTTCTTAACTTGGTATTTTGTTGAGTGGTTATGACTGTGGAAAAAGTTTGTTTTGGACTTCGTTGTTTTTTAGGTTGCAATAACATCGTTTTGGGTAAAGTGTCTTTGGACACAAGCTAGAAATTTCAAATGCAACAGTCCTTGGATTCTGACAAACTTAAAAGTGTCTTGAGGTTGATATAGTGATTCTTTTATTTAAGGTCATTGGGCAGTAGTCATAGCTGGTAGGAAATAAACTTGGAATTTCTTCACTGGTTTGACACTAGGCATTTTCATCAGTGGAGATAAGAGCTGTTGGTTATTGAATGGCTGCTGCTGTTGAAATAAATGGCTTTTTAAAATGGCTTTAGAAGTGGTCATGGAGTTTTGGAACTGTTTTAACTTTTGAATGGGGTAACATAAAGCCAAACCTGTACTACTGTCGCTTGGCGATGATCAGTTTTTTTGTTTGTTTGTTTGCCTGCATAAAGTATGTACTCCCAAATTTAATGGCCCCTCCCATTTCCTTCCCCTCCCCCTTTGCACTGATTCTCCTTGTTTTGTGCAAAGCACCAGTTTTGTAACATTTCAGGAAAGGACGAGGAGGATGAGGCTATGAAGTTTAAACTGAACTCTTGGCCTTCAACCACTGTGCAACTCCATTAATAAATACACTCTTAAAATGTTCATTGTGTTTGTGAAATAATTATATTTTGTTTTCCATTTGAATCTTTCCTTTCTGAATTTGAAAAATTCTGATTCTAATGTCCTTTGAACAAAGGAGTTGTAAATAGGAAGGACCAATCAAGACCATTAATGGTCATGCTTACCTGGGCATAAACCTTAGTGAGTTGAAGACTTTAATCTTCCTTCTAAGGAAAGAGTGGTTAATTCCTAAGAAATTCCCCCTATCTCTCTTTTTTAAACTTTGGAAATTGGATTTAGTTTTTTTTTTTTTTTTTTTTTTCCCCTACAAGTTAATGCTTTGAGCCATCTTCAAGGTCAGCAGCCATTTTGGTGGTTGTCTAGATGGATTCTAACATCTGGTTCTGGTGGTCATGAATTGGCAATCCAAACCTTGAGGAAAATCTGCAGAAATTTTGAACATCTGCCATTTTTTCCATTGTATGTAGCTTAGACTTGTTCTCCAAACTTGAATTTTTACCCTCTTTACAGGGATTTTTAAAAATGGAAAAAATAAAGCCCGATGCTATTCTGATTTAACAATTGTATAGCCAATATTATTCTTCCAAACCATGGTGTCTTGGACTGTGTGCAGAATCTAGCTATAGAATTTGAGGAGCCCAGTTCAAAATGAGAGGCTGCTTGTTAACATTAGAAATTTCAAGCTGGTTCAGGCTAAAATTCTGAACTGTTACACAGTTTGTATACACAAAGCTGGCCCTGAAGTTGTGTCTATATGCCTTTTGGTTTATGTATAGGCACATTTTTGTATTTGTGGCATGTGAGCTCAGTTTAGTGGCATTGTCATGTGTGTGCTGTTTATCTTGACTTCACCTGTAGAGTATATCTGCAAAAACATCTTTTCTTCCCTCGAAAGTGCATCTTGCAGAATTCTTTCCTGTAGATTTGGATTGCCTCTAGTCGTGAGTGAGCATTACAGACAGGGAAATTGATAATGGAAATCTGTGGAAGTAGTGTGCTTGTGGTGGGAGGAAAATCAAGGACATATTGTTAATGAGTTCTCACCTATTTTACTGCACACCTGTAATGCCTAGTTTGGTGGTTAGAGAATATGGAGTGTTTCTGGGCTTTCTTATAAGGCAGAGGCTCCATACAAGGTTGCTGATGATTGTTCTAAATTCCCATTGTTTTCTTGGCTTTTCTCCCTTGGTTTATGTGTCGTCTGGAAACTGATTTGTAGTTGGTGAGGTAACATACGTGGAGCTCTTAATGGACGCTGAAGGAAAGTCAAGGGTAAGTGTCTGAGAGAATTTCTTCTGTGGATTTACTACATGACAAATGTAACTGTATGGTGGCGTGGACTCGAATGAAATCAGGAAGGCAGTGAGTGCTCATGTTACTGTAGCCATGTTTGATTTTGCCAACATTCCAGTAGGGTGGGAGGGGGCTTGCAAACAGGAGTCCCGCTTTTCCAAATGGCTGGCCAAAGAGCTTTCTGGTATTCTGTTTGGATGCCCAATTTGGATAACTGGGGACCAATAGCAGCATTGTCTTTTTGTTTAACAGGAATTGGCTGTGTGTGAATTATGCATGGAATTTTAGTGGTGGTATAATTAAAGTAAAAGTGTGTTCTTGTCTAGAAAATGTTACTCTCGGTTGTTTGCTGATTTGAAAGTTGTGTGAACCAAAGATTCTGCAAAGTAGCATCTGTGCCAGTAAATTGTAAACACATTACAAACCTGAATGTTCAAAATTGGCCTAGTTTAATGAGAACATAAACTATTTTCTGTCGTGTAATAGAATGGCTTAGAATAATCAAAAGGATGAGTTTAGTTTATGGAAAGGATGGATTTATTTAGTAGGAGTATGGTAAGGATTGACTGAGTACAGAGGGAAGCAGATCCAAAGTTTGTGTGATTTCTTGGAGAACCTGATTTAGGTCTGCTCATTATAACTTAGTAGCTTTAGTGCAGTGCCGGTAATGTGTAGGAAAAGGAGATTAAGGAGCCCAGCTTTTTTACAAGGAAGGCTAGGTCATGCACTTCTGTCAGCTTCCCCTTAGAACGATTAATTTTAAAAATCTTGACTTTTGTTAACATACATCATATCTTTAATTTGTTCATAACTGTCATTGATACTTACTGTTTTTGTTTTTTTGTTTTTTCTTTTTCCCCCTTGCTCAATCTGACTGGTCTGTGGCTTCTTGCAAAGGGATGTGCGTAAGTATTACTTACTTATACTTACTGGCATTTGAATTTTCCAAGTTGTAGGACTGGTTTTATTTATTTGTTTTTGACTTTTTTTTTATAGTGTTGTTGAATTCAAGATGGAGGAGAGCATGAAAAAAGCTGCTGAAGTTCTAAACAAGCATAGTCTGAGTGGAAGGCCACTGAAAGTCAAAGAAGTGAGCTCTTTTTTTTCCCCCTTTTCCCTTGGTGGTAGTGATGGAACCCAAGGCCTTGTACATACTAGGAAAACAGTATACTACTGAATTGTATTCCCAACTCAAAAAGTAAGGTGTAATTGTTTGATTAGGATAAGAATGGTCTTTGACTAGAATGTACTGAATAGACAAACCTACTGATTTTTGGTTTATTTGGTTCTTTGTTCTTTTAAGCCCGGCCCTGTGTAGTCAAGACTGGCCTTGAACTCATGATCTTTCTGTCTCTTAATCGCCATGCACTTAGTCTGTTGTTTTAATAGAAGATAGTGACTTTGTAATAGCAGATCCTGAGTAACCTAAGCTGACTACTCTTCAGTCCTTGCTGTCTCAGAAATACAAAACCTGAGCCTGTGGGTTTTAATTGGAATTGTGTTAGGAAGCCTTTATATCCACCAATCTGAACACTATTCTTGGCCCATCTGGTTTTTTTGTTTGATTGATTGATTTTGGGGGGGGAGGGCAATCTTGTTATGAAGTTTTGGTGGTCTTAGCCTCCTAAGTGTTATGATTGCAGAGACATGTCACAGTACATCTGCCTTTTTTTTTTTTTTTTTTTTTTTTTTTTTTGTATATGTGGTATGTATCTGCGTGTATACATGTGTGCACAGGTGATCAGGCTAGTTGTGAATGTTTTCCTTCCTTAATCACTCCATCTTAGATTTTGAGGTAGGTGCTCTCCCTGAACCTGGCTCCCTGTGGAGCTAGCCTGGCAGGCCAGTGGGCCCAGGGGGCTTGCTTTTTCCCATTCCCTTCAGTTCTGGGGTTATATGCATGCTCCACAGCCCCAGCTTTTACATGGGTGGCTGAGGATCTGAGCTCGGGTATTAGCGCCTGTTTATTTACCCACTGAGCCATCTTCCTATCCCTCTTTGAATTTTATAAAATGAATGTATTCATCTTTATTAAATACAAACCATAGGGTTTTTGTTTGTTTGTTTGTTTGTATTGTTTTTGTGGTAGTGACAGCAAAGATTGAGCCCAGGGCTTTGTGCCTTTAAGATTGCCATCACACTTCTTTTTTCTATAGAAAGATGTTTTATTAACTGCCAAATATTTGCCTCCTTGACTGTGTGTGTATCTGGGGAGCAGTGTTAAGATGTCTGAGATCAGTTTTGTGCTGTGTATCTCAGGCTTATTTATAACTTAGGATGCCCCTGCCTTACCTTCCTGAGTGTGTAGATTAAAGGCAGGTGTCACCCTTCTAGACCTTTTCTTTTTGGAAGAAACAAAACATATTTGGGACTTAGAGGAGAGCATGGTCAGGTCTAAGTCAGTTCTTACATGTTAATGGTAAATTGAAGAGGCAGGCTTCAGGAATCAGGTCTCGCTGGAAAGATGGCTCAGTGGTTGGGAGTGCTTGTTACTTTTTTTCCAGAGAGAATCTGCATTTGATTTCCAGCATTTAAGTGGGAAATATACAGGTCACAATGACCTGTATAACCCCAGCTCCAAGGCATATCCACATACATTTGCTGTACACCCCTATATGGACACATAGACACAAATAAGCATAAGATAGATAAATAATCATGTCAGCATCAGATTTCCATAATTCTGTTCAGGTGCTGATAACACTGCATTGACTGTACTTGAGTGCCAGCACTGGTGCCCCTGAGGGGTTTGGGGAACCTGGGATTCTAGAACAGCAATTCCAGACTTTGTGAAAAATCCTTGATGAGTTTTACAAAGATTACACTAATTAGTAAGAGTCAACTATTCCATGCCCATGAAGATCTTATTTCAGTCTGGAATTTTTAACTCAGGTCAGCCAGTCCATTTATCCCTTATTTGTTCATTTCAGTTAAAATTGAAGATTCTTTTTTAGATTTTTAGTTTTTTATGTTTTTTGTTTCTGAACTGTTGTTCTTCTTCCTAGAACTCTTCTGGTTGCTGTGATTATCTCATCTTGTTAATAATTTGAGAAATACCTTTCAAAGTCTCTGTTGGTCTCTGCAGATTTTTGTTTACTTGTTTTTCTTTGGTGTTGGAAATGGGAGTGGCTGGTGCATAGTGTGCCATTTGATAAGGTCTGCACTACTAAGTTGTATCCTACAACAGACTTAACTGAGTACACAGCAAGGGGTATCAGACTGGACTGTCACAGAGTTCCACCTGAGGCTCTTTACTTATTTTGAGATAAGGTTTCACTTAGCTTTGTAAGCTGGCTTTGAGTTCAAGCAGACCTTGAACTGCTTTAGCAATCCTGAGAATTAAGGTTACAGACCTTTACCACCACTGCTACCATGTTTTACTGAGAGCTATTTTACTTTATTTGTTTAATGATTGGTGAGGGGTTTGCACTTAGGAATACTAGGCAGAAACTCTGTCACTGAGCTGCACCTCAGCAGAAGAGAGCCTCTGTAGTGGTGAAGACAGTAGTTCCACTAGTTTCTGCAAGCCTACTTCTAGCTGTAACGCTTTGTGCTTCTTTCAGGATCCTGATGGTGAACATGCAAGGAGAGCAATGCAAAAGGTGATGGCTACGACTGGTGGGATGGGTATGGGACCAGGTGGCCCAGGAATGATTAATATCCCACCCAGTATCCTAAATAATCCTAACATCCCAAATGAGATTATCCATGCATTACAGGCTGGAAGACTTGGAAGCACAGTATTTGTAGCAAATGTAAGTAAATGGGAACATTCTCTAAAATAGAAAATTAGGGAGGGGTAGAAATAATGTGAAAATAGTATGTTGATTGTATCACTGTTACACAAGTAACTTAACTTAGACTTACGATAGATAGCTTGCTTTTATTTTAAAGTAAGGCCTTCTACTTTGTTCTTTTGTAACCACTGCATTTGTGGCTTCAGGATTGACCTCAGTCCTACTGAGGTCTTGTTGACTGAGGTTTTCAGATGTTTACAAAGGCAGTAGCTGGGTGTGCATCCTTATTGAAGTTTATTTACGTATGGGGAAGAATGAACAGACAGTCAGTATATTCACATTTTTGTATCAGGAGTAAATGGTGATATTTTTATTCTCTGCAAGGACAAATACATTTAGAATAAAGTGGGTTCAAGAGTGTTGAAAGACTTAAAAGGGGGAGTGACTTGGTTTTTTTTCAAGACAGTTTCTCAGTGGTGTAGCCTTGGTTGGCTTTGGACTCAAGAGATCCACCTGCCTTTGCCTTCTGAGTGTTGAGATTAAAGGCAGGTGCCACCACCATCCATCCTGTTGACTTTTTAAATATGAGGGGAAAAGTTTGTTAAATGTGAGGAGACTTAAGCTGTTCCACGTAAGAAGAGAGAAAATAAATAGCCAGGTTCTGCAATCCTATTTGAAAAATTCCCCTGAAATTAATTTTCTTGTAAAGTCAGTCAAAGCAGGTCTTAATATAGTAAAAGTGTATCTTTTTCCCCAAAGACGTTTACCTTGAGGTTTTTACCCTCTTTCACCTAGCTGGATTATAAAGTTGGCTGGAAGAAACTGAAGGAAGTATTTAGTATGGCTGGTGTGGTGGTCCGAGCAGACATTCTGGAAGATAAAGATGGGAAAAGTCGTGGAATAGGCACTGTGACTTTTGAACAGTCCATTGAAGCTGTACAAGCTATATGTATCCTTTTGTGGGAGTTCAGCTCATGGCAAACCGTGCCCACAGCACTGTTAGGCATTAGTGTACCTAAGTATATTATAATAACAAGGTAGAAGTAACTATTTTCTCTGTGACTAAGAGTGAATAAATTACTATGGAATCTGAAAATTTTCTGAAATGGAACACAGATTGATAAAAGGTGTGGTTGTATCTTAGACACATGATATGAATGGTCTTTTCTGGTGCTTTCAGAAGAGTTTTGGAAATAAGTCATTTATGAGAACCGAGGCTTTTATTTGTTTATAGTATCCTCATGGACTGAACCCTCTGTTGTAGACAGTTTGAAGAGATCCCTCTCTTTGCCGTAGACTTGCCCTGGGGTTACATCTTTTTAATTATTAAACAGTGGAGTATGTCACACATGACTATAGAAATTAAACTCAGGAGATTATTACTGGTTGCTTTACCCAGAAAGAAAACATGATAGTTCAGAAATAGCAGGACTCTTGGCCTATTGAACACATAGAAAACTACTTTAGCTAATTACCAGAAACATTTTGTAGTGTTAAATTCATTACTAAAACTTCATACCTAAAGTGTTGAAATTGATGGCTCAGCGGTTAAGAGCACTGATTGCTTTTCCAGAGGTCCTGAGTTCAATTCCCAGCAACCACATAGTGGCTCACAACCATCTGTAATGAGATCTGATGCCCTCTTCTGGTGTGTCTGAAGACAGCTACAGTGTACTCATAAATAAAATAAATAAATCTTTAAAAATTAAAAAAAAAAAAAAAACAGTTGAAATTGCTTATGAATTCACAGAGAGGGCCTGGTAACTATGGAATTGTTAACCTTTTTAACATTTTATATGGTATGCTTTAACAGTTGTTAGAAATAGCCTTAATTGTAATACCAGCTATGTTTAATGGCCAGTTGCTGTTTGATAGACCGATGCACGTCAAGATGGTAAGTTACTAGGATCACTTTCTTTGTAGTATGTTCAAATGAGGAAAAATGTAGAATTATTAAAACTATATCTAGCCCTTAAACTAAACCTATTGTTTAGTAGGCTGCAGAGTGATGGGTGCCTTTGCTCATGGAAGTTTTTTCTGTAGATTTCTGTCTGACTATTATTGTTAACCCCTATGTTCAGGAAGTCCATTGAGTATCCTGCTTGAGCAAATAATCAGCTAGAAAGAATCCTTAGCATAGAGTTCCAGTTTTCAAAGTATAATATACAGTGTTTGGTTAGTATTGCATTTGTAATGAACAAATATTTGATTCAGACAGCTTTTAAAGGTCTATTGGAGTACAGTCTTAATAAACAATAACCCTGCTATAGCGTTGCCAAAGATAATAATTTATACAAACAGTACTGGAAGATGTTGAGGTCAGTCTGGTTAGGATCCAGATTCAGAAATAAAATAAAAAAGGAACTATAAATTTTGTTATTTGAAGGAGTTTAAGTCTTTGAATAGCTAATGGATTCATAAGACTCAAAAAACATGAAAAAAGGGGCTAGAGAGTTGGTTCAGCAGTTAAGAGCATTGGCTGTTCTTCCAGAAGACCCTGTTCAATTCCAAGCACCCACACGACAGCTCACCACTGTCTGTAACTCCAGCTCCAATAGTTCCAACACCTTCACACAGATACACATGTACGTAAAATACCAATGCACATAAGATAAACATAAATAATTTTTAAAAAAAAAACATGAAATGATAGTGTGAGCCTCACTAGTACTTATTGCTCAGGTCCTGCCCTACCCACCCAATAATACTTTTATTTTTATCCTTCCTGTTGGTACAGAAGATAAAAACATGCTCCTGTATACCTCTTTATGTTTGATATAATTATTCTGTGCCATGGCTATGTCATAGTTTACATTTAACTATCTGGTTTGTTTAGTTTAAATTTTTGCCTTTTCCCTGGTGCTAGGGACTGGACATAGGGCCTTGTACATGATAGGCAGGCACTTTATCTCTGGGCTACATTTCCAAACCTGTCTTTGTTATTATTGTTTGTTTGTTTTGTGTGTGTGTGTGTGTGTGTGTGTGTGTGTGTGTGTGTGTGTGTGAGAGAGAGAGAGAGGGAGAGGGAGAGGGAGAGGGAGGGAGGGAGAGAGAGACGGAGGGAGGGAGAGAGAAAGTGTGTGTTTTGTGTAATATAAGCTGTCCTAGAACTTGCTGTGTATCCAAAGCTGGCCTTGAATTCCTGATCCTTCTGTGTAAGTCTCTCAAGTATTAGGATTACAGGTGTGCAGCAAGACCGAACCTGGCTTCTCTGGTTCTTTGTTGTGGTAATTGTTTCCCATCTTTTGCTGTTGGTGCTCCAGTGGAGATTAAGATCTTTTTTTTTTTTTCCAGGATGAGAGGGCTTTACCAAAGGGAGATTTTTTTCCTCCTGAACGCCCACAGCAACTTCCCCGTGAGTATATGAATTACACTAAATAGAAACTGTTACAGTTATATTTACACTTGCAGTTGTAGAAAAGTTACCCTGGGGAGTCTCTTGATCTGTTTGTCCTGTCACCACCCCACCGTACACAGGCTATGTAGCTTTGGCTAGCCTGGAACTCATAGAGATCTGCTTGCCTCTACTTCCTAAGTGCTGGGATTAATGGTGTGCACTGTGCCATGCATGTCTTGATTAGTTATTTTCTATAGATTTTTTTAGGATAAGAACTGTGAAATTTACAACTTAAGAGTTTTGATAGTGGCACTGGCTCAGAGGGTAAAGGCATCTGGTGCAAAACCTTTTCTGTGTGCGGTGGTCTGAGTGATAATGGCCCTCGTTGTCTCATATATTTGAATGTTTGTTTCCCAGTTAATGGTACTATTTCGAAGCAATAGGAGGTGTGGCCTTGTTGGGGCACTGGGGCAGGCTTCAAGGTTTCTTAGGCTCACAGTATTCCCCAGTTAACTCTCTGCTTCGTCTTTGTAGAGATGTTAGCTTTTAATTACTTTTCTAGCACCATTTCTGCCTTTCTGTTGCCGTGTTCCCTGCCACGATGATCAGGGAGACTAACTCGTGGAACCATGAGCCCCATATTAAACTTTTTTAAATGAGTTGCCTTGGTCCTGCTACCTTGTCTTATGATAGCATTAGGAATGTAACACATTGTGTCTCTCTGTTGCAAACACTTTTTTATAAGAAGGGCTCCTGGATTATACTGTGACAAGGCTGCTGCCTAGATACAGAGGGCAAAATTATGCAGTTTGAAAATGTCTTGGGCTGGGCAGTGGTGGTGCACGCCTGCCTTTGATCCCAGCACTTGGGAGGCAGAGGCAGGTGGATTTCTGAGTTTGAGGCCAGCCTGGTCTACAGAGTGAGTTCTAGGACAGCCAGGGCTACACAGAGAAATCCTGTCTCGGAAAAAACAAACAAACAAAAAAAAAAACAAAAAAGTGTCTTAGAGTAGGTGGGTGGTTAAACAAATTGCAAATGGAATAAATGCCAAGTTGAGCTGGTTTTGCTGTATAGTCTATCAGTATCCCTTTCAGGTATATTCTAAGGGTTAACTGTATGTCCACATGAATAAATGACACAGATGTTTAGAGCAGCATGACTTAGTAGGCAAAAAGTCAAGCCAGACTTGTGGGTACACACTTGTTATTTATTACAGGACTCAGAGTCTGAAGCAGGCAAATATGAATTCAAAGCTGGCCTGAGTACACAGGTAGACGATGTTACAAAAAGGGAGGGAGGATGTTGGAAGTGATCCATTATGTACAGATAACTGAAATTTGGTGAAATCAGTTGATTAGTCAAAAGGGGGGGGGAGGGAATGGAGGCACAATTTGGTATAGATAAACCTTGTTTCCAATGGCGGGCAATGCCCAGAGCAGATGGATCTAAAAGGCAGCAAGTAGTTCTGTGGTTGCTGAGGAGAGAGCTGAGGAGTGACTGCTACTGGGGATGAGGTTTTTAGACTGGTGAAAAAGTCAATGAAATTGTGATAATTGCTAGCCTTGAAAGAGCCTGTGGCTTTAAGAATAGATCAGAAATGCAGATATAATGATTGGGCACTTAGCTAAGGATTCATATTACCCAGTACCAAAAAAGGGATCAGGGAGATAGGAGATGGCTTGTCTTGTTGAAAGGATCATATTTCCTTACTACCTGTCTGCAAGCAGGTGGTCACTTACCATGCTTGTTGTGGTTCTTGTTGATGCTTGTGCTAGAAGTAATGGAGCGCTGTGCCCCAGGGAGCCCGTTATCCCTGGTTCTTGGTCTCTTGGTATAGCTCAAAGGTTTGACCTCAGAGCTTTGAGTACATTGGAGTATAACCCTTGGTGACTTCTTGGAGCAGTTGCCATGCAATTAAAAACCTAGTTGATAGATTAAGTACCTAGAGCCTGTCGTGGTTTTTTGTTGTTCATTATATTGGTTTAAGTGTCAGGACTCAGTGGCTCTTTCTAGATAACCAGTCTGCATTCTTGTTTTCTTGTTTGTGTTTGTAGAGTGTAGCAGATGTGCTGGATATCAATTTAGTAATTCTTGAGGTGGTGGCACACATCTGTAATACCAGCATTCAGAGGGTAGAGGCAAGATGATACCAAGTTGGAGGCCAGCCTTGGTCTGCATAGTAGGATATTGTTTTTAAAAGAAGGGAAGGGGACAAAGAGGGGAGGGGAGAGAGAAAGGTTAGATTTCTTTAGAAAAAAAAATGGGGTGGGCTCAAGCATTGTGCATAATTTTAATCCCAATACTCAGGCAGGGGCATGTGGATCTTTGTAAGTTTGAGGCCAGAGAGGGCTTCATAGTCGTACTATATTATTTTATTTGTTTCTTCAGTGAATTCTTTTTGTGTGTGTATGTCTCTATCTGTGTGTATATGTTAATATGCAGATGCTTGAAGGTCATAGGACAACTTGAATGCACCAGCTTTCTCTACCACAGGTTCTGGAGGTAGAATTCAGGCTTGTGAGTAAGGGCCTTAACCCTTGAATCATCTTGCCAGCCTGCGAACTGACTTTTTAGCTACCCTTGTTGTGTAGGTACATATTACATACGCCAGTCTGACTGCGTGTAAAAAGCTGTACCGTCATAAAGAGGAACACGCACAGGTGTGCAGGTGTATAGGTGTTGAAGTCAAGTCAAGCCCTGGGCTTGTTTGGCCTAGGGATGAAGCATGGTAGCTAGAATACACCAGTTGTCTTGCCTCTGAGAGTCATCATGTTTTCAGAAAGGGAAGCCACATTCTTGACTTTCTCTGCTTCTTTCAGATGGACTTGGTGGTATTGGCATGGGGTTAGGACCTGGAGGGCAGCCTATTGATGCCAACCACTTGAACAAAGGCATTGGAATGGGAAACCTAGGACCTGCAGGTGAGACTTATAGTGGGGATAACTGGGGAAAATCAAATTTATTAAAAGCCACTATTAGGACAGTTGTATCTGGCGGTTTTCAAATATGATTAATACAATTGGGACAAAAATCCCCCTTTCACTTCAGCCTCGTGCACAAAAGCAGTATTGTTTTTATTGAGTTGAAAATTTTAAACCACTGTGCCTGTTCATGTTAGTCATGACTTTTGAGCAGACATAGGTCATTCAGTAAAAGGGAGCAAGGTAGAGAGTTGGTCTCACCCAAGGTCACACTGAGTAACAGTTCAGCCACTGACTGCAGGACCACAGCTCTACCATTGGTGCTTTAAGCCTGTCAAGAAGACCATTTTGCACCTGATGTTGACATGACTTTTTCCATAAGTATAAGCACAGATAAAATAAAAGGAATTTGAATAGCTTTTATAAATGACAAAACTCGTGGATCACAAGGAAAAATGGATAGTGTCTTTGTTCAGGAAGACAAGGAAAACATAATGAGTGAAAGCTGTGTGCATTTTTAAGTTTCTGTGTACTATATTTCAGTACCATTAAGGCATGTTTCATTCTTTTGGATCTAGACTTGGACTTTGCATAGACTCATTTGAAATGGTGATGTGGATGCCCTGCCTCACCACTGTCACTCCTGCATACCCCTGATCGCATGGCTCTACCAACCTCAGCACACTTTATTTGATTGGGAATGGGGGAGGGAACATTTGTGGCTTAGAAACTGCTTTATTATTATTTAAATTTTTTCTTTTAATAGGTGTTTTATTAAACATTTCTGTTCTACAACATTTTAAAAAGTGACTTTACATAGTTTGTGTCTGATTGCTATATTTTATATTTAATGTTTTCTGGCTTGGTCATGTAATAAGATTACATGGGCTCCAATTTTAATCCACAATAACATCAAAGTTTTTTGGTTTTTTATTCATTGGTTTGGAATTTTGTGCTTTTAAAGTTTATTTAAGCATTAGTTTTGATATAAAGTTTGTTTTCATTGACTTTCTCTTTTAAAGGAATGGGAATGGAAGGCATAGGATTTGGAATAAATAAAATTGGAGGTAAGAAATTTAAAATAATATGTACATATTATTCATACATATGTAATCAAAGTGTTTCCCCCTCATTTTCCTTGTCTTCAAAACTCTGCATGTGCATTCTTCCTTTGGTTTCTAGAAGTCTGAGTCTAAGAATTACTTGGTTTTAGTTGTCCGTCATTCCAGTGAATGTCTGTTGCCTTGGTTCTGGCTTTCTCACTAACTAGCTTTATGACCTTGGGCAAATTGCTTTATCTCTCTGTATTCTTGTTTGTGTATTCAAGAGGCAGATGACTCAAGCCAGGTTGTTTTTGGTTTTTTTTCGAGACAAGGTTTCTCTGTGTAGCCCTGGCCATCCTGGAACTCACTCTGTAGACCAGGCTGGCCTCGAATTCAGAAATCTGCCTGCCTTTGCCTCCCAAGCACTGGGATTAAAGGCGTGTGCCACCACTGCCTGGTCCAAATCAAGCCAGGTTTTAAAAAAGGAAGTCAACCTTTTTCCTCACCCAAAAGCTCTAAAACTTTGTACATTCATAACATAATGCCAAAAGTGAAATATAAAAACAGTTTTCCTTGCCTGATAAATGTGAGCAGGCTTGTTGGGATGACATTAAATACCTTTCTTATAGGCATGGAAGGACCCTTTGGTGGCGGTATGGAAAACATGGGGCGATTTGGATCTGGGATGAACATGGGCCGAATAAATGGTAAGAATGGAATTTCCTCCTGCTTGTGTCTTGTCTACCGTTTGATAGCTGGGGGCTTCTTGTTGTCTTTTAATACTGTAAACCTACTGTGCATGATGTCCCACTTCTGTTTTGAAACTGCTAAAAATGGTAGACTTATCTAAACCTGGTTCACTTACCTTCACTTTGAAGGTAGTCCATGTATCAGACCCCCTCGGTACTTGAGTAGAAAAAGTTTCAAATTTCCTTACTGCCTACAACACTCAAACACATAAATATCTGTGGTTATGCTTCCTGCATTCAAAAAACATTTTCTAGAGACTGGAGAGATTTCAGCCTTAAAGACAGCTCATGCAGTGGACTCAGGTTCAATTTACTAGCACCCACAGGATGACTCAGAACTGTCTGTAATTCCAGTTCCAGGGAACCTGACACCTCTGTTGATCTCTGCAAATTCTGAGTGTTTCTCCCCCCAATCCCCCAAATACACACAAATAATAATGATAGTTTTTAAAAGAATGCTTTCCAAAATGCTCTTGGCACAGAGTGCTGGACTGGTACATTTTGTTTTTTTACCCTGATGACTCCAAAGTGTGGAAAAATCATTTATAAAATCCAGCTATGTAACAAATTATAATATCCCTTTCAACCTTACAATGAAGATAATGCTTATATTACAATATTAACAGTATGTTGATGTCAACTTGCTAGCCTTGCTTTGGTTTACTTGGCCTTATGTAGACATAAATTCGGGTGGATCTCTCCCCAGGTTTATTCAGTCAGAGGGTGACAGTATTTTCTAGACCTGAGCCCTGTATCTCCTGGGCCTGAGATCAGAAAAGGAGAAGAAAGAACAGAAGTGACTAAATGCATGCCTGACTTGGCCCATGGTAGACTGTTCATCCTGTAGCTGCTAATGTAGTCTTACAGTTTCTCTGGACATGACAAAACTTCTCTCAGTCAGTATGCCCAAGGAATCACACTTGACTGTTGGGAAGAATTAAATCTCCTAATGACACTAATTACAAGGGGGTAACACCTAGCTTCACTGCATTGGAGATGTCATCCATCCTGAGACAAAGCTTTGACCTGCTTTTAGGGGTTGTTTGTCTTGTTGATAAAATAAGGCCATCTGTTTGCAGGTACGCAAGAGGTTCCAAAACCTCAGGTAACTTTAGAACATCAAGCCTGTAACGCTGATCACATCAACTTGTTAGTCTTGTTTTGGTTTACTTGGCCTTATGTAGACAGTGTTGACCTGTTGCTGAATTATAATGCAGGACTGGACCATTTTTGATAGAAATCATTGGTACAGGTCTGGAGAGATGACTCAGTGGTTAAGAGCATTGACTGCTCTTCCGGAGGTCCTGAGTTCAAATCCCAGCAACCACATGGTGGCTCATAATCATCTGTAATGATACCTGATGCCCTCTTCTGGTGTGTCTGAAGACAGCTTCAGTGTACTCATATACATAAAATAAATCAATAATAAATTTAATAATAAAAAAAAATCATTGGTACTTTATCATCTGTAGGGTTTTGAGTCACCCAAGAGTTACTTGATGAAGTCAGATTAGTTGCCACAAGACTTCAGATAACTATCGGCTATACATTTTGGCCTGAACAACTTAGGGATGGATTGATCTTTGCCTCTACTTGCATTAGTTAATGAGATCTCATTATTTGAGAAGACAAAAGTATTAGGTAAAGAGAATCATTCCCCTCCTCCTCTTCCTCTCCCTCCTCCTCCTCTTCCTCCTCCCCCTGTTGTTGTTGTTATTGTCGTTTTTTGAGACAGGGTTTCTTTGTATAACAGCCCTCGCTGTCCTAGCACTCTCTGTGTAGACCAGGCTGGCCTCGAACTCTGAGATCCACCTGCCTCTGCCTTCCAAGTGCTGGAATTAAAGGCGTGGGCCACCATACATAGCTATGATTCATTCTTATATGCTCAGAAAGATTTAAAACACCTGACTTGATTGCTAAGACAACCATAACATGTCTGACTTAGATTTCTTCAGCACATAAATTAGGATGGGAAATATCAAAAGGTCGTGGTGCCAGTGTGATGGTCCAAAAATGAAACCATATCCTCTTCACACAGTGTTAGTCAACACACATATATTTTAAAAACAGAACAACCAATATCACTACATTCAGTCCTTCTGAGAATCACGTGAATAGGTATTGTTATCCTCATTTTGTCAGAAACTGTGACACAAAGAGTAATTTGCCTAATTAGCGATGCTAGGATATGAATTCAGCCTTTCTCTAGAACTTGCCTCTTCATCATGCTTCCATCCTGTCTTTTAGAATTGCTCTAGCATGGTGGCACCCCCTGTGCTGAGTAACTGGATGTCTTTGCTTTTAAAAATCTTCTCTCTGCCAAAAGAAGTTTGATTTCTACTTGCTGAAAAGCTGCTAGTACTATTCCTTAAGACATTAAGATTAAGTCATAAGAGTTATTAAGAATTTTTACTTTTTCGTTTGTTTGTTTCTGGTTTGGGTGGTTGTTTGTTTTGTTTTTGTTCTTTAGTAATGTGTCTAAGTAGTATGTGGCAGGCTAGCATCTTCTAAGGTGTTCTTGAGGATTGCACCATCCAGCCTCCAGAGTACACAGAGCCATATGCAGGCTTTGTTACCTTTTCTCTGGTTCCTAATATAGATAGATGGTGGTGAAGAGATGTAGGAAAGCTGCATTGTATTTCAGTGAACTGAGTTTCGTTCTCAAGAGTCCACATGGTTGAAGAAGAAAACTTGAATTCTGCAAGTTATCCTATGGTAACTTGGCACATGCACTCACACATAGGCAGCATGTCTAAACAAACAAATGTAAAAATCTTAGCCCAGCCTGCTTCCGAATCTCTAATTGTTTACTTCCTTGAAAGGGTAAGTCTGTGAGCTGCATGCAAGCAAACTTATAGTTATACACTAAAAGGTATATACTACACAGTACTAATTTGCCTGATATTCCCAAGGAGTGAAATAATAATGTTTTTATTCCTCCTCAGACTGGGCTTAGAACCCAGTGCTTCATGCATGCCAGACAAACATACCATGGATTTATACTCCCCTGTCTATCCAATACTACTAGATTTTCCTATGACTTCTCAGTAGAGGAGGAAAGCAAAGTGATACACATTTGAATTTTGCATGAAAGAGATGGACGTGTATGTACAGAAATAAAGTAGATATTGGTAGGAGTCATACAAGACTTATTTTATGAGTATGAGTGAGGGCTTGTGTATGTATGTGCATCATAAGCATGCCTGTTGCCTTTGAGGTCAGAAGAGGCTATTGGGACCCCCAGAACTGGCACAGACAGTAGTGAACCTATGTGGGTGCTAGGAACCAAACCCAGCTTGTCTGCTCTTACTGAGCCATCTCTCCTGCCCCATGAAAGACTATCTTAGGCAGGTATTAAATGTGGTTGGCCTTTTTCTCACAGAACTTCAACATTTTTATGACATTGTAAAGGATAGGATGACAAATAGCTCTCAACAGTATTACAGTGGTATAAAGAACAAATGGATAGAAGTTTGTACCCATGTATATCTCTTCATTCAGTTTGGGCAACCTTTGCCTCATGCTTGCCAAGCATATGACCTTGGCCAAGTTACTAAAGGGATTTTATTTTAGCCTCTTTGTGAAAAGGCAGCAGTGGTTGTGAGTATTTGGTGGGGTAACAGCTTTTGGTAATGGATAAGAAGGTTCCATGTGGGCCCGGTCCACTTTAGGGCATAGCAATACCATGGCTTTTCCCAGGTATAGTCTGCCTATTCTTTTGTTTCCAGTTGATAGTAGCTATGCTCTTTAAATGTTTAAAGGCCCTAGGAAGATTGTCTACATCGTTCAGCTAAGCATCCCAACTCTATAGTTGTTTTTTGGCTTGTAGACAGTGTCTTTTTCTGAGATTTAGGAACTACTGAAACGGTTTCCCAGTATTTGGTGGCTATTGTTGGGTGGAAACTTTTCTTCACAGCATGGTTAGTAAACGGTTTTCTTTTTAATTTAGTTTTATATGTATAGGTGTTTGCCTGTGTGTATGGTCTGTGTAATGCTTTCGTTCCTACTGCCCAAGGAGGCCAGAAGGCCAGACAGGGTGTCAGATCTCATGTGAACTGCCATGTGGGTGCTGGGAATTGAACCTATGATCTTGTGGAAAAACAGCCGGTGCTCTTAACCATTGAGCCATCTTTTCGTCCCATTAATGGTTTTCTTAAATCTAACCCGACTTGGATGCTAGTGAAGATGCACATATTACCTTTATATATGTAAATCTAAACGGGCATGAGAGACTACAGTATAGAAATAGAAAAAAGAGGCTTTAAAGGAGAGTAACAGTACATATGATAAATGAAAATGAAAGGGTTCTAGCATCCTAGGGAGGGTTGAGGGAGGAGCAAACAAAATCTAGAAGGTACAAAAATAGCATGAAGAAATCTCTTCTTCTTGGTTTGTTAATAAATAAAGAATAAAGACATCTAAATCTGAAAGGGGGAAAACTGTTAGTTTTCCTGGACTTGTTTTGACTATCTGACTAGTTTTGATTCTTCATCCTTTAAAATTTGTGAGTTCATACCTGTATCTGACTAGGATGATTGGATTTCCTATTGCTACAACTGTTTGTTTTTTTATCTAAACTAGTACTTCATAAAAATATTTTAAAACAACTGTCTTGACATCATGTCTGTGGCAAAAAGAAAATGACATGATGTTGTGTTGGGAACCTTCCATTATTGCCGTTCTGTTATCCTCTCACCTATGTGACCAGGGTCTATCAACTGTTCCTGTCCTGAAGTGTCTGTGAAGTTACATGGCAACAGGAACAGGTCCTGTTCTGACCTGGATAGAAACATTACCTGTAGGCCTTGCTACTGTGGCACTTGCTTTCTAATTAATACTATTTAGTCATTGAATTCCCTGCTACTACTTGTGATCAAACACAAAGGAGTAGAACAGTCTACTCCTTTTGGTTTGGGTTTCCTTCAATTTTTTATCTGTTATCCTTCCTACACATTGTCCCTTTCAAATCATGGCAGTAGATCTTTGCACTTCTTGGTGTTTTAAAAATAGGTTTGTGGTCCTTAATCTTGGATGCAGCTGAAGAGATGATAGCTATGAATGGCCAGGAGAGGTGTCTGATGAGTAGGTGTGTGAGAGCTTTTGTTTCTAGGCTCAAGGCAGTTATATCAGCAGCACATGAAGTATGCTAAGACCTAGAAGGGATTGTTCTTTATAATCAGTAGGTAGGTAAGCTATACTCAAAGCAAAAATGTAGGGAGACAGAGTAAAGAAACAGTTGGAGAAGTTGATGACTTGGAGGCCCAGAGTTAGTTGGGATATCTGCATGGGAGTTGGGTGGGGTGTCTATGAATATCTATAGAAAGTTTGACTGTTGCAACGTATTGACTACATTTTCCCACATAGTAGAAGACTAAGGAGAATGTATGCTTTTAATCCCAGCACTCAGGAGTCAGAGATAGTTGGATCTCTGAGTTCCAGGACAGCCAAGGCTACACAGAGAAACCTGTCTGAAAAAACAAAACAAAACAAAAAAAGATGGGAGAAATACAAGGGTTTTTGGGGGGTAGGTTGGTGGGGAGGAATTGTTTTCCTTTTCAAAGATGTCCTTATTATATGACATACAAGATAAAACTTGCCTACTTTGAAAAGTACAAGAAAGATAATAAAATTTTCTCATTAAATATTTTTATATATATGCTTTATCAAATGTTAAAATGGTTATTTTGCAAAATAGTAAGAAATAGAACACAGCTGTGGCATGTAAGTTGTTTATATTTGTTTTGCTTTATAAATATTTATTTATCCTTTTGGTTATATTTTAATTTTTTCTAAACAGGGTTTCTCTGTCTGGCCCTGGCTGTCTTGGAACTTACTCAGTAGACCAGGCTGGTCTTGAACTACAGAGATCCATGTGCCTCTGCCTCCTCCTCCTTCATAGAGTTGGGATTAAAGATATGTGCCACCACCGCCCAGCTTTTTTTTTTTTTTTTTTTGGTTTTTTGAGACAGGGTTTCTCTGTGTAGCCCTGGCTGTCCTGGAACTCACTCTGTAGACCAGGCTGGCCTTGAACTCAGAAATCTGCCTGCCTCTGCCTCCCAAGTGCTGGGATTAAAGGTGTGTGCCACCACTGCCTGGCAACCACCCAGTTTCTAACTCTACAAATTCCTGCTCTCAAAAAAAAAAAAAAAAAAAAAATCTGTCTGTAAACTTTAGTTTCCAGGAAGTTTCGTCATTTATTTTGAAAGCCCTCTTCCTTCTAATTAATTCTGTTTTCCTAGATTGTTTTTTTAAATGAACTGATGACCTCAGGTACACATTAGAAGGACAGTGAGCAAAACTTGAATGATAAAACACTCCTGTTGTAGGCAGTCTTAGTAAGCTTCAGTATTCTGTGAACCCCAGACAAGTCCTGAAATGAGTCTCAGGTGTCCATGTAGCAAGGTTGAGCATTTTTAGATGAGTACTGACTCTTGATAAAGAGCTTCCATTTCCTGTGTATTTTGTTGTCCAAGAAGCAGTGTTGATTTCCAGCTGCAATGGGGGAACCATGTCTAATAACAATACTTAAGTATCCAATGTAATACAGATTATTAATCACAAAGGCTTACAACAATCTATCTGGGGATAGCTAGGAGATACAGACTGTGTGGAGCATACAGAGGCCAAGACAGGATCTTTTTTGTCTTTTTATTTATTTATTTATTTATTTTTTTAAAGGCCATGTTCTTCTTTCTTTTGGCCAGGATGTTGACACAGAAGCATCTAGCTTTCTTGGGGATGTTCTCCTGCCTTTTCTGGTAGGCAAGCCTCAGCTTGCTATTTCATTACAGGTGGACCTGTATACAGTGCCCTTGAACAACACCGCAACATGAGCTTTCCATTCTGACTGACGTACTTCATAGCACCACACTAAGTTTACTTTTTGTCTCCAAAAGCAGTAATGAATGTCTTCTGTCTGCCAGGCCCTGTGGAACTGGGTCCTTGGCTCTCACTCCTCCAGGCTTGCTGGGTCTGTGCTTAAGTTAGGAGCCTAGTATCCATTCACTCTCCCCTTTATTTTCCCACACGCCCAGGATGATGACTATTCTACTAATCCATCAGCAATCAGGGCACATTGAAGTGTCTTCTCTCAGTTCCTTGCAAATGCATTCCTGCAAAGATGATGACCAGGGTGACTTGCTTAACCTCTACTCCCTTATAAACACACAGTAGTGGGTGTTTCCCAACTAAAAGGAGATGCCAGAGTCTGTAGGAACACCTCTGTGGACCTCAAGAGGGGCAAAGGTTACATGGGTGACATTCTTGTGAAGCATCAGGTGCCTGCCATTGGCAAGTATGGTCTCAGATTGCTATGGCTACATGGCAGCATAGAACGAGGCATAGGCGTGTGGTCCTAAGAGATGGCCACAGAAAGCGCATCTGCTTGTGTATGTCATTCCATAAAGATTTCCCCTGTGGTCTCATTTGCAAACCATTATGACTGCCGCGAAGTCCAGCTAGCAAATTTGATGTATTTTAAGGACCCATTTTCTGCTCGTAGGTGTATTCTTGTATGATAGAAGCTAAAGCTTTGGATTTGTAAGGAGGATATTAATAGTCGCAATAGCAAACTTAAGGAGGCTTGGATGAGCCATTGGCCAGCAAGCAACAATGTTTTTTCGATGGGATAGTGGGGCAGGGAGGTAATTCTCCTGTGTCTTTGTCACCATCACATACTGCCTACTCATTGGGTGCTGATAGTCCTCATCTCCTGCTCTGTACACGTATTTTGAATTACTTTGTGATGTGGAGAAGAGTCTGAAGGCTCCAGGACACCTGGAGAACCCTGGGTTTCCTGCCCACTGAGGAAGCCTCAGTACTAAGTGTGTCCAGACCACCTTTAGAAAACTACTACTGAGCAAGGGTTGAGGGCCCTCCTCTTTGTTCTCTTTGCTGGACAAATTTGCAGGTACCCCTGTGAACTGGGCCTCACTCTAAAGCTAGCTACAAGGAGTCCTAGCATTGTTACTTAACTGTTTTTTGTAAAATGATGTTGTTATATGTATGTTTCTCAAACCCATTCCCCCTTTCTTAAAATATAAGTACTTTTAGAACATAATGAGCAGGTGTCTGTTACAGAAAAAGTTTGGCTAATTATTTTTTTCTTCCTGATTTTCTTAGAAATCCTAAGTAATGCACTGAAGAGAGGAGAGATCATTGCAAAGCAGGGAGGAGGTAGGAATCACTTAGCTTGATGTTCTGTGTTGTTGTTGTTGTTGTTGTTGTTGTTGACTTAATGGGAAGTTAACAGTAATGTGACAAACATGGGCTCTGACCCAGGTGACCCAGGGTGGTATCAATTGCTACCTTTACTTACCTATAAAATGGGGGTAAAGGGCTAATAGTAATAGGTACAACCTCTGAGGGCTATAAAAGAGCCAGTGTGTGTAAAAAGTCTTAAAACTGAAAAGTACACCACCTAATGCATGACAAATGTTTGTTGAAACCTGCATACAGGCCCATTGAGTGTTCAAACATTTTGGTATATGATCTTCCATGACAGTTTTATGAGCACTTAGAATTAAATGTACTATAAAGATTGTGTGGGTGTGGGTGTGTGTAGGTGCCAGTGGAGACCAGAGGCAGCAGATCTCTTGAGAGTTGGAGGTACAAGGTGGTTGTAAGTTTCGAAGTGTGGATCCTGGGAACTGAATGGAATGGATTCTGGTACTTTGCAAGAGCAGTAAGTGCTCTTTACTGCAGAGCCAGCTCGCCAGCCCTAACCTTACCTTTTAAGGTTTACCCACCCCACCCTCCCTTTTTCCCTTTAGTCTTTGAGTTTGGCGTTCTCTTGGCAGCCCACTTGCCAGGCATTTCTGTGGGATCCTTGCTAAGTTCTTATCTGGTTCTGCTGCTGTGGGCATGTGGCTGCCAGCATCATTACTATATTACGTGCTGAGCCAGCAACTTTTTTCCTCTTGCAAATGTGAAGAAGTTACTTTGTGAGCTACTTCTGTTCTGAAATGCTAACATTCTTGAAGTTGTACTTGGATTCTGTCAACCAGTGTGCTGCATTTCAGCCACAGAAGTGGGCACAGAAAGGTGAGTTGATTTGTGGCAGGTCACACAGCTTTGGCCATTTACATACTGTTAGAAAAATTGCTGAGTGATCTTAGTTGAATTTGTACCTTGTGTCAGTAGTAGACTAGGCTAGCTGTGGGCTAAACTGCTATGCTGAAAAGTGCACACTATGAATTGAGTTTTGAGCTCTGCTTGTTTGAAGTGGTGGGGTCATGACCTTGGTGATGGATTCAGACCTTCCCTGTCAAGGTTGCAAGCATTACAGACAGATGAGAATCATTGTGCACTGGTCTCTGACCCTTAGCCTCTTCCAGAATTGAACTTGCCATGCTGTTAACATCTTTCTTCCAAAGCCAATGAAATAGCTATCAATGTCCTTTATAGAAGGAAAGGTTCCAGAAAATGACTGGTTTGTATACTTGTGTATATCGAGGGTCATTTTTGTTTTATCTTCTGCTTACATGGCTGTGTAATCATTTTGTGCCCTGGAAGTGCTAAGGAATTGCAGCCAGAGTGGCCATCAGTAGGGCATTTTAAGAGGGACAAGTTGAGAGAGGATGAAGGTTGTAAGTGACTTTGAATTGTCTCCATGTAACTCTTGTCAGTTACCCTGAGTATGAAGTTTTCCGAGCTTTTTAAAGAGTGTTCTTAATGCCTGCTGATGGGGAAACTAATTGAAGTATGACTACTTATAGCTTATCACAGGTACCAGTATGGAGGTGGAGTTTTATTCCTTCTAAATTTTATTGTGAAATTTTTACCTGTGTTATGTTGTGGAAAGGATGACTGTGTGGATTTCAATGCTAACATTTGAGAGGTTTTTTTAATAGTAAATTATTTTTAGCATGACTTCCTGATTTGTGGTTGAACTTAGATCTGAAGTGCCCAGCCAGGCATACATTGGTATTTGAACATCTACACAAGTCCCTGACTTCCACTTGTGCTTTTTATTCCTGTTTCAGGTGGAGCTGGAGGCAGTGTCCCTGGGATCGAGAGGATGGGCCCTGGCATTGACCGCATTAGCGGTGCTGGCATGGAGCGCATGGGCGCAGGCTTAGGCCATGGCATGGATCGAGTGGGCTCTGAGATTGAGCGTATGGGCCTGGTCATGGACCGCATGGGCTCAGTTGAGCGCATGGGCTCCGGCATTGAGCGCATGGGCCCATTAGGCCTTGACCACATGGCCTCCAGTATTGAGCGCATGGGCCAGACCATGGAGCGCATTGGATCTGGTGTGGAGCGCATGGGTGCCGGCATGGGCTTCGGCCTAGAGCGCATGGCCGCACCCATTGACCGTGTGGGCCAAACCATTGAGCGCATGGGCTCTGGTGTAGAGCGCATGGGTCCTGCCATTGAGCGGATGGGCCTAAGCATGGATCGAATGGTGCCCACAGGAATGGGGGCCGGCCTGGAGCGCATGGGTCCTGTGATGGATCGTATGGCCACCGGCCTGGAGCGCATGGGTGCCAACAACCTGGAGCGCATGGGCCTTGAGCGCATGGGAGCCAACAGTCTTGAGCGCATGGGCCTGGAGCGAATGGGCGCCAACAGCCTGGAACGTATGGGCCCTGCCATGGGCCCAGCATTGGGCGCTGGTATTGAGCGAATGGGCCTGGCCATGGGTGGCGCCGGCGGTGCTAGCTTTGACCGAGCCATTGAGATGGAGCGGGGCAACTTTGGAGGAAGCTTCGCAGGTTCCTTTGGCGGAGCTGGAGGCCATGCACCTGGAGTAGCCAGGAAGGCCTGCCAGATATTTGTGAGAAATGTAAGTGGTTCTTTAGTGGAATTCCTGTGTTGTTGTGAATGAAGTGGTGGGGAGGTCAGTGGACTGAGTGATGTAGGCTGGAGAGGGAAGTCTGATGAAGGGAGAACTGGGCAGTATGGGTGGTACAGCTTGCCCATCTCCAGAGTTAGGCTGGAGGTTGAGGGGTTACTGGAAGAGCAGTAGTCCCAGTGCCAGGCATGATGGGCCACTCCTTTAATCCCAGCACTCTAGAGGCAGAGATGAGGTGGCACTCTATGAGATCCAGTCTAACAAGAGTTACCAAGTGAGACACTGTCTCCAAAATACAAAGAAACAAAAATAACAGTCTGGCATTTGCCTGTGATGTGCCAGGTGAGGAATAGACTGAGCTCTAAAGGTCTGTGGTTTCTGATCCGTTGGCTTGAGGAGCACTTCAGTCTTGGCACAGTGATTCTGAGAAAGGTGGCTGTGCTTGAATTACGTTTTGTCACCAAATTGTGAGTTGTTTCGCTTAATAGCCTAATTCTAGGAAGACTTGGTTTGTTCCTTGCTGATTGTCAAGAAGTGAGGATTTGGGGGGGGGGGGGGATTGGAGGGATTACTGGGGATTAAATCTAGGGCTGTACACATACTAATCACCGTATACCCCATAAGCTGCACACCCAGCCCAAGTACCTTCAAGTCATATTCTTGTAGCTATTGTAATGCTTGTACATTAAGACTTTGTTGTATCACAGATTAGTCTGCCTCTTTTTTCCTCAGCTCCCATTTGATTTTACATGGAAGATGCTAAAGGACAAATTCAATGAATGTGGTAAGTGTCTGTTTAAAATAGGCTCTCTGTGCGTTCCTGTGTTGTGGCTTGTTGGTGATGCTGTTGAGTTGGAGCAGTGAAGCTTCCTTCCTAGTCGTAACAACCACTGTCCATGGGCTCTAGAGCATCCATGGGCCTTGCCATTGTTCTGCCTCTGCAGGTGTACAGACAGGTGTTGGGTGTCCCGGTATGTGTCATGCTGTGTGCTCATCCATCCTTGTAGTTCTTTTCTAGTTATCTCTCTGAAGCAGACTCTCTCACTTTATAACCTAGGCTGAACTTGAGTTCATGATTCTCTTGCTGCTGCCTTGCATTTGCTGGAGCTATAGGTAAATGCCACCACTCCTGCTTTTTCAGAGTTTCTGAGAGAGGAGGCAGTATTGCCATCTTTTTACATAAGAGTCAGCAAAGCAGTATTCCTAAGGTCACAGACTTGTAAGAGGCAAAAAGTAAATTCAAGAAAAATTGCTTTCCTCCATTAAGCTCATGGCAGTTGTAGATCTGAGCACACAGTGTGGGGTGAAAGAAAGTCTTAACACATGAGACAACCTTTCTGGAAAGCTTTGGTGACCAAGATGCAGTCTTCTCCTCCTGCTCTCATTGTTCTTCTCAGCTAAACCAAGGTGTGGGTGGCTGCTGGGTCAAGATACCTGTTTCTTGTTTCCTCATGCAGAAATGGCTTACATTCCAATGTTCTTGGCGCTTTCCCTGATTCTTTGGGTAAGCTGTAGAGTCAAAGCCAACCTTCTTGCCTGGTTCTGTGATTCTCTGAATTGCAATTTTCTTTAAAGATTTTTTAGTTTATTTTATATATGTGAGTACATTGTTGTTGTCATCAGACACACCAGAACAGGGCATCAGATCCCAATTCAGATGGTTGTGAGCCACCATGTGGTTGCTGGGATTTGAACTCAGGACCTCTGGAAGAGCAGTTAGTGTTCTTAACTGCTGAGCCATCTCTCCAGCCCCCTGAATTGCAATTTTCATGACAGTCAATATTGTAACTAGATATTCCAAAAACTGGGAATGGAATGTGTCACTCTCCCCACTTCTGAGAAAATACAAATTCAAAAGATTCTGGAAACTTGATTCCATTTCTCTGCTGCCCTTGAACATGAGTTATATGTTCTGCTGATATTCTCTGCTTTCCTGCCAGAAAATTCTCTCTGCACCTTTACTTTTTTCCTCTCCCTTTTCTCTTTTTGAGATAGGCTCCGAAGTTCTTATGTAGCCAAGAATGACCTTAAACTCTTAGTTGTTTTTTGGGGGTGGGGCTGGGGTGGTGGTGGTGGTATAGACTGGGTCTCTTAAAACTCAGATGGACCCTCATTATATAGCTGGAAATAACCTTGAACTTGTAGTCTTCCACCTCATGAATGCTGGAATTACAGAGGTGTGTCACCCTGCCTGGTTTATACAAATGCTGGGGCACAAACCAGGGGCTTTATTAAAGCATGCTAGGCAAAGCACTGTGCCCACTGAGCTGCATCCTTAGTGACCTTGAATTCTTCATTCTTCTACCTCCAACTCCCAAGGGCTGGGATTACACGTGAAACACCTTTCCATTTTTCTTTCTATCTTCACTCTTTTTCTTCTGTCTTGTTATTCCCTTTTGAGACTGGGCCTTGCCGGGTAGCTTGAGACTGGCCTAGAACTCAAAATCTTGCTTTAGCCTCTCAACTACTGGGATTGCAGGTGTGTACCATTGTGTCCTACTCTGGCAGGAATGTTTATTCTGATGAATTTCTACTTAATATCTTTCAGAACTTTATCATGAGAAGCCACTGGAATGTCATCTCTCCCCAAGCCATTAGTAGCACTAGAATTATGGGCCCTAACAGCACTAATGTATCTTTGATTCTTCCTTTATCATAGACCCATTTCTTTTGTGCTTGACACATACCTGGGTACATAATAATACAGGTCCATAAGCTACTCAATAAGTATGCCTGCCTTCATTGGGGCAGTATAGAACCATCATATTGGTAATGGCCTTGTGACAAGATGGTTGTATTCAACAATCAACCCTCTAGAATTCTAATCTAAAGTTGGCTCCATAGTTCCCTCTCTCTGTAACTTGCTGGAGCATAAGGCAAACATTTGAATCCATTTGGCAGGTTCTTCACAACAGGTTAGGCTGTTGTCATGCTTGGAGAACAATGGCAATGTAGTGGAGGGGATTGTAGTTGCTGGCGCCGCCATACGTGGTGTTCTGAGCATTCACTTCATACGCAAGGGTCTCTCCTTTTTGACTCTGTCACCGAAATCCAACAGGTGATCTGGACTGAGTGGAGCCCAGACTGAGGCTGAGCTCTGGGTTTGCCTGATGCGTGTGGTCTCTTCTTCCCTCCCTGTGCCAGGCCACGTGCTGTACGCCGACATCAAGATGGAGAACGGAAAGTCCAAGGGGTGCGGTGTGGTTAAATTTGAGTCTCCAGAGGTGGCTGAGAGAGCCTGCCGGATGATGAATGGCATGAAGCTGAGTGGCCGAGAGATTGATGTTCGAATTGATAGAAATGCTTAAGCAGTTGCCTTTTTTAAACATCAATACCAGACCTCTGAATTTGTATTTTTTCTTGTTAACCATTTTAATTTGTTGGCTGGATGTATAAAGATGTTTAAAAAATTCAGTTGCTTTTTGGGGTAATTTGAATTAATTTTTTAATGATTGGGGTTCCATTTGACTGTTTGCATTGAGATTGCAATGTGCGCAATTTTTTTTGTAGTTGTGGCATCTTGTTGACATCGAATATGACTTTGATAATAAATACCAGTTCCTGAAAGTGGCTTGCCTTTTTTGTTTTTGTGTGGTTTTTGTTGTTGTTGTTGTTGTTGGTTTTTTTCTGTTTTGTTTTTGTTTTTGTTTTGTTTTTTTTGAGACAGGGTTTCTCTGTGTAGCCCTGGCTGTCCTGGAACTCACTCTGTAGACCAGGCTGGCCTCGAACTCAGAAATCCACCTACCTGCCTCTGCCTCCACTTTCCAAGTGCTGGGATTAAAGGCAGGCGCCACCACTGCCCGGCTTTTTGTGTATTTTGTAGAGGTGGCCATATGAGGTCTGCAGAGCAGGGCAGCTTTCACTTCCTTCATCCTCCAAGCTGTCAACACCAGGGATCTCACCCTCATTGTTGCTTGTCTGTGGGCCCCAGGGTTTGAAGAGAGGACCTGGTTATACTAGGAACACTATTAGTAAAGATTCTAGAAGGTCGTCATTTTTCTAGGTGTGATAATAGCAGTCCTGAAATATCTTAGAGAAATCCTGACAGTCATCCTGTGGCTTTATTCTGTGAGTCCCAGCTCACTTCACTTTGGCTTTTCTTTGTTTAAGCCCACTGAGAATATCACTGTTTGGGACATACTTCATAATGATGTCTTGTTAGGCAGGAGCCCCACCAGTGATGGATCATCATAGACTCACTCAGCAACACAAAAGTTTGCAGCCTACAAGGGGCTTTCAGGTGCAGCAGCTCCTTTCAATTAGGAGGGTAACTGATTTATTTATTTTTTTTCCACCTTTGGTGCCAGGCCTGTGTTCTACTGTGTATGCCAGTCAGGGGAGGAGAGAAAAGATAAGAGACAAGGATATTTTAAAGAGTTTTATATAAGCACATGCCTTTCGGTGTCTGCTTGTCAGGCTGGGATCCAGGGCTCCTGAGTGAGCAGAGGCTGGACTGTTGGTCCTGGAACCCACTTATCTGCCATACTGTCACTGAGGAAATGGTTGCATGTCCAGAGGGTCTATAGAGAAGGATGAATTTCAAGTGACCCTGTGCCACAGAGGCATGATACAAAGCATCCCTATGGGAATCACTATACATACCCCCGAAGCTGACGTCATCATATACTTCTGTTTCCCTGGCAGAGAGAGCATGGTATAGTCAGCAGAGGCTAACCCTGGTGTTCCCCACTCCACCCAGGCAGGACCAACACTTACAAGGGCAACAATGCAGTTCTGGGCACATAGCCATCTGCAGGAGAGAACGGGTAGAGTGGATTCTCAGCCCTAGCACCCCTCACTCCTTTCTCTCGATGTAGCCAAGCATACTTACACTTGCCCTTGGGGTCTCGGCAGAGCATCTCATCTTTGCTAGTGAACTCGATCACCTCTAGGATTTCTCCACGCCGGATGCCCAGGTGCTTGCCACCCCCACGCCGGGTCTTGGCATTGGGGTCAATCATCATCTTTGTGTGAATCACAATCTCACCTTCAAACTTGGAGAACATCATGTTAAGAATTCTGCTGTTAGCTTGGTTTCTTCCTCAGGATGGAAGTCCTGGGTCCTGGGTACCAATCCTCCCAGAACTCATTCTTTGCTCCATGTTCTCACCTTGAACTTCTTTCTAAACTCTCTCTCGGCTTTTTCTGCCTTCCTGATCTGTTTCAGCAGCTTGGGGTCTGTGGCTGGCAGCTGCTGTGGCTGAATGGCCTTCTTCCTGAAAGACCCAGGTATTGGGGTATTTATGAGCAAGAAGTACCCCCATTAAAGTACCAGGGCTCATACCAACACCATAACACCCCATTTGCCTTGTGTACCTGAGCTCTGGCTCCTGTTGAGGCCATCTGGTGGCTTGCTGGGTAGACTGCATTTCATCTGAGAGCATTGGACATCTGAGTCATGGATAGAGTCAGGACAAAGGCCCCCTGCTGTATGCCTCTACCCTAGTGACTTGTGAGATGGTCCTACCTGCTCTGGGTTCTCAGTGGTTTCCTATATTTCAACCACTTTTCTCTACCTTTCTCTTGGCTCATCAATTCTTGTGGGTAAGGTTCACTTTGGTGAGGAGAATAAAGGCTGAGAAGTTGGTCAGCTGTCTAAGGCTACCAAGCTAGTAAAACTGTAAGAGATGGGATGGATCTGTAGGCCTATTTATTATGTAGACCAGGCTACCCTGGAATTCAGATCTATCTACCTCCGCCTTCTTGAGTGCTGGGATTAAAGGTGTGGCCACCATGGCCAGCCTACAAGTTGTAGGCTTTGGGAGCCATTTTGCTTCTGCCTCCCAGAATATGGTGGAAGCTACAAGATTTTGGATTCAGAGCTTAAAAATAGGCATTGTCTTATGACATCCACTGCTTGCCTCTGAGGAGGAACAGCCAGGGTGGGGTTCTTAGCCTGAACCTTCTGCTGCTAAGGCTGAATGGCCAGTTTCCCAGAGAGCTAACTTGTACTACTACTTCCCAGCAGTAAGCCAGGCTTCCAGAGTCCAACTGTTGGCAGAGAGTTTGCATGCCAACCTCTTGAAGCCTGGGTGAGTGAGGGCATGAATCAAAAACCTCATTTTTGTTAATGACACAAATGTCACTGTGGACATTTCAGACGGTCTTTTCTGATGAGCAGCCCACGGGGTGTGTGTGTGTGCGCGCGCGCGCACACTACTTGATCTCCACTCTCCAGCAAATATCTGCTTCCTACCTAGAACCTATGCTGCACCTGCTTCTCCATTATCTGCCTCAGCCTTGTGTAGTCTCACAGAAGTAAACTTGACTGTGATACTACTGTGTCTTGTGGTCCTGGATTACCCTACAGCTTGTTCAGAGTAGGCCACTGGCAGTCTGCCTTTTCTGTTGGTTTGCACATATCCTGGAAAAGCTGAACCCTGCCTGTTCCCCAGATGGGTCCCCAGCTGAAAAAAGAGGTGGAGCTGCCATGCTTCAAAGGAACCCAAGTGTAGGAGGTAGAAGCTAGTGGTTCCGGGCCACTCTGGTACTAGAAAGATCACTGAAATGTTCAAAGCAGCCTTTAAGAGGCTCTGTGCCCAGAGGAAGACTCACACCACATTCCACTGAAAGAAACTCAAAGAAGTCTGGTATTTGATCATGATCTTGAAGAAAGGTGGATAAAGACAGGGAGGATGTTACTGAAATCATTGAGGGGGCATTAAATTTAGGAAAGGGAGGTCCTTCCTAACCCTGGAAACAGTAGCCAGAGCTCTCACCAGCCTCTCTGCAAAGCTGCACCCTATCAAAAAAACCAAAGCAACCCACACCCCCTCATTAACGCCCCAAAACCCATAAAGTATCTTCTCAATGGAAGCATGAGGGGTCGAGGTAAGAAACTACCACCAGCACTTAAGAGGCAGGGGTAGTTGGATCTCTTGAGTTCAAGGACAGCCTAGTCTGCAGAGTGAGCTCCAGGACAGCCAGGGCTGTTACACAGACAACTATCTAAAAACCAAGAAAAAATAATACTAAAGGAGGTATTGCAAATACTGTCATGGTTATACTGTGACAAGCAAACAAAAGGGCCCCAGGAAGGAGCAAGGGCAGGAGAATTTGGAGGCACCTGGCTTTGTATGAGGACCTCCACCTGGGACTCAGAGAGCAAGTGCATCTCAAAGTCTAGAGTCCCCTCCTAGGATGCTCAGTAAGATGGGAAGGGCAGGTCAGCTGTAATCCCAACAGCTGGAATCAACGGGTTGACCTAGTCTTAGATACTTGAATCATTGGTAGTGGGGTAACTTCCTTGGCTGTAGCTGCAGAATCAGCAGTTTTCTCATTGAAGCTCGTGTTGCCATGGAGGCACCAATCCTGGAGCCCCTTGAATTGACTTAAAAGAACCTGCCACACTGCCTCCAGCCTAAACTCCTGATTTCAGGGATACATCTTGCTGGGGCATCCTCCTAGAATGGGCTGCAAGGAACCCCGGTGGATAGGATTTGCTTTGGTTTCCTTTGCAAGGTTTCATCTAATCCAGGTTGATCAGGTGTGCATTGTAATTAACTGTACCCAGCTTTGCAACCTAATGCCTTAGTCTGCCATGTCTCTTCTGCACATGAGTGCTAGGCTTTATAAAGGGAACATGCTATGCCATGATCTCATTCATTCCCTGCCCAGTACACTGCCTAGTCTTGTTTGCTACCTGATTTCAATTCTTTCATTGCTGTTCATTCTCTTGTCACCTCACTGGACCTTGCCTCTACCTACAGCAAACCTAGCTGCTTGGGTACCTCTGGGCTTCCCCTTCCTCACCATCTGGCCCACCAGCATCCATTCTGGTCTGGATCACTTTCTGGTCTTAAACCTGAAGCATGAGAGAATGCCTTTGCAATTAATGTTTCATGGTGCCCAGGCCAACCACCAAGACCACCTACAAACCTCTGCCTCTGGGGCTGAGACTAGAGTCATCTGTGGTCTCCACAGCATCATACAGTTCATAGACCTCATCCGGGTTCCTGAAAGGATACTTGAAATGAGGGCTTTTATTTAGCCTCACACCCATGCCTGGCCCCTCTCTCCATACACTCACTGTGCAATATGTTGAGGTGGTTGGGCTTGGAAGTGGGTCCCAGTAGAAGAGCCTGTCTTCAGTACAGCTGTGGAGGAAAGCAAGGAAGGGAAATGGCTCTGCCCAGATACCTACCCTCTGCTCCTCTGCCTGAGCCACCTACCCTGACTCACCTGTGGCTGTTGCTGGGGCTCTCCTGAAGCTTTGAATATTGATGGGGACAGGTGGTAGTGGGGGCTTGGCTGGGGGGTGTCCCAGGCTGCTGGCTGAGGGCAGGGGCCGCCGTCGAGGTGGGTGCTGGACTTGGAAGTCTTCTGATCTCCAGCGGGGTATCCCAGGGACTCTAAGCCCAGGGCTGAGAGGGAACTGGGTGCTGGAGCCCGCAATAGCAGAGGGCAGGGAGCATTCGGACACTGAACCAGGAAGCTTGGGCTTTCTAGGCAGACCCTTGGGGAACTCAGGCTGGAAGAACTTGCCGTGTTGAGGCTGCAGAAACTTCCTCGGGAGCGAGCTGAACTCAGGCTCTGAGGATGTTCTATGGAGGTGACCCAATTCTGGCTGTGAGGACTTCTTAGAAAGCACATGGGGGTCTGGCTGCTGAGTTTTCTTGGGAACCGTGCAGACTTCAGGCTCCAAGGATGTCCTGGTAAGGTCACTTGGCTGGAGCTGTGGATGCTTCTTGGGGAATGCATTGAATTCTGGCAGCGGGGAGTGAGACTGGGGGTTACATGACTCAGGCTTCCAGGGGGGTGTCTGGGGGACCTCATAGAACATGGGCTGCTTTGGGGACTTGGGGCAACCAGTGGCTTGAGGACATGGTGGTTTCCTAAAGTTCTCATTGAACTCAGACTGCATGGTGTTCTTAGGAAAGGTACTGATGTCAGGCTTTGGGGAGTGGGAGTAAAACTCACTGGACCCATGCTTAGAGGGGGATGTCTGAGGAACTTTGATGGACTCTGACTGTGTCAGGGACTTCCTAGAGAAACCAACAGTCTCGGGCTTCTTGGGAAAGGTACTGAACTCAGATGCCAAGGGCCTTAGAGGGGCCTCATTGGACTCAAGCCAAAGCTTCTTGGGTTTGAGCTCTGCTAGAGGCCTGGTTGGATGGTTGAGCTCAGACTTCAGGGGCTTCTGGGCAGGCACACTAGGTTCTTGGGGTGTCTCAAGCTGTGGAGATCTTTTGGAGAGCTCTCCAAACTCAGGTTTGGGGAGCTTCTTGGGGAGATTAGGGAATTCAGGCTGTGGGGGTTTGGGGAGGCTGGCAAACTGGGGCTGTGGGGGCTTCTTGAGATCTGTGAACTCAGCCTGGGAAGGCTTTTTGAGACCAGTAGACTCTGGGTGTAGAGGCTTCCTTGGGAGATCTCTGAGTTCAGCCTGTACGACCTTCTTGGCTAGATCAGTGAACTCAGGCTGTGGCAACTTTTTAAGAACTTCGGGCTGTGGGGGCTTCTTGGGGAGGTCTGCAAGCTGCAGCTGCAGTGGTTTCAAGGACACTGCACTGAGCTCAGACTGTGAGGACTTCTTGGGCTGCTCACTTAACTCAGTCTGTGGAAACTTCTTCAGGAGTTTGTTGAACTCAGGCTTTGGGGTTTTTCTGAACGGTTCTCCAAGTTCTGGCTGAGAGGCCTGGAACTTAGCTTGGAGGTTTCGGAAGTCCTGATTGCTGCCCTAAAAGGACATGGGTCATTCAGGAAGGGTCTCATAACAAGAAGGCAGATGGAGAAATAGTTACAGTTGGTCATAGGTACACAAACCCATTACCCTCCTCTCCCTTAGGTTCCCATTCTAACATTGGTTCTTCCTCAACCTCAGCTAGCTTCTCTTTTTGGGTAAGAACTACTCCTGTCCCCAGGTTCCTGGAACCCACACCCTCCAGACTCCTCCACCTAAGCTGTCTAACCTCTAACAGGACCTAGCTATTTATGCCTCTCCACTAGCCCATGGCCCTCCCATAGTACTTCTGATCAACAATACTTTCCCGGCATCTCCAACCTTTGTGCCACTGCTCCCCCGTGATCCTCTCTTTGCCCCCTGCCTGACCACTAGGTTTTCCCCAGTCCTTTTTTTTCTGATTTCAAAATACATCCGGGATTCAACCACTTCTCACTCTCACCCCAGCTAGAGGAACTGTTTGCCACAGTCCAGATCACTGTAATGGGCTCCTCCCAGCTCTGCCGCCCTAGAGAAGGCCTGCTAAGTGTCTGCTCCCAGTCTCTCAGTGAGTTTTCATCTCTGGGGAAAGCAAGCAGTCCCTGAATGACTCAGCAACATCCCTCCCCATCTCATAGTCTCTGTCCTGTTTGTAATGCATATCATTCAATGCATGGGTCTCTCCTCTTCCTCCTCCATGCCTTTATGGTAATGCTCCTTAAGGGTGACCTCTGAGACAACCCCATTTTAAATCAGTTTTCTCTCCCCAGTTGCCCACATTCACCAACATTTTCTATTTTCTTTGTCTCTTATTATCTATAAAGTTTTTAATATTATTTCTGCTGTCTTTACAAGGTTGTTTTGAGGGTTTTTATTTTTGTGGTGTTAGGAATGGAACCCTAGCACCTTGCTAAACAAGCTCTGTAGCAATGAGCTATATCTCCCCAGTGATAAGGGTTTTTGTCTTTTTTTTTTTTTGTATTTGTTTTTTGAAGCAGGGTCTCATATGTTCTGGGTTGGCCTCAAACTTGCTTTATAGTTGAGGATAACCTTGAACTCCTGATCCTTCTGCCTCCACCTCCCATGTGCTGCGATTACAGGTGTGTGCCACCACACCCAGTTTGACTATAAAATGTTAAAATTTTATTTGGGGGGCTAGAGAGATTGCTCAGTAGGCAAAGTACTTGTCATGCAAGCCTGAGTTCTATCTTCAGTATTCATACATAAAAAAGTCAGGAGCAGTACCTGTCATCCTAGCTCTGGAGAGGTTAGGAGAGGAGGCTCTATAGGGCTTGCTGGCCAGCCAGTCTAGCTAAGTTAACAAGCTCCACGTGCATCTCTCTTAGATGTGTGGGTATAAGGTCTCATAGTCCCTGACATGAAACCTCCACCCCCCTGAGGACCAGCAGGCAGGCTCCCCAAATGAGTACAGGCGCCATATGACATGTTCAGAACATCTCCAGTGCTCTCAAGTCTGACCAGCTCTTTGCCATGGGTCACAGGTGCTGGTAGATATATAGGTAGATACTCCCAGCCTATCTTCACCAAGGGTAAAGAAGATTGGAGGACAGAGAGGACAGAACCTTGTGAACCCATCTAGAGATGGACTCAGAAGGATCTCTGGGATGCCGGGCAGTGGTGGCACATGCCTTTAATCCCAGCACTTGGGAGGCAGAGGCAGGCGGATTTCTGAGTTCGAGGCCAGCCTGGTCTACAGAGTGAGTTCCAGGACAGCCAGGGCTACACAGAGAAACCCTGTCTCGAAAAACCAAAAAAAAAAAAAAAAAAAAAAAAAGAAAAAAGGATTTCTGGGAAGGAAGCAATTCTTGCCTGGGGTCACACATACCTTTGTTGAAGCCCCAGTCTAAGTGAGTTAAGGCAACAGCTCCAGATGACCACAGGGGTGGATAAGGAAGGGTTTAGCAGAGCACAGTTTGGGTAACTGGCTGGAGATAGGGACTTGTGAGGCAGGTGCATGACCCATTTAATCACCCCACAGGAAGCCTCTGCTTATACCCCAGCTGCTGACCTAGGCTGAGGGTGTATCATTCCAGGCATACCCAACCGGCACTATACAGCCTTGTAGTCCCAGATACAAAGCCGGTCTACAAGACCTCCAACTATCATGCCTTGACTTGTTCCCTATCTTTTCCTGGGCCATTTCATCCCCAAGACTGTTCTAGCTCTATTCTGCTAGGCTACCCCTGGGAGCGTATTTACCAGTTCCCCGTTTCTACTTGTGCCCCTTGTTACCTGGCCAGAATGAACTTCCAGTGGGGGCTTGAGGACTCACCATGGCTTCAGGGGGTGATGAACCACAGGGTGAATGGGCTCTGAGCTTAGGCTTCTGCCTTGAGGAAGTAACTGTGGTTTCTGCTCCACGGGCTGACACACCAAGTAGGGACTGTTGGGGTGGGGAGAGCAGAGGAGGAAGGAGGCGGAGATGGCCTTTCTGTCCCCTCCTTGAGTTCCTGCCTGTCCACTATTGTCCCCAAGGTCAGGTCATTAGACCTAAGCACATCTCTAAAGCACACAGTTTGTAGCTGCCACTAGCCTCTCAATTCCCTGTTGTTCCCCTTAGTCTTAACACTTTGGGGCCCTGACAAGCTTGGCCAAACACAGGACAGCCACAGGAATATAGCACCTCAGTGGGGATTCTATGGTTTTCTCTGGGTCTTAGGAAGTCTCTAAAGAGTTAGACCTAGGGTATGGCTGGTGCAATTGTGAGGACATATCTGTCCTCCTGTATTGCTTCATCTACCTTGTTTCACCACTTGTACTCTCAACGGGACTTCCCTGTTAAGGTGACAAATGCCCCATCAGCCAGGGCTGTGCACCCAAAGCATAGTCACCTGGGATAGAAGATTTATGGGTGGGTGGTATTAAAAGATTTGTAAGTCACTGGGGTGAGGGGATATCACTGTTCCTATGAAGGTAGGGGGTTTTAGGACCTCTCAGGTTCCTAGTGGTTAAAGGAAGCAGAGAGAGGAGAAACCAGAAAACTGGATTGCAGAAAAATGGAAACAGCCCTTGAGAGCCCAAAGAGGGACAAAGGTAGATATAGGAAAAGGAGAGCCCTGAGCACAAGGTTCAGTCCACCGGAACAAAGAACACTCAGCAGAGTACAGAGCTATGATTCTCAGTTTGGGAACAGAATAGAATTCCAGAGATGCTGACATCACCAGTCTGGGACATGGTCCAAGCAGAAGGACTCTTTAGACCCCAGCAGGATGGTTCCAGCGCAGAGAAGAGTATACATGTGTTGGCAGCTCAGCACTCGGGAGGTAGAGGCAGGTGGATCTAGTTCTAGGCTAGCCTGGTCTACATAGCAAGTTCCAGGACAGCCAGGGCTACATAGTGAGAACCTGTCTTGGGGGGAAAAAAAGTTGAGGAGACCCTGCTAAAGGAAGATAACATAATCTAATGTTTGTAGTGTACTTACATAGCATGTACAAAGCCTTAAATCTGATTTCTAGAACCTTATAAAATAGCACTTGGAAGGTAAAAACAGGAGGATTGGGAAGTCCAGTAGTTTAAGGCCATAGTTCCAGGGCAGCAAGGAACACACACAACAAAACCCAATCTTAGAAACAAAATAGCCGGGCAGTGGTAGCGCATGCCTTTAATCCCAGCACTTGGGAGGCAGAGGCAGAGGCAGAGGCAGGTGGATTTCTGAGTTCAAGGCCAGCCTGGTCTACAGAGTGAGTGCCAGGACAGCTAGGGCTACACAGAGAAACCCTGTCTCAAAAAACCAAAAAAAAAAAAAAAAAAAAAAAAAAAAGAAAAAAGAAAATAAATGCATGTTTTGACTTAGGTGATGAGTCTGCTGTTGGGTATTATGAGGCTGATGGAGTAGCAGGAACCTGTGTAACTCTTGGGAATGAGCCAGGTGAGGTTTTATGAGCTTAGTTAAAAGGAAAGAAAGCAGCTTAGGTTGGGAGACACACTTCCCTTATTTTAGCAGACAGTATCAAGATTCTGATGCTTCTGTTTTCCTGTCTTGGGTCACAGCTCCTAGAGATGATCCTGCTTTTACAGCCATCTTAAGTGGATAGGGATGGCTAAGTCTGGGTTTTAAGTTTCCAGAATCTTGGTGAATGGAGTCAAAGGTAGGAATATGAAAGAAGCCACGCCTATAATCCCAGCTACTGGTTGAGAGTGTGGCTGGTGGATCACACATTCAATTCAGGTTTGGTAATTCAGTGGAGACCCAGTCTCAAAACTGAAAACAATGGGCCAGTGAGATGGCTAGGGGTTGTGGTTAAAACATTAGCTAGACAAACTGGATGACCTTAGTCCAATTCCTGGAACCCACATAAGGTGGAGGTAAAAAACCAATCCCACAGCTGTCCTCTGATCTTTATGCTGGCCTGAAAGCACACAGTAGGAAATCAAGGCGACCACAAGCTAAATAGTTGCAGGTGACCCAGCAAGGGAGCATGCAGAGTGGTCGGTAAGCTCCCAGCATGGCTGCCAGATGCCTCCCTACTCTGTATTCAGCCTGCATGAGCATGACCTGGTGGTTCTAACTGAACTATGGAACTAGAAGCCTAAAATGATCGAGGCCAAATAAATTATTGTGGTGTGCCTGGAAGATTTGGGAGTTCTTTGAAGAAGTGAGCAGGTTCAGACTCATGAGCCCGGATCCATCTGGGGTGGTTGCTGCTCCCCACCTGTCTTAGCCAGGCTAAATATAAGCAATTTGGCATCCCTCAGGTGACAGAACTGTTAGTGCATAATTACCAAGAAACCTGACCCTGCAGACAAATCTCCGGGAATTGCTCCATCTATTCAAGTCAACCTTGTCTCTGAGCAGCTGCGCAAGTTCCTGCCAGCAAATGCTTTTCCCACACTGACACTCTTTGGTGTTCTCTACTGGAAAGCTGGGGTACTAGGAAGACTTTGTTGTTTATATGGGAGTTGGGGGTAAAACACTATGGAGTCCAGTGTAAAGAGAAGGAAGTCGGGAATTATGGGAGTTCAGGAGCAGGGAGTGGGGTGGCACAAGCCTGGGTCAGGGTGGGGATGGGGATCTGCAAGGCTTCCCAGAAGAGCAAAGATTGGGCATGAGTAAAGCAGCAAAGATAGACAGGTACTTTGGGCAGCAACAGGGTGCAGTGCAAGTTCTGTATGTCCCTGGTATCTGACACCCCAATATTAAGTTTCTGGGACAGGAACCACTGAGAAGACATTTCCCAAATTCTCTAGTCTCCCCACTCATCCCCTTTCATCCAGAAGATCCCAAAGTATGAACATTATGACATTTATCTACCTTATTTTGTGTGGGTGCATGAATCTGTGCCTATGTTTGCAGAGGTTAATGGTTGCCATCAGTGTCTTCAACTTGTTTTTTTAGACAAGGTCTCAGAACGTGAAGCTCACTTTTTGCTAGACTGACTGGCTGAGAAGTCCTAGGTATTTATATCTCTTTCTCCCCTTATCCTCCCCATTAATCACTTGCTATGTGTTCTTTTACTTTGGCCTAATAAACTCATTCAAAACCAAGTATGGCTGCCGCGAATCATTCTCTGGATCCTACAAACAGTGACATTAAAGAGAAGACTGGAGGGCTGTGACAGGGATGTAGGGCCTAGAGGACCTAGCTTAGCAGGGGGCTAATGTCACCTTTGGCTACAGGTACAAGGACAAATAGGTGATAGAGGGTAATTCTGATTTAAAGTTAGGTACAAGGAAGTGGCGAGACAAACTGGGGTGGTACCAAGGAGGTCTTTGGGGTTTTCTTTTCCAGATTCTTATACTTCCCAGAAGCAGCAGGTATGAAGAGTATGGCCATGGCAGAAGATAGGGAGGTTTGAGAAGGAGCCTTGTGGACTACTAGAACCGTATCTGTGTTTGTGTATGTATTGTGCATGTGGGGTACAGGCAACCATGCCAGCACATGTGGAGACCAGACAGAAGTTAATATTAGAATGCCTTCCTCAGTGACTTCGCTTTGAGACAAGGTCTTTCCGTGGAACCTTCAACTCACTGTTTTGGCTAGACTGGCTGGCCATCAAGCCCTGAGGATGACCGGTTTTTCCCCCCTCCCCCCAAGTACTGGATTACAGACATGTGCTACCATATCGTTTTAAAATGGGTGCTGGGAATCCGAAATCCTGTTTGTACCTACTATGCCATCTCTCCAGCCCAAGGAGTCTTTATCCACAGAGCTATAGGGGGTACTGAGGAGCACTGGTAAAAGGCTGTTTTCACAGGTGCTCTGACTGGGATAGGAGGGGATGCCCTAGCTAAGACCAACCTCTAGGTAATGGCTGAACAACACACTGGACTTCTAAGAGGCATGGCCAGTCTGGCTTGGACTGGAACAGAAGCAAGACACCATATTTTCTTTGTGGATATATATGAGGGGAGGGGGGGAAGTGTCTTACCTATTCCATATCTAGCCAGGATGACCTTGAATTCCTTTTTTTTTTTTTTTTAAGATTTATTTATTTTATTTATATGAGTACACTGTCGCTGTCTTCAGACACCCCAGAAGAGGGCATCAGATCCCATTACAGATGGTTGTGAGCCACCATGTGGTTGCTGGGAATTGAACTCAGAACCTCTGGAAGAGCATCCAGTGTTCTTAACCGCTGAGCCATCTCTCCAGCCCCCTGACCTTGAATTCCTAATCCTCCAGAGTCCACTCTCCCACTCCCTCCCAGTTCTGGAAATGTTTGCACTTATTAGCATGCCTCGATTATGTGGTGCTGGGGATAGAACTTTTTGTGCATGCTAGACAATCACTGTACTGAGTTACATCCCCATCCTTAGGACATTTTCAAGTGGACCCCAGACTCTCCAGAATGGAGATTGGGGCAGAAGCCAGCAACAACAGAAGGTCTGCTGACTGCAAGGAGGATGCAAATAAAGTTCAGTTCTCCATCTTGCCTTGCCCAAATCCTCAACTACAGCCACTCAACCCACTGGCCTCAGGAGCAGGGGAATCTCTAATCCAGGAGAGCTCAGAGTTTACTCAGACCTAGATTTCCATATTGCCTTCCTAATTCTTTTGTGTTTTGTTTTGTTTTGTTTTGTTTTGTTGTTTTTCGAAACAGGGTTTCTCTGTGTAGCCCTGGCTGTCCTGGAACTCACTCTGTAGACCAGGCTGGCCTCAAACTCAGAAATCCACCTGCCTCTGCCTCCCAAGTGCTGGGATTAAAGGCATGTGTCACTATGCCTGTTTTTTTTTTGTTTTTTGTTTTTTTTCAATAAAGGAAAACCACCTGGAAAAAACCCCACAATCCTATTCTATCTGGTTCCTGATAGTTGTGGAACAGAATAGTGGGCACTGACTACCCCTATCTACAGCTGGCTAGGGTGGGCACTGAGCTGGAGACCTGGATTCCACAGCTGAGGTGCCAGGAAAACAGTATTGATGAGGGTCAGATTCTGTGAAGCCAACCTCTAAGTCCTCCTCCTATGGTGTTTGAGCACCCTAGTCCCATAGGTAGCAGCCTAGTGCTTTTTGGGGGGTTGCAAGAGAGGGCTCAGCAGTTAAAAGTTAACTTTCAAATTAATGAAATAAAAGATGTGACACTTAAAAAAGAAAATTCACTCGCATCCTACTCTTACAGAAGACCCAGGTTTGGTTCCCAGTACCCACGCTGGCAGCTCACCAGTGCTTGGGGATCCTATACCCTCTTTTTGGCCTCCATGAACATCACACTTGTATACACACATATTCTCTCTCAAAAAGTCTTATGTGGGGGGACTGGGAGCCAAGGCACCGCACACATTGGCTCAACGTGCCTCCTTTATTGTCCCCTCCCTCCTCAAATTACAAAAATCTCTGCATCCCCTCCCACTCAGACTGACAGAGCTGGTTCAAAGCCTCAATAAAACCTGATTCTCCCCCTCTGACAGTTGTGACACCCCAGGAGCAAAAAGGGTTGGGTCTGTGTGGCCTTGGAGGGGCCAGCTGAGCCTGGGCCTTAGCCCTTGCCTTCAGCTCCATTCCTGTACTTCCTCAGCCTTACCCAACTGGGTGTTGGCACCAAGGAACCCAGGGGTCGGGGCTTTGGGGTCACCACGGTGATGTCATGGCAGACTGAGAGGCCGTGAAGAAGTCACACCGCATTCTCGAATAGTGGCCATGCGTGTGTTCCCACACGATGCAGCTGGGGGCCATGTACCCTGTAGGCAGGCAGGTAAGGCAGGCAGGCAAGCCTCAGTGAGTCCTGGGTCTCCCTCCAGAGAGCCTTTCAACCACAGATGGTAGATGTCAGCCAGGACAGATTAGACTTTTCCCTGGGCCCACCCCCCTCAGCTTCTAGGATCCAGGCAAGCTGGATTCTTTTTTCTGGACTTGACTGCCCATCACTGCAGGCACCATGTTTGTCTCCCATCCCTGGACCCACCATAGAAGAAGACCACTCAGAGATTGGACAAGACGCAAATGTTTACACAGGAGTGCCGGCGCAGATGAAGGCATAGGTACCAGCCATTTTAAAGGTAAAAATCATGTATTTTAAAGGACAGGCACTGCTGCTTTCCAGCATTCACAAGGCCCACACAGGAATGAAGGCCCCTCCACCCTGCCCTGGTGGTCACCTGCACGCACCTGAGGGTGCATCAGAGCCGCCCTGAGGTCTTCTGGGACTACTGGTAGCACCTGTAGGAAAGCAGTTCAAGTTCAGAATAAGAGTGGGCTCAACCAGCTTTGCAGGCAACCTGTTCCTATACTCACCTTGACTCTTCTTCCAGATGGCAGTGCTGGACACTGGTGGCCCCGGAGTGGCAGCCAGGAATGGGCGCAGCCGAGGGGGACTCAGGCCAAAGGGTGCAGGATTCAAGTACGGAAGGAAGGGCCCAGTGGGGGCAGAGGTGAAAGGCTCAAGTAGTGGGAATGGCAGGCCCAGGGAGGATGAAGGGTCAGACTCTGGGGGACGCTCGGGTACAGGTGGCTCTTTGTCCAGGGCAGGGGGTGGTGGCGGGGCTGGGTTCTGACCATGGTCTATACAAACATGCAGATGCTTGAAGAGCGAGCGGTGAGTGCGGAAGCGCAGGAGGCAATTCTCACACCTGGGGGCAGGCACAGTACTGGACTGTCTCCTGGGTAACAGGAAGGGCCTATCCATTGCTACCCAGGGACCAGGATGTGAGAAGGGTATCTACACCAGAATCTCTGTAGTACTGCACCTGAAGTGAAGGAGCTTGGCATACATGCCCTCCTTTACTGTAGTCTCAATCCTTCTAGACATTTCCAGCTCAGAATCTCAAGTTTTTTATTTTACTTAGGTGGCCAGTTTTCTACATAAGAAATGAGATGGAACTGGACAGAACCACAGCACGTATACCCTGCATCTCCAAGCTGAGCCTGTAGCCAGAATGACTTACTCCTAATTCACATCTGTTTCCATGCATGGTTGGGGCTGGTTCCCAGGCCACACTCGCACTTCCACCCACCCTTCCTCCATAGCAGTAGGAAGCACTAAGGGTCTGGGAACTGACAGAGGGCATGCTCAGGGTCTCACTTGAAGTATCGATTGGGCTTGTAATGCAGCTTGCCGTGGGCTACCAGCTCCTGCATGCTGGGGAAACTCTCAGTGCAGCTCAGGGCTGAGCATCGGAAGAGTTTGCCTGGTAGGGATAAAGTGCAGATGTGGAGTGGGGTGCTTAGACCAACCCTGGGGGGCTCTGCCTGTCTTCCACCCTAATCTGCTTCCTTATCAGCAACCCTCATCTTACCTTCCAGTGACTGAGTGGGTGGGCAATGGGTCCGGAGATGCTGTGCCAGGTCACGAACACTGGGGAAACTGAGGCAGCAGCCAGGGCTAGAGCAGGGTATTTGTTTCCCTGCAGATAAATGGTTGTCATTAATCTTTTCCTTACTCCCCAGCCAGCCACTGTTAGAATAAACTGCCCGGAAGGGCTGGAGTCACACCTGACATATTGACAAGATGCTCCGTAAATGGTGAAGACCACCCCCCAACAGGATATAAGGTGATTCCTTATCCTGTACCATCTCAGTCCTATCAAAGGCATGTGACTCCCCAGAAAGCTCCACAGATAACCTGGTGGTGGACGTCGTCTGGGCATCCGAAGGTCCTCATTGGTCCCCACGCCTGTGTTGGTTGAGCCAGTCTGGCAGCTGTCTGAGGCTGGATAGGCAACTTGCTGCAGAGGTCCTCCACGGTCCCACACTGGTGGTGTGGTTGTTGGGTTAGGGCCAGGCTCCTCCACGGAGGAAAAAGTGGCTGTAGCTGCCACATCTGGAGATGCTACCTCCTTGTCGGGCTCACTGGACCTGGATTCTACAGTGGCCAGCGTGTCCGAGCTGGGCCTGGATGGCTCTTCCTGGTGCAAGAAGTGGCTAGAATCAGGCTGGGATCCCCAGGACAGACAGAAGTCCTTCTACTACAAAGGTTCACAAGACTCTAGGTTTCTAACTCCCTCCACTCTCACCAGATATTACCCAGTCATTCTACTTTCTGAGTCACCAGCAAGATAAGGGAGGTAAGGGCAGATTGAGCTACTGTTTCCTAATTCCAATTGTAGAAGGAGTTATCAGGGATTATGCATAAATGAGCATCATCAACATCCCTTCCTCTTCAGTTTTGGCAGGAGAGGCACCATGGGGCGAAGGCGTGGCCTAGACAAGCAACCAGGAAATGCTGGAGGGCCTAGAGTGGATTGTGTGATTATGGGGAATACTAGGTGAGCTAGAGCTGAGCAGACCTCAGAGAAGCTCAGGGCCAGGAAGTGTTAAATTTAGGGGCTGAACTCTAGGAGAGTGGGCGTGGCCCAAGAGAAGCCAGGCCTAACTGAAGGGGCTGGACGCTCGCTAAGTGACAGTCAGCGGCGGGCGTGGACCCGGATGTGGGGGCGGGGTCGGCTGGAGGGGGGCGCGCGGCGGGACCTTCCGCGCCCGCGTGCGGGGTGCTGCGCTCACCATCCTCTACTCGGTTAGACCTCTGGTTCCCGTGCCTTCGGTGGCTCTGGCTCCAGCAGGGGAGACTTCCTCGGCGACAGGGGCTCACGCTCACATCGACGCCATTTTTTCCGCTTCTCAGATCTCGCGAGATATGGGGTGTGGCTTAATTCTGGGCGCTTCTCTAGGAGGAGGGGCCTGAGAGTAGACTGCAGCTCTTAGGCAGGTGAGTACTTGTAAGCCTCACTACAGAATCAGAGGGCAAAGTTCCAACGTGAGAAATCTTTTCAGGCTTTAGTGCTCTCATCTGCAAAACGGGCACCTCCATCCCTTCCCTGCATGTCCCATAACCAACTCTAGAAAGGAAATGAACAGCAATTTTTCTTCTTTTTGTATACCAGGTCAGGTTAACCTGGAACTCTAAGTCCTCCCCCACCTTAGCTTGCAGAGTACATGGATGACAGATACTGTCTGCTTTTGATTGGACTTACACTTTAGAGAAAACTGACAACAGCTCTTCCCCTTCCCCCCTTTTAGCCCAGGTTGGTCTTATACAGAAGTTGACTTTGAACTTGGATGCCAATACACCAGGTTTTAGGTGGTTCTAGGTATCAAACCCAGAGTCTTGCTAGGCAGACACTCTACAAAGCAAGCTACATCCTTAGCGCTGTACACATACACATACAAATAAATATGTATATGCACAGATGTGAGCAAGGAATGTGGAGGTCCAAGGTAGACATTGTCTTCCTCTATTGCTCTCTACTTTATTTACTGAGGCAACAGCTCTCACTGAAGTTGGAGCTCACCAGTTCCCACCTATCTATCTAGCTTACTTGTCAGAAGATTCCTGTGTCCACCTCCGAAGTACTCTGATTACAGGTAGCTGCTATGCCTCACAGGGAGTGCTGGAGATCCAAACTCTTCCTCATTTACGTGAGTATTGTGGTCTGAACCCTGGTCCCTCGTGTCTGCACAGAGCCATCTTCCTAGTAAGCACCATATTTTTCAGCACATCCAGTCTGCAGTAAGAACAAATCTGCTGTAATAGCTCAATGTGGGAAACATGCTAACTGTGAACCTTCAGGTTAGGTGAACAGGCAATTCCACAGGTAGAGAGGTGTGAACATAAATCTCAAGTGCAAGGGTGCTGAGAGGTTCCCTGCCCACCCTACTTTCCTTAAGTACATCCTGTGTGCCAGGAAGGAACTTAGTACTGCTCTTGGTAGACTGGAGTCAACCACTGAGCCATCTCTTCAGCCGTAATAGAAATCTCTTAAAAAGTGAAATTAAAACTGAAAAAAGAGAAAACCCTTGAATGCTCAGCTCTAAAAGAGACCTATATATCACACCCTTCCCTCTAGGGATGATCTCAGAAGAAATATCAGAACGAACGTAAGAATCAGAGAAGGTCAATAACATCAAAGACACAATGACTCCTGGTAGGTTGACCACACACCAAGGCAAGCCCCATTTCCAAGAATAAAGGGACAAAACAAACTAGATCCAATGGGGAACTTTTAAAAAGAAAGAAAGAAATGGTAAGATTCATTTGGAATGGATGGGATGTTGGAGAGAGGGTGGGGATGCTACTCAGTTAGTAGACTGGTAGAGCACTGGTCATTCCAGCACTGGCAAGGTGGAGGCAGGAGGGTCAGGAGTTCAAAGTCGTCTTCAGTTATATATAGAATTCAATACCAGCCTGCACAACATGAGACTCTGCCTCAAAAAACTAAAACAAGCCAGGAATGTTAGCACATACCTTTAATCCCAGTATTTGGTAGGCAGAAGCAGTCTGATCTCTATGAGTTAAAGACCAGCCTGCTCTACATAAAAGTTCTAGGCTAGCCAGGGCTACATAGTGAAACCCTATCTCACAAACAAACAAACGAACAAACAACTAACCCCCAAACAACATTCCCCACAAACAATGATACCAATAACAAATTAAAGCGGAGGTGCAAGGAAGTAGCAGTGTTGGGATTAAAAGTATGTTGCCACACCCAGGCGTCTCAATTTCTTTTGTAGTGGAATCACAGGTGTGGCTACTAAGATCTTTTTCAAGAGAGGAGTGGAGCCTGGATAGATGGTTCAACATGCAAACAAAACACTCATACACCTAAAATTAAAATAAAATAAATTTTTATTATACTTTTTTTTGGGTGGAGGGAAACACACATCCAGGGTCTTCCTAGTTGGTCAACATGCATGCAGAGAATAAGAGACTGTCGAATGCAGAGGATGAGAGACTGTTGAATGCTCAGCTCTAAATGAGACCTGTATATCGCACCCAGGGATCATCTTCTCAGAAGAAATGTCAGAATTAGAATGTAAGAATTAGAGATGGTCACTAACATCAAGAAAACAGTGACCCCTGACAGGCTGACCACATACCAAGGCAGGCCAAAGCTAGATCCAGTGGGGAAATTTTAAAGCAGAAAGAAAGAAGTCTTAAGGTTCATTTGGAATGGATGGAGGGTGGAGAGAGGGTGGTCATGGGAGAATCTGGGGGGGGGGGTTTGGTGAATATGTTCAAAATATGTTGTATAAAATTCTCAAATATGTAGCCAAAGATAGATAGCTGAATTTTTCATCTTCCTGGCCTCCACATCCAGAGTGATTGGATTATAGGTATAGACCACACATCTGTTGTATGCCATATTGGTGACCCAATTCAGGGTTTTGTGTATTTAGGAAAGCACTTGACCCCCTGGGATTTTTTGCCTCAGCCACTTTTTTGTTGCAGGGTGGAGAGGTGCTTCTGTGCTGGAGAAGGAAGGATAGGGTGAGGCTGAGGGAAGAACAGGGCCACAAGGAAGGGAGAGGAGAGGCCGGATGTAAGAAAGTTTGTGTAAGAGCCCACAGGATGAGGCCTGGCTAGAATGTAGGTGACAGCGGTTCACGGTGTGGAGATGTCCTACTTACTCAAAACTGTCTGTTAGAATATACCCAGCCCACCTTTATTCTCTCCAGTCCTTCCCAATACTTAACCCTCCACCCTGCTCATGGCCTCATTTCCTTTAAACAGAGTATCCTCTGTGCCAGTGGGGTGAGGGGACTGTACCCTCAGAGTGCAAGGAGGGGAGAGCGATCTGCAGAGTGAGTTTGAGGGAGAGAGATGGAAACTCCTTTTGCCCTTTCTAACTCCCCCTTCTTATGCTCCTCCTCGTTCCTTTGGTGTAGCCCAGGCTGGCCTCATTGCTTTGTAGCCATGATGATTGCACTCCTGGGTCTTCTGCTTTCACCTCTTGTCTGCTGGGATATGTACTGCCAATACCTGGTTATGGGGTGCTGGAGATGGAAGCATGGACTGTCTTCATGCTAGGAGAGCACTCTATCTCTCGAGCTACATCCCTGACTGACTTGGTTTTTCTTCTCGTTTGTTCCCTTTCCTTTCCTCTTTGACCTCCTTCCTTCTTCCATTTTGGAACTGGGTTGGAACATAGAGCTCCATACACGATAAGCAACACTACCATCTGAGCTGTCTCCCTAGCCCTTTACTTTTTTTGTAGTGGAAATTTATTTATTTAAGATTGCAATTAAATTCATTTTTTTTGCTATGTGTGTGTGGGCACACATGTGCTATGCTGTGTATATTGGGGTCACGGGGTACCTAGCAGATTTGGTTCTCTTCTATCCTGTGTGTCCTAGCCATGGAAACAAGTTGTCAGACTTGGTAGGAAGCATCTCTACTTGCTGAGTCATCTTGCTGGCTCTAAACAATTTATATACTATCATTATTATTTTAAATATCTATCTGTGTTTATTTTATGTATGTAAGTGCTTTGTCTACATGTGTGTATATGTGCCATGTGTGTCCCAGGGAGGACAGAAGGTGTTAGATACCCTGAGATTGGAGTTATAGATGGTTGTGAGCCACCTTGTGGGCACTGGGAATCAGACCCTGGTCCTCTAGGACAGCAGTCAGTGCTCTTAACTGCTGAGCCATCACTCTAGCCCCTATATGTTATTAGTGGGAGATAACACACGAAAGAGGAAAACTTTGCATGGTTGGTTCTATCCCTCTACCTTTATGTGAGCTCTGGAGATGAAATTCGGGTTCCCAGGAGGGAACAACAAGCACCTTTGCCTGCTGAGTCTGTCACTCACTGACCCTCTTCGTTCATAAAAGTCATGACCTCATATGTGAGCCTGAACACTGGATAAAGAACTACAGGCAAATAAGGAATGTTGAGAAAGAGAGAAATAGTCTTCCTCAGAGAAGAGCATGCCAATGGGTTATCCAATATCAAATGGTCAGCCCTGAAAACAGGTACATACAAATGATATTGTACAGACTGAGCAAGTGTATTTACATATTTAGGAAGGGGGAAGTGATTATTTTATAACCTCAAAAAATCAAATAATATTTAAAATAAATAAATCTTAATTTTTAACACTGGTTTGTGAAACCAGGCAGAGGATACATGTTTTTGATTCTAGCACTTACAAGGCAAAAGAACACAGATGTGTAGGAGTTCAAGGCTAACCTGGTCTACATAGTAAGTTTCTGTTTGTCTCTGTGGTCTCTCTGTTTCTCTCTTTCAGAGCTGGGTTTAACTTCATGCTAAGTAAGTATTCTCGATCTTGAACTGTTAAAGCGTTTGGAGAATGACTGACTGACAAAAGGCCTGCTGAGGCCCAGCTGCTCCCTTGTGCGCGTTCTCCAGCCGAGGTTGGTTTCTTGAGGCAAATGCAGGGGGAAAAGTACAGAGGACCAGATGGGCTTTTCTGGGCAGCCTTCCCTTCACCTCCTCAAAGGATCTTATTGTAGCCCAGGACATCCTCAAAATCAGCTATTTAGGGGGTGCTGAGATGGTTTAGTGGGTTAAGGCCCTCACTACCAAAGCTGATGACCTGAGTTTGATTCGATTCCTGGAATCTGCCTGGGGGAAGTAGAAAATTAAGTTCATTTCACAAAGTTGTCCTCTGACCCACACACACACACACACACACACACACACACACTCACTCACTCACTCACATATTAAATGTTTTTTTAAAAATCAGCTATATAGCCAAGGATGACATTGAACTCTTGATCTTCCTGCCTCTACCTCCTAAGCATTGAGATGGTAGGCAAGCACCACCACACCCAGTTTTATGCAGTCCTGATGAAACCTCAGGGATTATGCTTGAGAGGCAAGCACTCTACCAAGTCACATCCCCAGCCCCAGACTCAGAACTCACTAATTCACTTCTTGCTTTTTCCTGACACATGTTTATTGCCTCAGTGATGAGAGAAAGTGGAGAGGTCTAATTGTCAAAGTCTCCTAACTCTGGGCAGTGCACAGCACTTTGCTCACAGGGCAGGACATGATTTGTTTCATACACACAAGGCAGCTGGGAGGTAGGCTCTGCAGCAAATACCATTGGACACAGGATAAAATGGAGACTTGGGTAGCAATTCAACCCATGGGAAGGCAGTACCAGGCATGGGGTGCTAAAGTGCTGATCCTCCATACACAGGGCCCCCACTGGGCTGGAGGCCACACGCCTGAGCATTCTGGCCAGTGCAGACAGGATAATCAAGGCTCCCACTGGCAGGGTTGGGCTCCCAGGCAGGCAAGCAGGCAGGCTAGTGGATGAACGATCAGATCTTCTCCACATAGTTTCCTGGAAAGAGACCTTCCTGGCCATGAAGCCGACCTTTCCACCAGCCAGAAGAATCTGTGGGAGAAAAGAGTTTCAAGTGCCCAGTGCACACTGGAGAAACCCCAGATGTCTATTCTGTATCTATCTTAGATTTTTATTTTAATTAATTAGTTAGTTGATTATGCTTTTGAGATATGGTTTCATGTGACCCTGACTGTTTTCAAACACACTATCTGTGGAGCTGGAGAGATGGCTTAGTGGAGAAAGTACTTGTTATACATGTGTGAGGACCTGAGTTTGGTTCTTTAGAACCAATGAAAGCCAGATGCAGTGGTATATGACACATTTGTTATTCCAGCTCGGTGGTGAAACAGGAGAATCCCCAGAAACTCTTGGGTGAGCTAGCCTGGCATATATGATGGCAAGCAATAAGAGACACTGTCTCAAACAAGATGGAAGGCAAGGACTGACCCTAGATTGCCCTCTGACTTCTTTCTGTATGTGCACCATGACACCGGTGCACTTTCAGTAAAACATAGAAATGCACATGTGTATGCGCACACACACACACACACACACACACACACACACACGCGCGCACACACACACACACATGCCCATGTACATGCTCACAGATACATACACATACACACAAAGATGTGTGTATTGTGTGCTATGTTGGTAAGTTTGTCCTTGGATTCCTAAGCTTCCTGTGTCTGACCCCTGAGGACTGTGATTATAGGTATGAGTAGTCACACTCAGTTTTGTTTTGATTGGACACTGGTTCTGTCTCCATGACTGGCCGGCTTGGCTTTATACTCTGCATCCTCCTTCAGTCTCTGAAGTTCTAGGATTCTAAGTATGTGCCAGCATGCATGGCTATCAGCAGTTGGATTTGAAGTTGATTGGGATCAAGTCCAGAGCCTTGTACCTGCTAGGCATGTGTTCCACTGCTGAGTAGTTTACAGACTAAGCCTGTACCCAGACTTCCATCTCTTCCCCAGTCTTCCATTCCTCCATTCCTCCCTTACACTGAGGATGGAATCCAGAACCTCGTGCTTGTGAAGCAAGTGCTCCATCACTGACCGGCATTCGCAGTCTCTGTCACTCCCTAGATGATGTACTTGTGCTCTTTGATCACACCACCTTCTTCCATAGGCCCCGCCCTTCCACCCCCCAGGTGTAGTCAGGAAGAACCAGGTCCCCTTGACATCCAGGAGGCCCTGCTGCCCATGTTTGGAGTGTGTGAAGAATCTGTCTGTCGTTACTCCAGAGGATGGAGGTAGGAATTGGGCAGGGCCATCTAGACTCAGCTTCCTTCCTGCTTCTAAGGATTTGTAAAGTCGGTTGTTACTGCCAAAAATAAAGGTTCCAGCCTGGCAATGTGGTGGTCACCTGTCCCGCCGGTGACCAGGAGGTTGAGGGAGGAAGGACAATGAGTTCAAAGCCATCCTGGGTATGTCCTTGTCCCTAAAT